>OY986436.1:199841523-200411523 GCA_963920525.1 Dichetophora obliterata | reverse complement strand
ATTTTAATTAGTAAAATCACCAAAGTAAATGAGGCCAAAGAAAAATACCCACACAGCCGTGCTTAAGTACACGTCTAAAAAATTATTGAGTTTTATTCCACCATTAAAATTTAAATGCGTTTTTGTATTTAATGAAAAATAAAAAATAGCGAAAACTGTGCGAATCGAACCCAACAATTTACTCACAAGTCCCTTTAAAGCTTTTGGCAAACTATAGAGAAACACGTAACAAACAAGTGAAACTGGTACTTTTGTTAGAGCTCATTATGACTTCTGTACACGGAAAGAATTTAACGCAGATATAATGCATTTTGCACACAATTCGTGCAAAAATAAGCCATAATTATATGCTTTAAAATGCAAGTCATGATATCTGTGTCGATAAGCGATAACAGCTTAAGTCTGATTTCAAAGCTTCGAGAAATCTTGCTTTAAAGTTGGTTAGGTTCATGCTAGAAGCTTCAGATTTTTGTGTTTATAAAGCTATATGCGTGACATAACTCAGTTCTGTCTTAAGTCGACTTAAGCGATTATTGCTTATGAACACAGATATCGGTCATTCCATGTCAAATCGGACGCTTTTCGAAACTCACATTTCTGTAAAAATTTGGTACTTTGCATGTGGATAGTACTTTAAAAAAGAAAAATATTTGCATATTTTTTTTTTGTTATTTTCAATTTTTTTTTTTGCAGTAATACACAGTGAAAAATTATAAAGAAAAACAAAAATTGTCATTCGGACATGTACACAAAGAACTATATCTTCTAAGCCGTTAGTCCTACAAGAAAATGTTTGAGGCATATTTTAAAGATCTTGAATTGGTCTTTTTTGTGGTGTCCTTTTTTACAAACACTTTCGTAAAAAATTTTAAATTTTTTGACCACTAAAAATTTCATGCACATTTTTCATAGTCAGCACCACTATTTTTGGGCACTTTGAAAATATTATCGTGTTCAGGCATTCATTCTTAATGCATTCTCAAAATTTGATGTTGGAGAATCAATGTTTACTATTTTTAACGAAATTTTCAAAAACTGACAACCCAATTTTTAAGTATAAAATACTTTAATTTTTAATTACAAATGGAATTTTTAGGTTTTTTTTTGCTTAGCAAGGTACATATCGTCGCTGCGCCAACAAAAACAGTTATATGTATTTCAGTAACTTTTCAGGAGAGCAAAAAAACAAATTTTTTTCAGAGCTTTTCTAGTACTGCGAGCAATAACTGTTTTTTACCTCTTCTAAATCATAAGAGATATAAAAAACTGCAAATGTAGAAATGTGGGTAATAGATAGTGTAAACAAAATATGCTATAAAAATTTACAAAAATCACATAATTGTTTTTGTTGGCGCAGCGACGATATGTAAAATCAATCACATTGAAAAATTTTATCAACTCGTTAAAATATACTATTCCTCTGCAGACTCTCTATTTCTGAAATTTGCTAAAATACATCTTGGTATTAATTCCGTGATGTATCCCTATGTTAATACTAAATAATGTAAAATTGCTTTAACATTTTTTTAATAATTTTTTGTTTATTCTTGTAAACTTAAACAATAGTTGAAAGTAATTTGTACTTAAAAATTGTGTAGTCAGTTTATAGAAAATTTCGTCAAAAATAGTAAAGATTGATTCTCCAACATCAAATTTTGAGAATGCATTAAGAATGAATGCCTGAATGCGATAATATTTTCAAAGTGCCAAAAAAATAGTGGTGCTGACTATGAAAAATGTGCATGAAATTTTTAGTGGTCAAAAAATTTAAAATTTTTTACGAAAGTGTTTGTAAAAAAGGACACCACAATAAAGACCAATTCAAGACCTTTAAAATATGTCTGAAACATTTTCTTGTAGGACTAACAGCTTGGAAGATATAGTTGTTTGTGTACATGTCCGAATGACAATTTTTGTTTTTCTTTATAATTTTTTCACTGTGTATAACTGCAAAAAAAAAATTTAAAATAAGAAAAAAAATATGCAAATATTTTTCTTTTTTAAAGTTCTATCGACGTGAAAAATTTGAAAAAAATCGGAATCGTCAAAATTATTTTTTGGACAAAAGCGTCCGATTTGACATGGAATGACCGATATATGGCTTATTATTGCATGATTAGCGGGGTTCACATGGTCCTACATGTCGTCACGCATTGTAGGACAAGCCTCGTATTTGACCGTTCGAACGCTCGATGCAGCCGACTGACAACATGTTATCTTGAATTTGAAAAATTTCAAATTCAAGGCCATCACACCAGGCGTGACAACATGTAGGATCATGTGAATCCCGCTATTCGTGGCTGAAAAATAAGTAGCGGAATTAGTGCTCATAAATTATGGAATATTTTTAAATGTGGTATAATTTTTCACAAAACATATGTCTTATAAAACACTTCTCAAATATCATGAGCAAGAAGAGAAGAAGAGAAGAGAAGAAGACCTTAATACATGATTTGTAGAATGTAGTCTATGCAAAAAGTTACCATATGTTATGCATAACTTAATGTGCCTAACTTTATGTGACCACCCATTTAACAGCTGATTTGAACAGTTGCTTTTTGTTAAGTTTGCTTTGACATTTCATTATGGATTGACTTACACCAGAGCAACGCGTGCAAATTGTGGAAATTTTTTAACAAAATAATGGTTCTGTTCGTCAAACTTATCGTGCACTTCGTCCATTTTATGGCGTACATAATCGTCCTTCAGAGCTGCTTATTCGAAGAACAATAGATCGTTTTCGGACCACATTTACTGTTACTGATAATGTGCATCCCGTGAGACGCCGAAGAGTGCGCACCAAAGAATCTGTAGCTGCTGTACAGGAAAGCATTGAAAATGATCCTAATCAATCAATTCGTCGCCGTTCTCAGCAACTGGGGTTGTGTCCTTCCACTTAATGGAAGATCTTACAAAAAGGTCTTGGCTTAAAACCTTTCAAGATTCAACTTGTGCAGGAATTAAAGCCAAACGACCATCGTATGCGCCGCCAATTCGGTGAATGGGCTGAAGCACAAGTTAATATTGATTTTGAATTTTCATGGAAAATTTTATTTTCCGATGAAGCCCATTTTTGGTTGAATGGGTACGTAAATAAACAGAATTGTCGTATTTGGAGTGAGGAGAATCCACAAGCTTTTGTCGAATCACCATTACATCCACAGAAAATTACTGTTTAGTGCGCTTTATGGGCTGGCGGAGTCATTGACCCATATGTCTTCAAAAACGATGATGGTCAGAATGTTACTTTCAATGGTGAACGGTATAGGAACATGATTCGAAGTTTTTTCGTACCAAAATTAGCTGGTATTAATCTTGCTGATATGTGGTTCCAACAGGACGGAGCCACATGCTACACAGCGGGCGCTTCAATTGATTTACTCAAGAAAACTTTTGACGAAAAAATAATTTTCACGAAATAGCCCAATTAATTGGCCCCTAAGATCGTGTGATTTAACCCCATTGGATCCTTTTCTTTGGGGTTATGTAAAGTCACTTGTCTACGTCGATAAACCACAAACAATTGAACACCTGAAAATCAACATTCGAAGAGTAATCGGCGAGATACGGCCGCAAATGCTGCGAAAAGTTTGTGAAAATTGGTGTTCCAGATTGCGCCTTGTACGCGCTAGCCATGGCGGCCACATGGCCAAAATCGTATTTAAAAATTAATCTTACAAAATTTTCGATCCAATAAAGCTCGTTTTATTGATATTTAAAATATATTACTATCTTTTGTTCTGATTTAGACTTGTATCACTCTATAAAAAACACCTTTACAACTGAATAGCTACATAAGAATGCATTCAATGAATGCAAAATTGATTTATAAATAAAATTTTTAGTTCACATTCGTTTTTAAAAAAATGATTAATTATTCATTTTAATTATTTATTTTCGTTATTTAGAATGATAAATTATTTTTTATAATAATTTGAATGCTATTGACAAATAGAATTAGAATCAGAATTCTGATTAATCGATTAATCAGTGGTTTGATTAATCAGAAAGCTGATTAATCAATTAATCAGTTAATCTTACATCTGATTAATAAAAAAATTAATTACTCGATTAATCACACAGCCCTAGTAAAAAATGAATAATGAATCTAGCTCACAATTTACTTTTATCAATATCTATAGTAATAAAACTCATTTTCTGTTTGCTTGTTTGTTTGTTTGTTTGGCCTTTATACAAATCTAAACGGCTCAACGGATTTCGCTCAAACTAGGTACACATATTAAGTTTATCCCAACTTAAAATTTTACATACTTAGTTTTTGCCACGCCTCCTCTGAAATTTTTCAACTAACGGTAATTTTGTTATTATAAAACTTTTTATGATCGGAGATTTTTGTGTATTTAATTTTAAAAATTTTATTTTGACATCAAAAACACACTGAAGATATGTCAAAATTGGAGAAATTTTCAGTACAACGACTTTTTCATAAAACGTCGTTACCTAAGAATGAAAAAAAACGACATGAAAATCAAAGTTTGGTCTTTCGATGCAAATATCTCCGCTGTCCATTAATATACAAATTTCATTCAAATTTTTGAAGTGAAAACTTCTTTAGGCGCGTTGAACGATTTTGGTAGAGGGTAAATCATTGGTTTGCATCATCGTATTTTTCCAAGGAAATTGTCACAATACAGACAGCAAAGACAACATGATAATAAAATTATAAAAAATAACCTCAAAAATGTTGGCATGTATTTGTGCATAAAAAAAATCAACAGTGATCGTCACTCTTGTTCTTAATCGGCCGCAAGCTCACAAATAAATCACTTGGTAACTCCTGAAATTAATGCATATAATCTGTTTGTTAGTATATAAATACTTAAGTTAGGTTGCAATAAGATGTTTGCAACCAAAACTTATTATTAATTCGTTTTATATTGGTCTATATATGCTTTTAAAGTTTGGTAATTTCTTCAGTTGTTGTATTTGTCAACATTTTTGAAAAATTTGCTTTTACCTAAACAGCCGCTATTCATGGTGAGATTGAAAAATGGATTGATCTTCTTCTTTTTCTGCTTTTTTTTGCTGGAACTTCGTTTGCAAACAAGAAAAATAATGTATGGATTGAGTAGGGCGGGTCGATTTGTAGGGAGTGAAAAATTCACCAATTTCCCTATGATTTCCGTATTCTATGGGTTATTCCATGAAAATTTGCCGAAGGAACCAAACCTCTATCGTTAAAATCGAGTCCCCTACTTTTTGTTGGTAGATTTTTTCCGAAATTGACGTTCGTATGAAATATTACCTACACGTTCACATCCATAACTCAAAAACTATCGATCGGGTTTAATCGCCAGTAGGCGCGTTGGAAAGGTGAGCTCATTTTGACAAAAACAAATCTCCAACATTGGTTCAACGGTTCAAAAGTTACGGGCATTTTTGTCCAAATTTTGGACCATTTTTCCATTTTTTTCATGATTTTGTCCAAGAATATTACTTTCATGGCCATTTTTTTGGCTCAATTCATTATTTAATTCAATTTACAATTCAAAACGAAGAGTTTAAGCCCAAATTTATCGAATTCGATTGATTAATTCATGCGATATTGCTAAAACAAAATAACACATAAAACCAACTTTTTGATTTTTTTTTTTTTTTTATTTTTTTTCTACAAAAATTCAAATTAAGAGATAATAAAGTATCTATCAACCTATTATCAAAAAAAATATTCAATTTGAGTGTAGTAAAAGACAAAATGTGAAAAAAAAAACATTATTTTTTCTGAAAGTCTGAAAAAAATGGAAAAATGGTCCAAAATTTGTAAATTGATCAAAATGAGCTCACCTTTCCAACGCGCCTGCTGGCGATTAAACCCGATCGGTAGTTTTTGAGTTATGGATGTGAACGTGTAGGTAATATTTCATACGAACGTCAATTTGGGAAAAAAATCTACCAACAAAAAGTAGGGGACTCGATTTTAACGATAGAGGTATGGTTCCTTTGGCAAATTTTCATGGAATAACCCATAGAATACGGAAATCATAAGGAAATTGTCGAAAAATAAATCGACCCGCCCTAATATATATATATGTATATATATATATATGTACAATTTAAATAAGTACAATAATAATAAGTACAATAAATTTAATTTCATATATATGAACAATTTAGCTCATTGAGGAAATTTAAAGAATATTTATGTATTTTTATATATTAACAATTACGTATTAAACCTGCAAAAAAATTAATATTTTCAGTAGTAATTGTAATTCAGTAATTCAGTAGTAATTTTTTATATTAATTCAATAATGTAATAATTTAAATAAATTACTTATTATTTTTATTATTATTATTTATTATTATTTATTATCACAAAAATTTAGCTTTCTTAAATAACATTATAACATTGTAACAATAATAATAATAATGCCACATTCTATAGGACACAAAGGAACTAGAGACGAATGTGGGTTAGCTTAAACAAATATGATATTTGTGTAAAAAAGCTTAAAATACAAGAAGTACAAGAATTACAAGAAATACATGGGGTCATCAGACAGAGTATTGACATTATAATTAAAATAAAATAAAATAAAATAACAAAATTTTGTAGCAAGAAAAAACAGACAAAGTTATTTTTGGTTTGATAATATGAAATAAAATTAACGGATAGATAGCAACATGAATACAAATGATTAATTAATTACATCAATAAGCGCATAAATATCTTCATAGGATTTATTAAAAAGCCAAGTTTTCACTTCCCTAAGAAAAACATGTTTATTACGAAGACATCTAACAAAATATGGAAGACAATTAAACAGTCTGGGACCAACCGAGGTAAAAAAGTTCAAGAAGTGACTTAAATTGTGTCGTGGAATCAATGCCAGTCTTTGATTGTTGATTCTCAGATTATAATTCAAATGACATCTATTGATTAAATAACCGGACCTAATACAATAAAAAACATTTTTAGCACTTTAAAATAATACAAGTGTTTCAAAGGAAGAACATTTAAACTCCTAAATAGAGGGAAACTAATTTCACGGGTAGTTTTTTTACATATTATACGAATAGCATGTTTGTGCAAAGTTTAATTATATGTATTTTTGATATGGTAACACTTTTGCTTACAAGAAATAGTTTCAGTAATATATATAAAAAATTTAATAAATTGTTATAAGCTCTTAACAAAAATAATTCTAATTTCATATGCCGACTGTAGCTACACGATTAGAATTTACAACGTCTACAAAAAATTTCCGGCTAACTGCGCCAACAACAGTTACCAAGGAAATCCACGAACAAGGACGCACAGGAAGAACAAGATCAGAGCGGAACTTTTAAAACTTTTTGATTTCATCCTACATGTAGAACGGACAAACCCTATATTAGCATAGCAGTAAGGCGGTCCGTGGCAGGACAACGTCTTCCAGGGAATACTAATATTTTATGTATAGGTTTTCGCTTCGGTCGGCAGTCCTCTCACTGCTATGCTTTTTTTTTGTTCAAAAGTTCAATAAAAATACTTCACAAAAATAGGTTGAACTGTACCGTTTAGTCAGTGTGTATATGTTTTATGATTATGCCAAAAAAGGTTCAAAATATTGACTTTTTACTCAAAAAATGACTCAAAAATTGTTGTTGTTGTAAAAATGAAATCAATTAAAAATAGCAAATCTGACTTCCTTTCATATGACATAGCATTTATTTGCAAAAATTCTTCCAGTTAAGCGCAAAACTATTTTACTCTTTTTGTCATCAAAACAAGGGTACACCCTTTGATTTTTTTCGCGAAATTTATTTTTTCCAAAATGTTGTTTTTATATTTTTTCAAAAAAAATTCAAGCCTCAAAAATAATTTATGTGAAAAAATTACCCCAATATCTCTTTCCAATCAAAAGTATGGCTAAAAATCTATTTTTGCATACCAGACTATTAATAAAACTTAGTTTTGTGTTAAAATTCTTTATATAGTTTGAACGTCCCCATTTATCTCTAAGAATGCAGTTGTGTGTCTAGAGTAATAACGAAAAATTAGGTTTATATAAAATTTTCCTTATAGTAATCACTTAGCTTTTTGCCTTCCCACCCCCCGCCCCCCTTCTGTTAAATTTGTTTTATTGTGATGGCTCTATTTTTGCTCACTATTGTGTCGCCGTTGTCACTCAGTTCTTTATCAATGGTACTTTAAATGTTGTATATATATCATCATTTCATCGAAAAGATGACTATGCAGAAAAGTTTTGCGAAATATTTTGCGAAAATGCGTTTGCTACCAAAATTTTAAAAAGTAAAATAATGCAGTACTGCCAGTTTTTTCAGTCGTAGCGTCATCTAGCGTCATAAACACTTAAAAACATAGAATTGGATCAATTTAAATGTCCAGCTCACTTGCTGGATTTTGTGTTGTTTTTGCTTTGCTTGCAAATGTAATTATATGATCCTGATCTCCAATGAAAAAACGCAGCTAATAAAAATTTTAGTAGGTACAATCATTTTTAGCACAACGAATTTTCATAAAACATTGATAGCTATAATGAGAAAAAAATGATATGAAAATCAATTAATTTAATCATTTAATGCCAATAACTCCGCTGTTTTTAATATATTTCATTATAATTTTTTATGTTAAAATGTTCAATATGTTTTTTAGTATAAATCTTTGTTTAGACGTTAAAATGTCCATATCTCAAGAACGCATTAAACCCCACCATCATTTTTATTTTGTTGAAAAGGTAATTGTGCTTGCTTTAAGATTAAGTAAATATAAAAATTCTTTTTAATTTTAAAAATATGTTTTTCATACCCCTTCTTTGAATTCAATTAGCTCGCTGCAAGAGATGGAACCACCAACAACTTTTTTGGATTAATGGTCGTTCAATTACCTTTCTAACAGTAGATAAAAAAAATTAAATAAAATAATATTCAAATAAAATTCAACATGTTTTTCATTATTCCAGATTTTAAAAAACATTTAATCGAGAAGTGTATGTTAAAATGTTTATATAAATGACTCTTAAGTAACACCGGGTATATCAGCTAGTAGTTTATAAAAACATTAAAATCTCAATGCGCACAATTGCGCACATTTAAAATTTTAAGTTTTTTCTAAAATGTCTTTTCTTCTAAAAATCAAGCTCATCTTAGTTTGTTTTTATGCTATGTTACTAAATGTATTTGAAAAGCGCACAGTCTCGCATTCTTCCAATAAGACAACTCTCGAAGGCCGTTTAAGAGGCAAGAAATAAGGATAACTGAAGATACCGACCATTTACTACGCGGAAGACATCTCGAATCGACGCTAATACTGATTTGTATAGTAATAAAACTAAAAAATTAGTATAGTAATAAAACTCATTTTCTGTTTGCTTGTTTGTTTGGCCTTTATACAAATCTAAACGGCTCAACGGATTTTGCTCAAACTAGGTATACATATTAAGTGTATCCCAACTTGAAATGTTACATACTCAGGTTTTGCCACGCCCCCTCCGAAATTTTTCAACTAACGGTAATTTTGTTATTATAAAACTTTTTAGTACAGGAGTTTTTTGTGTATTTAATTTTAAAAAATTTCTGTTATTTTGACACCAAAAACATTCACATATAATTAAAATTGTAGGTATTTTTAGTACAACGGCTTTTTCATAAAACATCGTTACCTAAGAATGAGAAAAAAAAATGACATTTAAATCAAACATTAAAATCAAAGTTTGGTCTTTTGATGCAAATATCTCCGCTGTCCATTAATAAATTTCATTAAAATTTTTCTTTGTTCAAAAATTCAATAAAATCACATTACAATATTAGGTTGAACTGTACCGTTACGTTAGTGTAACTATGTTTTATAATTATGTCAAAAAAGGTCCAAAGAATTGACTTTTTAATCAAAAAATGACTCAAAAATTGTTTTTATTGTAAAAACTAAATCAATTAAAAATTGCACATCTGGCTACCTTTCATATGACATAGCCATTTATGTGCAAAAATTCTTCCAGCTAAGCGCAAAAATTATTTTACTGTTTTTGTCATCCTTTGATTTTTTTTCCCAAAATTTATTTATCCAAAATGTTGTTTTTATATTTTTTACAAAAAAGTCAAGTGTCAAAAATAATTTATGTGGAAAAATTACCCCAATATCTCTTTTCAATCAAAAGTTATGGCTTAAAATCTATTTTTTCATACCAAACTATTAATAAAACTGAGTTTTGTTTTAAAATTCTCTATATAATTTGAGCCTCTCCATTTATCTCTAAGAATGCAGTTGTGTGTCTAGAGTAATTACGAACATTTTGGTTCAACTAAAATTTTCCTAATAGTAATCTACTTAGTTGTTTAGCTGTTCAGCTAGTTTAAAATAAAATTAAATCAAAAAACTATCCACAGTTCACAATAATTGTCAATTGTTAGAACCAATTCAATGTTCATGTTTAATTTATGTTTAATGCAACGACAAATCAGAGATGTAACTTCAAAGCAGTATTTTTTTGAACGTCCATGAACAGAAAATTAAAAATTAACTCTAAAACTTGTTTATCTATCTAACTACTCTATAAAGAATGTAATATCAAAATACATGAAATATTTGTGTTTTTTTTTTTGTCTAATCTTCAGGTGTTAAAGAACCTCTCGCATCAATGGGACAGTCGTAGCATCAAGGCGACATGCCCCAGCAAACAGCGTTCACTGCAGTGTCTTGACTCGTTCTCGATCTACACGATAGTTACAAAAAACCCCAGCGAAATCATACAAGAATCTATGGAAATACATCATCTTATATGTGAAGCAGCATCAACTGCTAACAAATACTTCACCTATCAGCTGTTGACGATTATATCGATAGCATTTCTAATCATAGTTTTTGATGCCTACTACGTCTTGGAAACACTGTTGGGCAAGTCGAAGCGTGAGAGTAAATTCAAGACAGTCGAGTTTGTGACATTCTTTTCATGTCAAATGATTCTATATCTAATCGCTATCATATCGATTGTAGAGGGAAGTAATCGGGCGATCAAGAAGGTAAGTAAAATATATGTATATACATATAGCATATAAAGATTTTTTTTCATAATCGTTTATTACGCATTCTAGAGTGAAAAAACTGGTAGTATTGTGCATTCTCTGTTAAATAATGCCAAAAATGATGACGTCAAAGAGAAGCTACAGCAGTTCTCATTACAACTGATGCACATGAAGATAAATTTTACCGCAGCAGGTCTTTTTAATATCGATCGCACATTATATTTTACGGTAAGTTGAAGTGTTCATTCATATTCACATAATTATTATCATATTCCTATTTATATTCATATTGATATTGATATTCATATTCATCTGGATATTGATATTCATATTCAAAGTCATCTTCATATTCATATTCGTATTCGTATTCATATTAGGGTTGCCAGGTCGCCGGGACTTGCCGGGATTGTCCCGGTTTTTCAATTGGAGTCCAGAGTCCCGGTTTTTGTCTTGAAGTCCCAGAACTTCCGCAATAGATTAGAAACGCACTTAAAATAGCAAACGATGTGGATTGAAATATATGTCATTTTCCCTTGTTTAAAAAAAAAATTGATATAAAAGAGGTATGTGAATTCATAAGTTAAGGAATATCCGATTCGCAAGAAATTAATACAGATGAAGAATAAATAAAGAAGGCATTTAAGAAGTCTACTTATACTTTATTCGCAATATTATGCCTAAATATCATGCTGCAGTTCTAGCTCTCGAATGCAATGATTGCTCCATATTGGTACTGGATTGGAATGCGAAAGTTATTTAACAGTTTCAAAACTAGACAAAAATATAAATTTAATGGCAGCAAAGCAGTGGCCTCAATAGTCTAGTGGTAGCGCACTTCACTGTCACTCAGAGGTCCCGGATTCGAATCCTGTTCAGGCCATGGTCCTACGCTATTTCTAATCAAAGGAACTTTAAAACACAGTTGGTGGTGGTAGGAAAATTTTGTGGAGAGAAACGCTTAGTAACTTGATTCGACTGAGGTCAAGGCATAACACTTGCTTCAGATTTAATATCACATGTTTCTTTAGCTTCTGCCACATTAAGAACATCCTACACAAAAGTTTCACTTGATTACTACAGGCATTCTGTGGTATCACAACGGACCAATACCATGGTCTAAGTGATCTGGTCTAAAGACCTGCCGCTACCTTAACCGAACCTCACCTAAGGAAAGATGCCTTTTAAAAAATATGAACCATGCGTAACAAACAAAATTACTTTTTGATGCTGATAAATTTTTAAAAATTGTAGTGAATTATTTAAAATACAATTTCTTATAGCTACTTAGAAGATTTACTTATAAGATTTGAAGTCTTTTGATTTGATTAAGGCAGAATTAGTTGACAGATTAAATTATGAAGAACAATTTTTTAGCTTAAAACTATTTTGAGATTCGCCAAAGGCTTGTCCATTAAATAATGCTGCAAATTGAAATACGATATATATGTGGCAATAAGTTGAAAACTTATTTTGTGTAATTTAAATTTAAATACCAATTGCGATAAAATGACTTCTCTTAATCATATACTTTACATATGTACATTAGGGCGGGTCGATTTAAAAATCGCCCATTGCTCAGAGAAAATCGTATTCTATGGATCAAAATAAGAAACTTTCCCCGAGGACCTATACCTCTGAAACGAATTCTAATGCCCCAACTTTTGACTTTTGTTCCGTAGGGTCAAATTTTGAAAAATCCCTCTTATGAAGTGCCAAAAATGGTGATTTTTTTAAATGTTTGTATGGGGAACCCCAGGGGGGCTCCAGAGGATATGCCACTGGCATGGGTGGATCGGCTCTCCAAAGTTTGTGGGGATCGGTCATACATTTGGACTCGATTGGGGCACTTTAAACAGGTCAAAGACCCAACTTTTGACTTTTGTCCCGTAGGGTCAAATTTTGAAAAATCCCTCTTTGACCCATTTAGAGTGCCCCAATCGAGTGCAAAGTATGACTGATCCCCACTAACTTTGAAGGACCGATCCACCCATGCCAGTGGCGACCCAATTTCACTGATTTTTTCATGTAAAGTGCCAAAAATGGTGATTTTTTGAAATGTTTGTATGGGGAACCCCCAGGGTCTCCAGGGGGTGTGCCACTGGCAAGGGTTGGGGCACTCTAAATGGGTCAAAGAGGGATTTTTCAAAATTTGACCCTACTGTACAAAAGTCAAAAGTTGGGTATTTGACCCTTTTAAAGTGTCCCAATCGAGTCCAAATGTATGACCGATCCCCACAAACTTTGGAGGGCCGATCCACCCATGCCAGTGGCATACCCCCTGGAACCCCCCTGGGGGTTCCCCATACAAACATCTTTCGTTTTGAAGAATTTCTTAAGCAAAAAATGTCCCGGTGAGGTCTGTAAAATCCCGGAATTTCAATCCCACCATTCCAAATCTGGCAACCCTAGTTCATATTCATATTCATTTTCGTATTTATATTCATAATCATATTAATTTTCAATTTAATATTTATATTAATTTTCATAGTTATATTCATTTTCATTGTTATTTATATTCATAATCATATTAATTTTCAATTTAATATTTATATACATTTTCATATTTATTAGGGCGGATTAATTTTTTTTTTTCGTCCTGGAATCATTGTTTTTCGTATTCTACGTCAAATTTTAAGAAAAAAACTCTTGGGCTGCATATGGATACGTTGAAATAATTTTCTCCGTATTTTCGGTTTAAAAGTTTGATTTAATATGAAAGTGCACTGTGGCGTATGAGTGACATTTTATATAACAAAAAAGAGTAAGGGCGCGTTTATAGTGCCAGCTGGTTGCTGGGCCGGACCGAGCTGGAAACGCGTCCTGCTAATAGCAGCTGGAAGTGCGAATAGTGCGCGCTTGTAGCTGGTGACTTGGTCCAGCTGGTTTTTGACTATTTTGGGTTTGTTTGTAGATATATTAGTTTTGTTGTTGTTTATTTTTGCAACCGAAGCATCAAAAAAGTCACATGATTTCGTTCATTCATTTTGCTTTCCTCAAACCAACGTACAACAAGTGCCGAGACGAAAATACGAAAAACGAAAATGCAACTTCAACTTGTTTCAAGTCACTTGAGGTACCAGCTTATTTCGACTTTTTTCGCAAGTGTTTTCTGCTGGTTTTTGCTGCCTTCTTGTTGTATTTTTATTTCAAATTTTTTTTAAACAAAAAAGAAGATCATAGAAGGAACCTACATTAAAAAAACGTACATCAGCTGCTGGTCTAAGATTTTTTGATGCTATGACTCAGCTCAAATGCACTTCAAGCCGCTTGAAGCCACTTGATCATCCAACTGGTTTAAACTTTTTTTTAATTTGTTTCTTTAGGTTTTTGTTTTTGTTGTATTATTTTTGATTTTGCAACAAAGCAATACAAAACTAATCTAAACAAAGTTGTTATACTCTTGCTGCTATTTTTGTTTTTTTTTACTTTTGTGCACAAAATCAAATGGAAAGGAAGTGCGAACATAAAAAATTTGATAATCTTGGATTCTCTATTTTAGATGAAACGCATCAAGGCACAATTACTGACAAGGTAGTAGCGTAGACTGGCTTTTTTCTCATGAGCGGCGATGGGTAGTTGTCAAAATTAGCTGTTTATGCAATTAATCAAAGAAAAGTGAAAAAATAAGCGAAGAATTAAGCATAGCTAGTCAACCGCAACAAGCTAAAAACATTTCAATCAACTTCGCGAATAAATTTAATGAATCAAAAATAAGTTAAAAATAAGCACATAGCTAGTCAACAGCAGCAAACTACAACATTTTTTAGCTGTTTTTGACAACTACCAATTGCCAAAAAACTGTCACGGCTACCTTGTCAAATAATTACACCATGAAACGCACTTGCAGCCGATAATCGACGAATTGCTTCACCGGCTGGTTTAGCTCTTTTCACGATTTCTCTTTTTGTTTTCTGTGTGTAACACTTGATAGAAATTTATCCTCGTTGCTTCTTTATAATGCTGTTTCTGTGCGTATTTTTTGCGGGCAAGAAAATACAGCATAACAACTGAGCGCAATTTCGTGTTCTTGTGTGCTTATTACTTTTCTTGTTGGTCTTCTTTGTTGCTATCGTGTGTTCTTTGTTTCCTTGAATGAATAAATTCAAGGAAATACAGAATCGATCGCGACGCTGGCAGTCAAGTGTGTTGCAATTTGTTGTTTTTTGCGTATATCAATATTTTTCCAAGGAATGTAGTTTGCTGCCGCACATTTGTGTCATATTATATTGCTATTCTTTTTCGCGCTTTATTATTTTTAATCACGACCGCTTGCAGCTGAAGTTTGATTTATACATTGTATCTTTTTCCATTTCATGTTATTTAATGAAAGTAATAAGCAAGCAACGTGTAAAATGAATCAAAACACATGCAAACCGTGTGAGCGAGCAAGAAAGCAACAATCGGGAAGATGGAAACCAGCGCACAAGTCACCTGAAGTTGCCAGCTCGGCTGGCACTATACGCACTTTGAGCTTGTTTCATATGATTGTATGTGCAGCGTTTTCCAGCTTTTCTTCTCGGTTCGATTCGGTCCAGCATCAAGTCGCCACTATAAACGCGCCTTAAGAATAGTGTTCGAGCTTCAAAAAACACTCACAAGTGTTATAAAAAAATAATAACATTTTGCAGTGAGTGTATGTCAACATAACAGAGAACAGCTTGCTTCGCCAAGCGGTTGTTGTTGTTGTTGTTATCATATTTAAGTATATTTTTTCGTACTCAGCTGCACCTGCAACTATTTCGATAAACTCATCGTGGCCTTCAAATCTTTCAGCATATTTGTACCAGCAACTAATCACGTCACTTTGCGGTAAAATTATTTTACTGCATCATACTCTTCGACACCACCACCTCCACACTTTATGGAAAACTAAGCTAAAAATCATATTAACAAAAAACACAAAATCTACCTGTACTTCGTCGTCACTTAGCTCCAATGTCGGCCTTTGTAGTCTAGTGGAGAGTACTATCAATCCAGAGGTTCATGGTTCGAATCCGGGTTCGGGCATGGTTCTTTTCACTTTCTTCGTTTTTTCCTACATTTAAGAATTATGGAAAACTAAAAATCCACAACTAAATTGTGGAAATATGGAATTCAAGGACAGGAACAACTAAGGGCTGGAAACGCTTGCCGAGGTTAAGGCATAACACTAACCTCGGTTAAAAGCAATTAAATTGTCTTTCACTGTTGTTTCGCCTTATCAATAATTCACGTATGGTTCCAATCAATTCCTTTAAATAATCTATCCCTTTCCTTTCAGGTCAAAGACCAAAGCTTGTTTGTACAAGGCGCATGCATTGGTTCTTTGATATTAAAAAAAAAAATATTGCTACTTCAACAACAACAACACACCTTCGACAGCTAATCAAGACACAATAGAGGCGCGACTCTTCTATCTACAGTTGTCTTCGCTGCGCTGCTAAGGTCACAGACAACATCACTAGAAACTACTTACTTACTTCTTTCGTTATCGTCACAAAGACCTATGTACTTGTACTTGTTCTGCAATGTAAATAACAAAACATCTTTCTTACTGTTTTCTGTAAGCAAGTTTTGCTTTCACTGCGATCTAATTTTGCGGTTTTAAATGGAACCATCAACATCGTCTATTAGAGGTGGTGCTACAGGATCAGGTGAATTTATACCAACAACATCTTTGAAGAATCGCCAATATTTAAACCAAATAATAAAACACGATATTGAGAGGATTATGTAAATATAATTGATTTGAACGATGAAGACATTCTACATGAGCCACCTTTCACAAAGCACATTCCGTAAGACGAATTAAAAGAACACCTTCAAAATACTGACGATATCCTACCATTCAAATATCCAGAAATTCCATGCCACATTCAAGCTACTGAGAGACACGTTCAATTATGCACCACTGTGTCAAAGCGTGTCGTTCCCAAACATCGCGAAGCAGTTATTGGGGTATCACTTAAAAGTAGAGATCAATTGCCCAGAATCGAAATCAAACAGGATTTGATAAGAATGAGACAGACATAGAGTTAAATTTAAAAAAAAGTCGTTCTCTAAAATTCGTTATGTAAAAAAACTAAACAACATATAAAATAAACAAATTTTTTTTTTCATCTTCGGCATTAAACCGAAACAAATATAAAATTGAACTTTTAATTATTTTTCAACATAAAGCGCATAAAGCACCCTCTGACATAAATTTTGTCAAAGTTTTGTATTTAATATTTTTTTCTAAGCAATGTAGTATCTCCGTGGTAAGTTGCATTATAGCCGTCTAGCCGTTCATGGCTAGTTGGCTTCCAAACATATGATTGCATAAAGCGCTCTCAAATAGAAGTCCTTCAAACTATTTTTAGCATAAGCTTATTTCCAATCCCTAGTGCACCTTCATACCAAATTTCATAAAAATCTGCCGGTTTTTGCATAATACTGGATCAAACATCCAAACATCAAAATCTCCAAATATCTATAATCCAAACATCCAAACATCTACACACCCAAACACACTTTATTAACTATAATATTAGTAAGATTATTTGTAATGACCTTTTGGTGGTTACAAGGTGTTTTCATACCATTCTTAGGGCGCGTTTATGGTGACGACTTGCTACTTTGCCGAGCCGAGCTGAAACTCAAATATGCATGGGAGCAATAGAGGACACAAGTCATGCATCCATTTTGCCCCAATACATTTTTGAATTTCAGCTCGACTCGGTTCGGTCGCGTAAGTCGCCACTATAAACGCGCCCTTACCATTTTTGTACGCTTTTTGTTATATAAAATGTCACTCATACGCCACAGTGCACTTCCATATCAAATCAAATTTTTAAAACGAAATTACGGAGATAATTATTTCACCGTAGCTATATGCTTCCTAAGAGTTATTTTCTTAGAATTTAACGTAGAATACGAAAATCAATGATTCCAGTAATTAATATTTTGTTTCGAACAAATTGATCCGCCCTAATATTTATATTCATATTCATAATTGTAATCATATTTGTATTAATTTCCATATTCATATTAATTTGCATATTCATTTCCATCCTGATTTTCATATTCATATTAATTGTTCTTTGCATATTCATATTCATATTATACTATTAATATTAATTTTCATATTCATTTGCATATTCATTTTTATATTCACATTCATATTAACATTCACAATCACGTTCACATTCATATTCTTATAAAAGTTTGTGTATCTTTGTCGTTTACAGATAAGTGGTGCCCTAACGACCTACCTGATTATTTTGCTACAATTTACGTCAAGTGCACCGGGTCCTGAAGGTTCTACTTGCTGCATTCCAAACAACGTCACTGTATTAGATAAAATTTAATGGAATAACAATTCAGAGAAAGCAAAACAACCTGCATTTTTTTTTGTATTTAATTCATAAACTTTAAAAAATATGCAACATTATATTGCATAGACTTTATTTAATTTAATTTTAATTTACTTTGTACGAAAATATCTGTCAGCATAAAATCAAATTTTAATTTTTAATTAAATGTTAAAATATATGAATATTCTTGTATTGAATCGTCTTGAGACATCCGATGACTTGACTCGATTATGTCTTTTCGAAAACATCATAAATTTTACCAGTGGTTTATATCAACATTCCTAAAAATCGATCACAAAAGTGTTAATAAAAAAATACAAAAAATGAAGGTGGCAACCTTATCCACCATTCTTAATTTTAAAATTCTGACTTCAGATTCGAAATGTTAAATGATGTTTAAAACTTTTAAAAAAAATATTAGGTGGCAATCCTATTATAAAAAATTACATTATTTTTTCTGACAACGGAACCGGATTCAGCGACTCATTTTTACCTAGTGAATGTTGAAAATCTTGAAGTTGGTGTAAAAAAATGTCTAGTTAGGCGCTGACGACCGCTGATTAAAATTATCAAAATGATTCAAATGATCCAAATGATCCAAAGGATCTATTGCCATATATTGCTTTTTATTCTCATCCTTCCCTTAATTATTCAATTTCATTGCTTGTGGTGTTGACCAGTGTGACCATTTTAGCCCTTTCCCGGCTAGATTTAGCCTGTTTTTTAGCGAATTAGCTTGTAAATTTACGATTTAGCTTCATGGCTTTTTTTAGCTTTTTTGCGCTTTGAAAACAGGTTTTTTTTTTTTGGTGAACTTTCAAAAACGTAGCTTTACCCTGTAGTTCTGTCGGCCATTCTACATGTATGAGAATTCACATACCATCAGTAGGGCCATGCCCTTTGCCTCGCATTTTGTACGTCCTTTTAACACATCGATGTCATTGACAGGGGCGAACGGATCCAAAGAATATACCATGTGCTTTACAATTCTTCTGTACCCAATGGCCATACCGGTAAATGGCATATCTAAAGGGATAAGCTGCAATCAGCCAAGCTACAGAGTACTTATAAAAATATTCTGTAGCCGTATTTTACTACAAAATTGATTTACGATATTGGAAATAGTCTTGCAGCATAATAACCCTACGGAAAAAGCAAAGTAAATTGCCCTTAAATGGCTGTGGTCCCGTGACAGCTCCAATGGACAGCTATCACAGGACAGGTCTGATATAACTCGTCACGGAACAGTTTTTTTGTGCCTATTACGGGACAAATTTTATTTTCTGTATTACAGGTCTTAAGTGATGCAGCAGGTGGCAACTGACCCCTGTTACTGACAACGCCATGTAAAAGTGACCCGTCGGTAGTTGGGGTCCTATCTCGTGGCAGGTTCTGAACCGGTTCCTTTTTCTTCAAAAAATTTCACTAATGTCCTTTTCTGGACCGGTCACTGAATCTGTCCAAGGTGATGCAACAGGTAGCAATTGACCCCTGTCAATGACAGCGCCATGTAAAAGTGACCTGTCGGTTTCATATGTTGGTGGCAGAATTGGGACAGGTCCTTACCCCTTGGGACGGAACAGTATTCTTAACCGGTGATAGGTTCAAAACCGATTCTTTTCTCTGTAGGGAATAGACGAGTCTACTGACATTTCTGAAAAAAAAAACGATACTATAGTAAAAGCCGAGAGCATATTATATCAAATTTTTTGATATAGGTACAATTAGAAGATTCTACTACGGAGCGCATTGTAAATATCAGTTTAAAAACACCTCATAAATTTACATTAAGTAAAGCTAATTTTAAAGGGCTAGGGACAGCAGGGCCTTCAAAATGCTGGGCAACGGTTTAAAAACTTTTTATTTGATTTACTTTTTTTAAAAAATTCATGTTGTAGAATTTAGATCTGTTAGGTGACTACTATAACGGGGTACTTGATGTCAATGACCTTTAAGGCAAAAAATTGGTGTCCTTAAGACACAAACTTCGATATATGCATCATACTTTAAGATCGAACTCTAAATACCGAAGCTACAACTAAAAATTTGAAAAGGTTTGACTACGTTCGGCAAAGTAAATTTAAAATAATTTTTTAAATAGTTCTACTGCAATAATCGAAATAATTCCTTAGGAAAAAGTTAATTATTTTTGGCGAGCATTAATTTTCTGGCATTAGTGGTACATAAGAATGGTAAAAACTAATATTTAGTGAATAAGTACTAGAACTGAGTACTTGAAGTCAATGACCTTTGGAGCAAAAAACAATAGTCTTCTCAAGACAAACACATCGATTTACCTAACATTTAGATCGGACTGTTAATGTCGAAGATATGACGAAACGTTTGGTAAAAAAATTTTGCGGAATTACCTTCCGAAAACGCTTCGAATTAGATGGTGTGCGGCGAAATTTTTTCTGCTACGATCTAGTACCTATATTAAAAATATATGTTGTGTTAAAAATTAAATAAAAAATCTTAAAATTGTATAAAAAAAGATCTGGTTGATTTTTAGCTGGTTTTTTCAAACCATTTAGCTTGTTTTGACTTTCTTTTTTGGTCAGTTTAGCTTTCCTTTTTTTTAAGCTCGTGGCCACACTGGTGTTGACGAACAAAAGAACACGTCGTGCATGGATTGCCGAGAGAGAAAGTGTGTATTGCTTGTCGTTTGGTTTGGTTTCGTTTGGTGTTGAGCAAATCAAACTCTCAAGTGTTATTAGATAACAGTCAACTGTGAGCAATGCAATAAATTACAGTGTGTGTACGTTCAAATAGATGCACCGACGCAGGGCTTTATTTCCTACCTAAAATGATAGCAAAGTTTTAGGTCTGAAACCGAAAATCGTTTATTGGAAGCTTACAAGCATTGTTAGACCAATGGTTAAATCTGCGACACTTGCATGGTGGCAAAATGGTCAACAACTAACATCAGGTAGTATACTCAAGAAACTACAAAGAATGGTATTTATTCGAATAACTGTGGCAGTGAGTATTTTGCTCGTAAGATTTTTCTGCTTGCGCGAGGTTGGCTCTATGGATGATAGCATTTGCTAGACGAAATCGTGGTTAAAAGTAAAATTCCTAGCAACAACGACTGGTTTATTTCCACTCTCTCATTCGAGAATGGCTTTCACGCAGTAATCCCTACCAAGGCAGAATGGTACGGGCTACTGCCACTACACCAATTTGGTATTTTTACTGACGGCTCAAAACTTGACGGCAAAGTCGGGGTGTGTCTTTTCAAGGGATCTGGACATCAAAACCTCATTAAGTACCTCAAACTGCCTGATCAGCAGCGCTTTCCAGACGGAAATAATTAATATTTATAGAACTGTGGAATGGCTGATGTATGGTAAGGGGTCCGTTACCGATAAACTACGTTACCGACTTTTAGCACTTTTTCCCCTCCCCCCCTCCGTTACTTTTCGTAGTGCATTTCAGAATCCCCTCCCCCTTCATAAAGTAACGTTACATAGGAAATATAAAATTAATTGATTTAAACATATTATATTATTTTACACGATAGCCCTCAGAATTTTCACTAGTATTACTGACTATATAAATATAAATGACTATATTAATTAAAGGTACAATATAAAATAATAATACCTAATTCCTAAAAAATAGACAGTTTAAATGCACTTGAACACCTGTACATCACTATTAATTGCTTCAAGGAAAACGATCATAATTTAAAGCTCTTCCATCTTCGATTCAAGAGTCGATGCTCTCAATCACTGGGATTGAGAAGCTAGAAGCTTTGTTGAGGATTCTTCCAATTCTTCAATAGATTCTTGTCAACCCTTTCAGTTGTTTCCTGATGTCTAATGCAATGAAATTCACGTGGTCTTTGACAGAGTTAATAAGCTGATTTAAACGTTGCACAGAGGGGTATTTAATCGGTTTTTTTTTGGCATAAAATTAAAAAAAATCAAATGGAAGCTACGAACTTTTTTTGGATACCGGTTTTAAGTTAATAAAATTCTGTTTCACTAGCTAAAAAAATTAATACTTTAAGAGTATTAGTTCAAAAGATACAAACTGTCAAACTTAACCTTTTTTTGCTTTCGTTCGCGCTCAGTGGAGAATCACAATTTTTCAGCATTTTTATGTAAAATGTTTTATATAAAAAAATTCTTCTTTCCAATATTTTTAAATGGAGCCTTCAACTTCAGATAATTATTGTTCTAACATCACAAAAATTTATCAGATAAAGTGCTTAAAATATTTTTTTTTTGTGTCTATTAAAAAATGTGTCAAAAAATTCCGATATTTTGCTATGCATGTGGAGTTAAAGTTTATTTTTTTGTATTCTGTTGTCATCTTATAGTGATTTTCTTTTAATATAGACTGTTGTTATAAAGTGTATAAAATTTTGTTTTGCTATTTTGTGCGTTTTAGAAAATATTAAACTTTTTGCAAACGAACTGCAATCGCTTTTATCAAATTAAGCAAATGCAACTACTAAAGAGTGTGTTTGTTGTTAATGCGCTGCTTATTTATTTGTTGCTTTTTCGTTTTGATGTTTTTGTTTTGTTTTAAATTTTTTTTCTTATTTTTCCTTCAATTTTGTAGCTATCCCCTATCTTTAATATATCTTTAATATTTTCATGGTAAAAGCTTAAACGTTATTGAGGAGCTAACATTCAAAACGTCACAAAAACAATTTTCCTTGTATGTATTTTCTGAAATTGTGTTCCGTATTATTTAGAATTACTACCGCAGTACTTAAATGAAAATTTTTTGTGACTTTTACCAAAGTCTGCGTTTATTAAAACTGATCTGTATTTTATTAATTAATATGATTTCTTAATATTACTTTAATATGAATTCGGCATTGAAATTTTTAAGACATTAAAAACTCTTAATAAATAATGTTTAATGTAGCGTGTACCAGAGAACTGCACAAGCCAACTTGAAGTTCAAGTCTTTTCAGGTACTTGAATTCAAGTATGTGTCCAAACTTGAAATAGCAAGCTTTAGCCAGCTTGCAAAAATACCAAACGGATACAAGTCATATTCATGCTTGCACGATGGCTTGGCTTGTTTAGACTTACTTTGTCGGGCAGAAACTTGAAAAGCTTGAAATGATCAGCAAAAGCTTGTAAGCTCCCAAGTATCCAATTAATTGAATTTAAAGCAAGTATCCAAAAAAATTCAATGAGCTTGTGTAGAGAGAGCTCAAGCGTAATAGAACTTTTAAGGATTCTGTAGACTTCGTGGTTGGAAGTTTTAGGGGTAGATGATTTCAAATCTGATGTCAAAATTTAAAATTTAAGATGGCGGATAGAGTTCCCACCTAGAATTTTTTTTTTGTATTTTTGCGAATTCTTGTAATTTTGAAATTCTGACAACGATTTTATTTCGAAAATAATGTCACAGTTTTAAAATTTAAGATGGAGGTTAGGGTTGCCACCTTAAGTTTTTTTATTTACGAATTCTGGGCTGGTGCGAACAAAAGGGCTAAAATGGGTCACTGAATCCGAATCCGTTGTCAGAATTTAAAAATTAAAGAATTTTTAAATAATAATATTTTAAATAATATTTCTAAGAATTTTAAACATCATTTAACAATGTTAGGGAGTCACTGATTTCGAATCTGAAGTTAGAATTTTTAAATTCAAATGGTGGATAGGGTTGCCACCTTAATTTCTTGTATTTTTATGAATTCGGGGCTGACAAAAAAATAGTATATTTCAAGTCGACAAGTTTTGATGAACTTAACATTGTTTAATACAATTTAAATATTTGTTCCAATTATTTATATTAGGTATATCAATAAAAGGCAGTAAGTTCTGGCAGAGAAAACCGTAAAAAAATGTATGGCTAAAAAATCAATTAATCAGGCAGTTATCGAGTTATCGATTTTTAAAATTTTGTTTCTTGCTAAAAGATATGTTCAAAAAAACATCTATTTCATTGCCATTATCCAATAGATCTAAAAAATTAGCATGTCATTTGAAAGGAAATTAATTGACCTTTTCAACGATATGCAACATAAATATCACTGCAAGAATATTTTACATTTTATAAGCAATTTTTCATGATATTTTAATTTTTTAATGAAAATTACCGTTATTTTCAACAAAATTTGCGTTATAAAGGTACTATAAATGCTTTGTAATTTAAAAGCCTAAAGTTTTACCTTGCACTTGAAGTATGAATTTATTTACATTTTCTGCAGATTAAAAACTTTTTTATAAGAAAGCAGGAAAACTAAGGTAAATATGCTTGAGATAACAACTTTCAACATCTTACTTTCCATAATCCATAGTAATAACGGTATTTTTTGAAAAAATGGCGGCTCAATGTAAGCTATTATTTTACTTTTATTATATCTTTTCATTTATATATTATAAATAATTTGGCGCGAATATTTAAATTTTATTAAATAATTTTGAATTCATCAAAACTTGCATTTTTTTAAAGTTGCAAATTGATAAATATTAATTTGAATGACATTCAATAGGGGTATTTACGATTCAGAGCAGTTGCCACTGCAGTTGAGGTCTTGTGAGCTTTACAAAAACAAAATGCACGTTCGTTAAAAATCTTCACAAGTGCTTTTCTGCTGTAGCCTTTTCCACTTTTCTTGATCAGTTGTGTACTTTTGCACATAGAAAATTTTGACGGCTTCAAACGAATACGTAACTGCTCAACTGCACAGGAAAGTGCACTGAATCGTGAATACCCCTAGCATAAACTGTGCTGATAAAATAAAAAATCCCATTAAATGTAATAGTTTACATTGGCATCACCATAGTTGATCAAAGTGACATATGCGCGACCTTGAACGCAACAATGGCCGAATTCAGCGCAGACAACTGTTGTGAACTGTAATGGTAGCGCTACCTTAGTTCACGATGTTTGTTGCTACTGTATGTTGCTACTGTTGCTACTGTAATGTGTTGCTACTCTACACGTCAGAAGTTGTGTTCAATTTAATTTTTATGTAAATTTAATTCAATTGCAAAGGTTTCTCACTTAAATTTGCTGCGTTCTTCCTGCGTTTATTAATTTAACAGCGTCAGTAGCAGCATCTGACAGTTAAGCAAACAGTTGTGTTCATGTAGCATAGAATTTGTTTGCTCGATTAAAACGCGTTCGCTACTTTATCAGTTTTAGTTAGCGCTTCCAAATTTGTAGCATTCAGCGAATTTTAACTCAACAGTTGCCAACTGTTGTCTGCGCTGAATGCGGCCATTGTAGAGATAAAATTTTTAGGTCGTGCGTTCTGACAGTTCATCTCGTAAAGTTATTGCAAAGCCGATGAAAGTACGATCAAAGGCCGACCGACCCAACGCAGCGTTGATAATCAGCCTTAATCATGGCAGAATTAGAGAAGGTATATGCATTTCAGACTGCGCTCTTTTTCTCATAGCCAGAATTGTCAAACTCAAACATTTTGCTATTCTTGCCTATTTTCGCTTTCTTATCGCATTCTCATCGTTTTCAGATTTTGTATGAGCTGTCAACTTCGTTTTGACAGTTGCGGCAGTCTCCCTCTCCAAAATGCATATACCTTCTCTAATTTTGCCATGGCCTTAATGCATAAACGGCGCTTCAGTGAGAACTTGTGTTGCAGTCGTTCATCAACCATCGTACATTAAGCAACATATAATACAGAGATTATTATTTAAAAAAAAACATATTATGTTCTGTCATTACAGAAACAAAAGTCAGTAATGAAGACGCTCTGGCCATGCTTGTAGATGCTAAATTATCACGACATCAATACAATGTTATCAAACATGCTGCACCCAAAAAGTTTCCTTGTTATACCGCTGTACAGTTAGCCAAAGAGTACTCCTATCCTGCGCGAGAATTTATTTAAATGTCGGAAACTTCGTGCGAATTACATTTACAAGCTTTGCTAAATCATACCGTCCAACGCTTGATAATATTGCTAAAACCCGTGACAGATGATTTGCAGAATAAGGAGTTATCTAATTTTTATTTATTTACAAAGTGGGGTTTTGACGGAAGTTCGGGCAACAGCACATACAAGCAAGCCTTTCAGGACCCTAATGCAAATAATTCATCAATATTCATTTCCTTCATTGTTCCTATACAATTACTTTGCAGACCTAAAGTTATTTGGTAAAATCCTCGCCCATCTTCAACACGATTTTGTCGACCAATTTGCAAGCAATTTATTAAAGAAACTGCAGAGGTATCAAGAAAAGAAAAAGAACGAGTAGAAGCACAAATTACCTCAAAAGAAGTTGAAAAAGTTGCCAGAAATATCTGTAAATTTGATTGTACCGCCATTGGTGCCAACAAATGAAAACAACGGCGAAAACACTGATGAAACCGATGAAGAGAGTGGCGAAAGTTGTGACGTCAATTTTCATGACCCATACGATGGAGTATTATCAAGCGGCAGCGATTAAAAATTAATATTTAAATTATAAAAAAAGGCCACTTCGTCATTTTGTATGAGAGGAAGTGGAGTTTTTATTTGACTGTACGAAATTTCAAGCTCCGAATGCATAATAAAAATTAAAATTCACGTGAAGAATTTAAAGTCCATACATTAATTTTTGTTGAATTTTAAAAATTTTGATAAAGTAACTTTGTATGGGAGGTAGGTGTGGTTTTCACCCGATTTAGCTGAATTTCATACTTAAAGCGGATATTAAAAATCTCAAAATTTCAAGTACATATATTAAGTTTCGTAGAATTACAAGAGATTTTACCGTTTTTAAAAAGTCATTTTGTACTAAACATTTTAACTAAAAAAAAAGTCAAAAGTTACCTCCGTCTTCTAGGTGCATTGATATCCATTTTGAGGGTAAAATACCCCACTGTGCGTTGTTTGTTTTCTTTTATGCTTATGATCAGTGGACCTGCGCTGTTAAATGCATAAATCTATACATATAATGAAACTATAAAAAAAATTTGTACATTTAATGTTATTTGGAAATTTTTTCTGCGCTGAATATTCTGAAGGCTGTGGATTCCAAAAATGTAGTTTTTTTATATATATGTATCTGTGTGTCCGTCTGTACGCGCATCACGTGAAAATTTCTGGATATATTTTCCTTAAACTTGACATTTGGGTTCCTTACGTCTCTGGTCGGAGACATAGGTTCTTTTAAAAATAACAGCTCTTTTATCTTTCAGCTTGAAAAAAATGGAAAGTAAAACAATTAAAGTCGTGGAAGAGGATAAAGTTTATGGCGCTTACCCTAAGTAGCAACGTTATATGGAATTCTCATATAAAATTTTATAAATTCAAAAATAAGCTCACTGTTGACACCAAGTTTTTCATATATATGTCATTATTCCATTCACACTTGACATTTGAAAAGTTCAAAGGAATGCAAAATAAATGCATGATGATTTTATTTTAGTCTTTTTGTTTCTCATTCACACTCTTTACATCTTCATTGGGTTTTAATTATTATTCTCCTATTTTTCTTTTAATTCACTTTAAATTTAATGTATTGATTGTAGATTAAGTCATTTAGATCGTCTTGGTATTTTAAAAAATTGTGAAATTGAATTGTCATCTTAAATCATAACCTTATGTTACTGCGCTTGCCATAAGACTTCAGTCTTGTTAGAGCAGTCGTGTCACAATAAACAAACAAATAAACAGTTTTCGGGCTACCACCACTTTATCCTAGCCATCAACTTTATGTGGAGGAGTTTAAAAATGTCTAATCCCCAGATAGAATCTATCTATTCTATCTGATACTGCAAGTTTTTAAGAACATAAGAAGTATTAAGTATAATATTACACATCTAAATCACCATACTCACGCATTCGGTACTAGAAACAGAAATGACTTAGTTGTGGCGAGATGCAGTCGAGAGGTCGCAAAGCAACACTACTTATGTGCAGGTCCTAGCGCCTATAATAATTTACCAGTACTAATTAAAGATGATAATAAAGTTAAAAAACTTTCCGTTTCTTTGATACCAAAAACATTCTCATATCTTGAAAACTATAGAAAGTCCTTGCACAATACAGTTTTGAATAAATTTTTAATCTTATTTCAAAAAAAGCCCACCAAAATTCTGTTTGTTCCAAAAACGGTGCAAAAGTTGTTTTTGTCGTAAAAACAATAATAACTGAAAATTGCATTTTGTAAACTCTTTTATATGTCACTAGCTGATATACCCAGTGTTACTCGAGAGTAATTTATAAAGGGTCCGCCATCTTACGTTTTTTTTTTCAACTAGTGCTTATTTCGTGATTGGTAACACTTAGCTTATGTCTGATTTGACAGATAATTAGTTTTATCCTTCCGCTGATATAAATACAACGCTGGGAAATATTGCGACATTACTTTGAAAATCATGGTAATGTTGCAGAATGTGTGCGAAAATTGCGTATGGATTTTGGAAGAAGAGAAGCACCGTCAGCTCCGTATGCTCGTTATCTTGTGAAAAAAGTGAAAGAAACTGGCATCCTCATCGATAAACCAAAGTGTGAAAAGCCAAAAGCAGTGTGTATACCCGAGAATATTGCTGCTGTGGCAGAAAGTGTGCGTGAAGCATCAACATCAATTCACCGTCGTTCTCAACAATTGAACATTTCGGAGACATCATTGAGACGAATTTTGCATAAAGACCTTGGTATGACGCCATACAAAGTCCAATTGGTTCAGGAGTTGAAGCCAACTGACCACCCAATGCATTTTAAAAAAAAAAAGTTATTTGGCAGACCCTTTATAATCATTTTAATATACACTTCTTGATTAAATGTTTTTGAAGTGAAAACTTCTTTAGGCGCGTTGAACGATCTGGGTAGAGGGTAAATCTTTGGTTTGCGTCATTGTATTTTTCCGAGTAACTCTCGTCATCAACACAGACAGCAAAGATAACAAGATAGGAAACTTAGAAAACACAAGCAAGCAACCATCAATAAATTCCTCTGCTGACGCATTGTTCTTTCCCCTCCCTGTGCTCCGCTGCGAAACATTAGCTGCATTCCCGTGGCACTAGATCAGATCAAATGTCAGTAAAACAACGTTAGTTCAACTTTATATCAATTTGTCATCAGAGCCTTGAAACAGCTGTTTTAAGAACAATAACAAAAGAAAACAACAATACCAAAACGCCCAGTGAGCGGTGAAACGTCAAAATAGGAAAATGAATAGTTGAAGCATAATCGCGAATAACGTTGTAAACGACATTTTTTAGTGTTTTTTTCGAATACCTGTTAGAATCACTCTCTTATATTAAACACCAACAGAACTCAGTAAGCAGTTTGGGGTCTTTTTGTCGCATACCCAAAAAAAAATTCATAAAAATTAATAAATGTGCTTGTAAAATGAATAAAAGTGAACAATTGCAATTTTGTCGCTTACAACGTTATTCACGAGAACGCTTCAATTATTTAGATTTACCAACTATGTTCGTTTTGATAAAAAATGCTTGAAACTTGGCAGCAGTTTAAGATCAGAAATAGAGCTAGAAATCGAGCTGATTTCAATTTTTGTTTTGTGAATAAAATAGAGCCGCGCTCTAAATCAACGACCACGGGAATGCAGCTATTGAATGTTACTGTTTTTTTAAAATGTATATGTAGAGCTAGCTGTAGGCTAAAATAAAATAAATTTAAAGTTTTTAATATTTGATTTTTGTTTGACTGGCCTCTCTTTTAATGCCTCCACTTGAGATCTTGCTACCAGGCAAACAAAAAACATAGCAAGCAAAGTGTTGTTTTTTTTCCGCCGCCAATTTGGTTCATCCCCTCTAACGTTGCGCAACCAATGTGATACTGCTATTTCTGTTCATCGTTGAAGGAGATTTGCTTGGTAATTGTTGTTGTAAATGTATTTTAGTTCAGCTACAGATCTACATATATATTAACAGAAAAACAGTAAATATCCTTCATGATTTCTTTATGAAGGAACAATTTGTCAGCAGATAAACTTATTGATGGTTGCTTGCTGCCATAGTAGAAGTAGACAAGGTAGTGTTAGGGCTGAATGTGTTCTCTTTCTAAGTGACCATAACTGTCAAACTTATCTATTTTAATATATTTGCCAATTCTTGCTTTCATATTGCATTCTCATTGGTTGCAGATTTTGTATGAAATGTCAACTTCGTTTTGACAGTTTCGGTTACCGGCTCTCCGCCCTAACACTACCTTGTTTACTTTTGCCATGCTTGCTGCATTTGCTGAGCGCCTGGTAGCCAATATCCAAGAGCAATCCATATCTAATTTGAGTTTCATGACCAACATAAAAACATTTGTAGTTTTCTAAATGTCACCAGCATATTCTCTGAATGAAACATTTCGTGTTTCAACCATCGAATGTCAAGCAAAAGAAAACAAAATAGAGAACGTGTGTCACACACATTCTGTGAATGGATCATTTAATTGCAAAGGTTTCTCACTCAAATTTAAAAAAAAACAGTTGCTATGAGTAAAGTTGCTAAAACTATTGACTCTGCTGAAAGCTGCCAATGTGTGTGACACACGCACTTTATATTGTTTTCTTTTGTTTTAAATTCGATGGTCGCAGCTCGTGAGAAAATAAGTAGTTGTCAAGGCTACCTAATAATAATTTTATCATGAGTGGGACTGCATCGTCCAAAATTTTTTGTTTCTTATTTCAGCTACCATAAGCTTATAGTATCTTTTTTAAAAATATAATGCAATGATTAATGACGCAAACATTGAAAATAATGTACATGAAATTCAATGAAATGTATGTAAATACAAATTTTATGAATGTGTGTATTATTATGTATTTTATGCGTATATTAATTATTTCGATAAGTTTAATTTATATTTTTGTTTATGTTTTACCTTGTTTTTTATATTAAAACTCATAATTTAAAATATAATGATGTGGTAAAAGATGAAAATAATGTGCATTAATGATGAACCGGATGTACGGATAAACCGAATCAGGGGCAGAAAATAAACTGCACTTTGCTTGCTACTTTTTCTGTTTTCCTTGTAGCAAGACCCATCAAACAACATATCATATATAAAAAATAGAAAATTTATTTTATTTTATGAGGATTATTTTTCATTCAATAGTGCTCCCTGTATTTTATTTTTATATCAGCAATATTCAATTTAAATGTAATAATATAGTTTGGTGTATTTATAAAATAAAAATGCTATCTGAATAAAAAATATTTTGAAAGAAATAATCAAAGGTTGAGGGGGTGAAGATATAAAATTTTTTTCGATTAGCATGAAAATTCTTATATAGCAGTAAGACGGTCCGTGACAGGACAAAGTCTTCCAGGGAATACTAATATTTTACATACATGTTTTCGCTTCAATCGGCAGTCCCTTCACTGCTATACTTTTTTTTAAATTTTGGAATTTTGTAAAAACATGTTGAATTTAAGCTTAAGACCACTTTAAAAATATTAATTAAAAAATTGACCGTGCTTTTCTTGAAAAAAAGGAATAATTTTATCACTGTTTTTCACAATCAAAAACTGTATTTTATTTTTAAACTTAATTTACTGGTTGCTTGTAAGCATGTTACTTGCACTTCGCTTATGGAAATCAAATTTGACTTTTAGGAGGAAATTAAATTTGTTCTTTTTGCACAGTACGCATTTAACTTTTGGGAGAAAATAAAATTTTATAGATTTTGGCAAAAAACTTAAATTCGTATTGTTACAAAGAACGAATTTAACTTTTGGTATGATTTTAAGTCATGGCACCAACTTCTTATGAACAAATCTTTTTATCAAAATTATGAATGATATGTATTGCCTACCATTAGACTGGTAATTAAAGCACCTTATATATTATTATATACATTGTGCTTATAAGTGCACAATTAAGACTTTGGCCAGAAACATTTTTTTAAAAGTAGTGGAATGGGCGTTCATGGTATTAAGGTTCAATGCAAAAATTCTCAAAATCTGCCTGGGCAATGTTTTTGTTATGCATATCACTGGACAGGTAATAATACCATGAACGCTAATTTCACTACTTTTAATATGTTGCTGGCCAAAGTGTTAATTGTGCACTTATAAGCCATATATCGTTGGAAAGATGCTTTAATTACCAATCTAATGGTAGGCAATACATATCATTCATAGCTTTGATGAAAGGATTTTATGAAAGAAAGTTGGTACCATGACTTAAAATCACACCAAAAGTTAAATTCGTTCTTTGCAATAGTACGAATTTAAAATTCTTGCCAAAAACTATATCCGAATCAAAAATTAAACTCGTACTTTGCATATATAACGAATTTAATTTCCTCCCAAAAGTTAAATTCGTACTGTGCAAAAATAACGAATTCAACTTTCTTCCAAAAGTTAAATTCATACTTTGCATAAAGTACGAATTTAACTTTTTGCGGATCAAAAGTATTGGTTTGAATTTTCGCTAAGTTAGCGTCGGATTGACGAATTTATCTTGACGCTCTTAAGCCAGTTTACGTAGTACTAGCATACAACTGGTTTCAAAAAGACTAGAACAAAACGAATACTAGCATGCCACTAAGTAGTATGAAAACTACCAGAATTGAACTAGCTAAAATAATACTAATATGAAACTGGTCATTAAACTAGTATTTAACTAGTGAAAAATACACTAGCACAAAGGTGGCTCAAATCATACCAGTAAAAATTCTAGTTTTGATTATACTAGTATTTTACTGGTTTAAAAGTTACTACTATTACAACTAATTAAGATTATGCCAATAAAAATACTTGCTCAATTCATATCGAGAATAGAACAATTGTCTTTTCCTATGACATCAACACATTTAAATAAGCATTTGAGCTGAACTAGTACTGGTAATTTTTGACCTAGTACATTTACTAGTATTTTAACTAGTTGCCTACACTGCAGGATATTGTACTATCGAAATACATTAAAAAAATGGATGTTTTGAAACTCGAACGCCAGACTACATTCTTAAGTGTAAAAACTGTTGACACATCAACTATTAGCCCTATTACGGTTCACAACACAACAGTAATTGCTGTCTTCAATGTGTAAATTTCTATTACTGTAGACAACAAAGCAACTGAATACATTCCACTGTTGTCTGTCAACAATGCTGTGTCTTCAATACACTTACTACGCAACACAGCAGTTGTGCTTTATTGTTTTGTTATCTGCCAAATTTTGAAGACAGCTAATTTGGTGTTGTGTTGAAGAAACGAAATAGATTAAAAATTAAAATTTTATTTAAAATTTCGTTTTTCTTTATTAATTATGAAAATTTCACAGAAAATTGATAATACGTCTCCCTGTGAACAGAATTATATTGAATTTAGCAATTGAATTCGAAATTGTTTGTTTGTTTACCTTTTTTATTTTGACAGTGACCAGTTCACAGTTGCATCGAAACGTAATAATTAGATTACGTTTTTATTTTGAGAGTAAGAAAATTTCTGCGATGCTACCTTTTTATTATTTTGGAATATTTATGATAGAAAGAAGTGCTATTTTATTTTATAAGTTAAGAAATGCCGGGAGAGGGGTTTTAAACCAAAAACAAGATGTATTTTAAATTTGCCATAATTCTTAAATTATAGTTATGCTATTGGCATCAGAGAACTGCACAAGCCTACTTTTAGTTTATTTCAAGTACTTGCTTGAAACACAAGTTCAAGCTAGCTTGAGCTTGATAATTTTAAATCAAGTATAGCTTGTAATCGAATATAAATAAGCCCACGACAGCTTGCGACTTGCAAGTATGCTAGCTTACAAGCGAACGGCACGAAGTTTCAAGTAAAGGAAAGCTTGATGTCTTCGGCAAAAAGCTTGAAAAGCTTAAAATTGAAGGCAAGTATCCAATTGAAGCAAGTATCCAAAAAATTCAATGAGCTTGTTTAGAGAGAGCATAAGCGTAATAAGACTTTTAAGGATTCTATTCACTACGTGGTTGGAAGTTTCAGGGGTAAATGATTTCGAAAATTATGTCAAACTTAAAAATTTAAGATGGTGGATAGAGTTACCACCTAGATTTTTTTATTTTTGCGAATTCTTGTAATTTTGAAATTCTGACAACAGATTTGATTTCGAATATAATGTCACAGTTTTAAAATTTAAGATGGAGGTTAGGGTTGACACCTAAATTTTTACCACAGTATTGCCACCTAATAATATGTATTTTTAAGGGTTTTAAACTTAATTTATCAGTGTTAAGGGGTCGCTGATTTCGAATCTAAAGTCAGAATTTTAAAATTCAAGATGGGGGATAGGGTTGAATTTTTTGTAGTTTAATGAATTCGGGGCTGGCAAAAAAAATGGTAGACCGAAAATGGGTCGCTGAATCCGAATCCGTTGTCAGAATTTCCAAATTATAAAATTTTGAAATAATAGGGTTGCCACCTAATAATATGTCTTTTCAAGAGTTTTAAACGTCATTTATCAGTGTTAAAGGTTCGCTGATTTCGAATCTAAAGACAAAATTTTAAAATTCAACATGGTGGATAGGGTTGCCACCTTAATTTTTTGTATTTTTATGAATTCGGGGCTGGCAAAAAGAATGGTACACCAAAAATGGGTCGCTGAATCTGAATCCGTTATCAGAATTTCAAAATTATAAAATTTTGAAATAATAGGGTTGCCACCTAAAAATATGTCCTTTACTTGAAACTTCGTGCCGTTCGCTTGTAAGCTAGCATACTTGCAAGTCGCAAGCTGTCGTGGGCTTATTTATATTCAATTACAAGCTATACTTGATTCAAAATCATCAAGCTCAAGCTAGCTTGAACTTGTATTTCAAGCAAGTACTTGAAATAGACTTCAAGTAGGCTTGTTGCTACTATAAAAAGGGTCCGTGTTCACGGCCAAAAGGAGGGGAAGCAGGATTTTTTTTTTTTCATTACCATTATAATCTTAGTAAAAAAATGCTTCCTTGTACGCAAAAACATTTTAAAATCCTGCTATTTCATTATACTAGATTTAATCCTATTTTTTAACGTCAGTTGAAATTAACGGGTTTAGATATGGGCTCACAATATTTCCTTTTCATATCGCAAAAAAATTCTTATCAAGATAGTACTTTTTGCTATTTAAAAAATACTTTTTAAAGAGTACGTTTTTACTTTTCTCCGATGCAACCCTGGACCAGTCAAGCAACGAATTCTACATACGTTCCACAATCAAACGTGACAGCAACGTATTGTTGTGAACCATAATAGTTTGAAACTGTTGTGTCTTCTTGACTGTTGTGTCTACTCGTAAGAAGACACAGCAGTTTGTTGCTGTGAACCATAATAAGTCTATATATCTTTGGCCCAAATACTTTTACTTTTGCAAAAATTAACAACCTACGCACTGTTGTCATAATAACACATGGTGGACATTTCTAATGTCATGACTTGGAAATGGTTGGCGTAGAGATTTTATTGTTAATGCAAAGAATTCTTTGTTGTGTCAAATGCTTTCTTGTAACAGTTGTTTAGCAGTGACGAGTCTTTGTCCTTACAATGTCTAATTTTTTTAGTGTAAAGACTTTATTTTTATGAATGGTCAACGTAAACCACATGATAAATAGCTCTATTGTGTAAACATAAGCCATTATTATTCCTTTTTTTATTTATTCCCTTCACTTCTTAGTTTTTAGCAGCAAAAAGTTAATACAACAGCAGACTTAATAAAAATTATTCGAACTTAAGACCAAGTAATCTTAAAGAAAAATGCTAAAACAGTGCCAATAAATAACAAAAATAAACAAAATAGACGGTTATTCCACCAAACAATCCTTTTTTTGCTAACAAGTGTAAATCGACATTCATTAGTTCTGTAATTTATCGACACACATAAATTCTGAGAAGCCGAATACATGCATACTTTGACGAGTACGAAAGAATTTATGGGTTTTCTTGTATTTATTTTTTCTACAATCGATATAATAACAAATTGTCTGACCTCTTAACCCCCACCTTGAAGACAAAAAAAAAGTAGCAAGTTTCTTTCTTGCCATCATACTGTCATTACTTAAATGTTGTGTTTGCTGATTGAAATGGCAACAAAAGTATTGAAGACTATTAAAAATCAGGAGTAGGATGAAGTAGGAGCTCAAACAACAAATAAACGAGTGTAAGCTTTCATTTATTGTGTTCAAGTGTTCGCTAAGTATATTAAACGATGTCATATGGTGGCAATTTGTCATTGAACGATATCAATGAATGCGTCTCCATTGGATACTCTTCAATGATGATAAGAACATTGGCGAACTTATGAAGAAAACTTTACACGATGAGAAAAGTTATCTGAGGAAAACTTGTCACATGGTTTGGGAAGGTAAAATATTTGGTATGTAATGCGTAATTATCTTAAAAAAATTTTAATTTTAAGAGTCATTTTCAAGTCATAACAATAATATTCTTAACCCTCCATTGGGCGCATGGGTCCAACCAGACCTTTTTCGATTTTAGTCATAAATTACATATACTTCTAATTAATCTCTGAGAAAATTAGAAGGATATATGGCATGCAAGGATAATTACAAGGATATTTTGGTATACACATCACTTTCGTACCTCATGTGGTCTGGCCAGACCCCCATATGTTTTATATGAAAACCAATAATATATGATGCATTTTAAACATTTTACATAGTTTTTAAATTTCTTTTTTTACCGAAACACCGGTTATATTTTGCGTTGTTTTTTCTATCTATACTATTATATAAAATTGAAGCGAAATTTATTTGTTCCAGAAAAACTCCAAAAGTGCTGTGCCGATTTTTATGAAATAATTCATATTTGAAATATCATATTTGTGCGAACTTACAGTATAAGTGTATTTCCCCAATAAATAAACTCCATGTTACTCTCTAGTCTATTTTCTTTTTGTGCTTCAGCTAACATAGCGTTAGAAAACAAGTAGATGAGAAACAAAACAAACGCATTCTCAGCTATGTAGCTTTGAGCTTCGAGCATGCGACAAATAAGGCTCACATAAATGGACATGTTTGTAACAAAGGGAATCCCTTTTTTTACAAGATCAACGCCAGCTTAGTGAAGGATATATGCCAGTATTATATATTCGATTTACTAGGCGTTTTTCAGTATCAGTAGAAGCTTTCAACCGATAACATATTAGTGCTAAAAAACACATTTTACGCCCAAAATTATTGTGATTTTTTATTTGTTCAAAATGAGTGATGAAGTCGAATTTTTTTATAACACACGATATTGACGCAGTCAAAGTATGGATATTGATTTTCATACACGATTGGCAGCGGCTTTAGTCAAAGATATAGGACGTGAAAGAGCTGAAGAAGAGCCGGACACGATCGAGCCATTTGGAGACGATGACGACGTCTATGGACTATGTTCCTGAAGACGATGCGTCTGATATTGAAGAAGAAATTATAATCTAATCTAAAGAAATTTTTAACACTGACGATGAAGCAGAGAACTGAGAAATGCATGCTGAAAATCAAACTGCCAGCCTAAATGATGATTACTTCTATGGCAAGGACGTCACAAAATGGAATAAAAATAAACCTGCTGCTGTTGGTTGTTTACGTCATCATAATATTTTGTGTTTTCGATCTGGTCCTGAGGAACATAATTCGATTCCAATTGAAGTATTCTAGAAATTTTTCACACCAAATATTTCATGTATTATTAACAACGAAACAAATCGTTATGCTAAAAACATTAAAATCGTTATTTATTTTAATTTTTATCTAAACAGTGGTTGGTTTAACCATTTAAGCCAAAAAAGAATCTAAAATATGTACCATTATGTCTAATACAAAAGGTTGAATTTAGTAACAAAACCGCGAAATTTCCATACAAAAATATGAAAATATATAGGGGTCTGGCCAGACCACAGTAGGTACTAATGTGACAATCCGAACATGTGCCAAACGGAGGGTTAATGAGAAACAACGCCGTAGATATACATGTATATCGTACATGTATATGCTTGATTATCTTACAAATTTTCAATCTATATATATAAAATAGGATGTGTGTATGTATGTAACGTATGGACTCCAAAACGGCTGGGCCGATTTTGATGAAATTTTCAGGTAATGTTCATCTTGGTACGGTGGGTAACATAGGCTATATTTGGACCCGATAGGTGGCGCTGGGGTGGACTTATGTCGAAAATTAGAATTTATGGACCAATTTAACTGAAATTCAGAATGTATGTTTGTTTGATCATAAGAAAATAATTTGTGTATAAATGGACACGGTAGGTGGCGCTGGGGTGGACTTATTTCGAAAATTCGATGGCGTGAAAAATATATAAATACTTTTAATTGTATTTTATAACGAGGGGAGTAGCGAAGCACACCGGGTTCAGCTAGTATAGAATATAACCCAATTTCGTCGTATATTTTACAAATAATGTATCCAAATTTACATGGGAAAACCAATTAATTAATAAAAATTTTCAGTGTACTGAAAATTTAAGTAATTTTCTCATTATCAATAAGCACGAAAGTATTAAGTAATTTTTTTCAGAGTACTGAAAATTAAAGTTATTTTTTCATTATCATTAAGCAGGTAAGTATTACGTTTTTTCCAGTGTACTGAAAATTAATTTAATTTTTCATTATATCTAAACAGGTAAGTATTAACTGTTTTTTTTTGTTCTCTTTCAGTGTACTGAAAATTAATTTAAATTTCATTATAAATAAGCACGTAGGTATTAAGTATTTTTTTCAGAGTACTGAAAATTAACGTTAATATTTCATTATAAATAAGCAGGTAAGTATAATGTTTTTTCCAGTGTACTGAAAATTAATTTAATTTTTCATTATAAATAAGCACGTATGTAAGTATTAAGTATTTTTTTTCAGAGTACTGAAAATTAACGTTAATATTTCATTATAAATAAGCAGGTAAGTATAATGTTTTTTTCCACTGTACTGAAAATTAATTTAATTTTTCATTATAAATAAGCAGTTAAGTAATGCGTTTTTTTTCAGTGTACGAAAAAATATTATTTATTTTATGAATTAAGATTGTGAGCTTTAGATCAAGTAAGTTTTCAAGAAGGCAACAACAACAACAACAACTCTGTATAGAGTTAATCACTTAGCTGACTAGACAGTCTGTTTCGGAAATCGCTACATTTTCCTCTTCAGTAGTCTTTGAGTGATTACGCTGTGATCAACTCACTGTCTAAACTAGCATATGAATGTGCAGATTTTGGAATTCATTCTTATGAATTGTATGGCTGCTAATCATATGACATTTCAAAGCAGTAGGCTATTTATAGATCACCGCCATCAACTCTATCAAGGGTTGCCATCTGTTCTAGTTGCTTCTTCATTTATTTCAATATATACAGTCTATCTAATACAAAAGGTTGAATTTAGTAACAAAACCGCGAAATTTCCATACAAACATATGAAAATATATAGGGGTCTGGCCAGACCACATTAGGTACGAATATGACAATCCAAACATGTGCCAAACGGAGGGTTAATGAGAAACAACGCCGTAGATAGGGGGGATTAAACGGGTTCAAATCCCTCCTCCCTTAGAAATTAAACATTTTTTATATATTAAATAAAAGCACAGATACTCTAATTTATTTAATTATCATAACATGAAGATAAGTTGAAAATTGTTCAATGTACTTGGCTAGTTTTTTTAACAGACATTAAGTTTAATATAATCTATATATATAAAATAAAGTCGGGTTTGTTACACCATTTATAACTCAAGAACGGCTAAACCGATTTTAATGATCTTTTATTTGTTAGATTTGTGTTCATCCCGAATAGCATAATAACTATTAAAATGTCGAAAAAACTCAGGGGCCAAGGCACCTCCCATACAAATCAAATCTTCTTTATCGAGTAGCTTTGGAATTATAGGTCGCACAGCAACGGAATTCAGTATTCGACCTTAGTTTTCACTCGCCGTACTACTGGTAAAATTTTATGGGCGTTTTTTTCAGCCAAAATTTTCAGTATAACTTTCAAGCTATAAGTCACACATTAATAAAACTCGGTTAGAACGTACTATTTAGTCGTGTCTTTCGACTGGCAAAATTGAGCAAGTATAGGCCAAAGGGGTGTGGCACTGCCCATACAATTCAAATTTAAGATATCGAATTTATGATTGAAACTAAATGCCGTATAATAATGAAATTCAGAATGGAGTTGCCACTGATATCCGGTGATATCCTTCTACTGGAAAACTGGGATGGGCTTTGGAAAAGGGGGTGTGGCTCCACCCATACACCTTGAATTTTTGATATCAGATAGCCTTGGAACTAAATGTCGTATAACAACAAAATTCAGTATGGAATTACTATTGGGTGATATATCTATCCTTCTACTAGAAAACTAAGACGGTCATTGAACAAGGGGGTGTGGCTCCCCCATACAAGCCAAATTTTTGATATCGAATAGCTTTGGAAACAAATATCATATAACAATGAAATTCAGTATGGAGTTACTTATTGGTCAGGCATTTCTACTGGAAAACTGGCATGGGCATTGGAAACTTTGCATGGCTTCGCCTACACAAGCTAAATTCAATTCAATATACTTTACTGCAAAAACTAACTTTTTTCTGGCATTTAACAATCAAAATCAAATCTTCTAAGCGAATAAAAATTTCTTCATTTTTAATTTTAAGACCGTAACTCTTGCAATTGAAAGAAATTTTTATCTTCATTACTTTTTGGTAAAGTTAGTTTTGTTGCATTTTCCCTAAAATAAAAAAAAATAAAAATAAAATTTAAGAAAATCATTTGTTCCGCTCATTGTGAGAATCGATTTCACTACCTCATGGCTTCAAAACTGAGGTTGAGCCGACTGAGTTATCGAAAGTACATTTATTCAAGTTTACATGCACTAAAATAATGCTGTCAAAAGCTTATTTTTTCTAGCTGAAAATCGTTATGTTCTGAACGAATAAAACCTAAACATAAAAATTTTACGTTTTTCCCCCGAGTAACACCGGGTTTATTAACTAGTACAATATAAATGGTTTTCTTAATTGTTTTTCTATGTATTGTTGCTTACGTACTAGCGTTTGCAGAACGTATACATATAAATTGAACAAAATTATTCTAAGCCAGTCTCTGAAATTCAAATGATGATAAGCAATGCTTCATTGTTCATTAAATTACACTGTCAGTAAATTTCCAACTTTTGAAAAGACACACAAAAACGCTGAGACACGTAAACTTAATTTTCGGTCGTAGAATTTAGTGGCATATTCAGTTTTCAGTGCCACGCCCGCTTGTCCAACGCCATAAAATGTTATCAGTAAAACTACATTTGTAAATTGAGGTCGAAAACTCAATTTCATAGCTGTGCGACCTATAACTTCATAGCTATTCGATATTACAAAATTGAGTTACATGGTAGGTGCCACTCCCCCTTGTCCAACACCCATAAAATGTTATCAATGAAACTGCATGTATTAATTGATGTCGAATACTGAATTCCGATGCTGTGCGACCGGTAACACCAAAACTATTTGAAATCACAAGCTTTGCTTGTATCGGAGGTGCCACTCCCCCTTGTTTTTTGACTCCCATAAAATGTCATCAGTAAAACGACATGTGTAAATTGTGGTTGAATACCGAATTTCGAGGCTGTGCGACCCATAACTTCAAAGTATTTTGATATCGCAAATTTTTTATATGTTTTACTGCCCGAAAGGGGGTGTGGCAGTTATTCCTAAACCATCTCGTACTCGCAACAAATCCACTGCCAAAATTTGAGCTCAGTCGGGCAGTAGTTTCGAAGTCTTTTTATCTTTTCTTAAAAGTAGGCGTAACTATAGTGGGACCACGCACATTTTTGTATAGTTACTGATAGTTATAATACGAACTTAATTACCAAATTTTAGTTTAATACGCCAAAAACAGTTTTAAATATAATATTTTCATTGATTTGTGGGCGGTGAAAGGGGGTGTGGCAAAATTTTATTTTTTCTAAGCCTCTGCGTAGCAATTATAAACAAATCCACAGAAGGAAGTATCCAATTTGGCCCATTCGTTTTCAAGTTTTACGCATCCGAACAAATCACGATCCATTTTTATATCTAAAGGGAGGTTAAATTTTAAGAGCCGATGTTGATTTTGAATAAAACTCAAATTATTTGAGAAATTACTGTCACTTTTTTTTATTATGATAATATTGGTACGGTTCAATTATGTATGAAACAAAATATTGGCCAAATTTCCGCCGCGACTTCGGCAGCACACCTCCATCCGATATTCCAAATTTTCGATGACGCTGAGGCATAATTGAGATTCTATGCCGCTAATGTGCCGAATTATCTCATCCTTTAGCTCTTGAATTGTTGCTGGCTTATCGACGTACACCTTTTCTTTCGAATAACCCCAAAGAAAGAAGTCCAACGGTGTCAAATCACATGATCTTGGCGGCCAATTGACATCGCCACCACGTGAGATAACACGACAATGAATTTGTCACGCAAAAGAGCCATTGTTTCGTTAGCTGTGTGGCAAGTGACACCATCCTGTTAAAACTACATATCGTTCACATCCATATCTTCCAATTCGGACCATAAAAAGTTCGTTATCATCTCACGATAGCGAACACCATTCACAGTAACTGCCTGACCGGCCTCATTTTAGAAAAAATACGGCCCGATGATGCCGCCAGCCCATAAACCACACCAAACCACACCATTTTGATTTGAACGTCCATTTTCATAATAAGCCTGAATAACTTTTACACGTTGCTCGATTATGTATCTTTCTATGGTTCAAATTGAATTAGTCTGAAATTGAGAAATGTCAAATGAAACGCAGAAAAAACTTGATATTTAGGTATGTTTCACATTCAACTTCGGCCCTTAAAATTTAACCACCCTTTATATATATAAAAATGGTGTAAAAAATGTATAGTAATATATCAATTGAGAACGGCTGGGCCGATTTGGCTCAAATTTTTTGAAAACCCTCCGGGAAAGTCGGGAAATTGGAAAAATCGAAAATTGATTTTTGTATGGGATTTTGTGCGCAATTGTTCCGGAATGGCTTTTCGAATGGAAAAATATAAAATTCTTAGTGGAAAACTCGAAAAATTCCAGTAAAACGCAAACAATTTGATTTTTTTTTTATAAAATGTTGCTTTTTATCGCATGATTTCATGATTTTTGACGATGTAAAAGTGGAAAATTCGTTGTGAAGCTTGGAAAATTTCGGATAATTGTGAATTTCATTGCAATAAAAGACGTTTTGCGTGAACTTTGCATGGAGAAGTTAAGTGTTTGGCATTGCCGATCCGAATACAAACGACAAGGTGACGAAATTTTAACTTGGACGTTACGTGAGTTGTAACGAGGCAATTGGGCGGCTGTTTTCATTTCCAATTCATGAACGTCACCCGACTGTCGTACATTTGGCAGTTCACTTGGTGAACGGCCAGCGTGTTTACTTTACAGATGCAAATGCAGCGCAAAGAGCAGAACGGGCACCAGCGACAACATTGACAAATTTATTTTCGACATGCGAAAGCGATCCGTTCGCAAGGACTTTACGCTATTCGGAAATGCCATGATTTGATACATCTAACGCTGCATCGAAGAAGTTTCAACGTTGGAAGAAAGGTGATGCTGTTGCTGGCTTCGCTGATGTCTATTCGACTGATGACCTCGGATGAATATACACAGTTCATCCACGCCAAGAAGAATGCTCTATCTTCGCTTGCTTTTGGTGAATATTAGAGGCCCTATATCCTTCGATTCCCTGCGTATCGTGGATGGTGTGCTGTGCGCCACTTTTCGGGAGGCTTGCCAACGTTTGAATTTGCTCGAAAACGATACACATTGGGAGTCAACGCTCGCCGATGTAACTGTTTCTGCACCAGCAAATCAAATTCGTACATTGTTCGTACATGTCATCCGTCAAACCCGACCGCATTGTGGGACAAATACAAGGACGAAATGGCTGATGACATTTTGCACAGAGATCGCACGACAACTTCGAATTTCGATCTTGAAATTAACGACGAGGTGCGCAACGAAGCGTTAATTTTGGTCGAAGACATGTGCGTGCTCATATGCGGCAGTCTGCGACATTGGGAATGCTAGCGCCAAATCGATCGACTATGATCGAGATGAGCTGGCCGAAAGAGTCCGAAAAAATGTGCCGCTGTTGAATGCCGAGCAGAAGAACGTGTACGATTCGCTGATGAATATAGTTGACGATGGAACGGGAGGCATTTACTTTCTCGATGTTCCCGGTGGGACAGGCAAGACATTCGTCATTTCGTTGATTCTGGCAACAATTCGGTCAAGATCTCAAATTGCGTTGGCTGTTGCACCCTGTGCCATTGCTGCCACATTGTTGGAAGGCTGTCTAACTGCACATTCTGCTTTCAAGCTCCCGATGAATCTTCTCACGGTTGACATGCCAACGTGCACAATGACCGAGAATTCGGCGACAGAGAAATTGATGCGAGAATAGAAAATCATCATTTGGGATGAATGCACGATGGCGCATAAGCGAGCTTTGGAGGCAATTGACCAAACGATGAAGGATTTAAGAGGTGATTCAAGACGATTTGGTGGGGCTACGATATTGCTCTCCGGAGATTTTTGTCAAACGCTTCCCGTCATCCCGAAACCTGCTGCTGCCGATGAACTCAATGCATGCCTGAAATCGTTGTCTTTGTGGCGGCATGTCAAGAAGTTGAAATTGACCACGAACATGAGAGTCACGTTGCAGAACGACCCATCGGCTGATAAATTCTCGAGACAACTGCTGCCTCTTGGCAATAGTCAAATTCCTGTTGATGTTTCGACTGGATTGATATCGTTCCTAGCAAATTTTTGGGAGGAGTTCAGCACCAAAGTGTTCCCCGGCATTGCACAAAATTATAAAAATCTCGATTGGATTAGTGAACGGGCAATACTAGCAGCGAAGTATAAGGACGTCGATAGCTTGAATTTTATTATTCAAAGTCAAATTTTTGGAGAACTGCATTCATACAAATGCGTTGACAGCGTGACAGACGAGTATGAAGCGACCAACTATTCGACGGAATTTTTGAACTCGCTTGATGTGCCAGGAACTCCGCCGCATAGTTTACAGCTGAACGTGGGATCAATCATAACCATGCTGCGGAATCTAAATCATCCGAAATTGAGCGTTTGTCATCCGGTACGCGTTTGTCCGTCAAGAAACTGATGAATAATGTAATTCAAGCAACGATCATCAAGGGCAAATTCAAAGGAGAGGAAGTCCTTATCCCACGAATTCCAATTATTCCAACTGATCTTTCATTCCAAATCAAGCGTATTCAGTTCCCTGTTCGATTGGCTTTTGCGATGGCAATCAATATATCGCAAGGCCAATCGTCAGAAGTCTGTGGGATTAATCCCGAATTTCCCTGTTTCTTGCACGGGCAACTGTACGTTGCCTGTTCGCGTGTTGACAAACCTTCTTCGTTCTTTGTTTTTGCACCGGAAAACAAATCAAAAAACATTGTTTATCATAACGCTCTCTACTGATTTAGATTCTATTCAAATAAATCAGATTGAAATTTGAACTATCTGTATTTTATTATCATTTTGGAGTTTATCTGAAGACGTTGAATTGGGGCGAGACTAAGTTCGCCGGGTTCGCTAGTATATAGATAAAAATAAAGAGTTTTATTATGTGCTCGTGCGAAATCATTTATTACGTCCTCATAACTTAGTTTTCTAAGTAGATCTGCTTCAATATTTAATAAAGCCAGTGCAGTTAAATGCTCCTCATTCATAGTTGCCAGTAAACAGTTTTTAATTCATTTAAATGTAGAAAATTAGCGTTTTCATAAACATTTTTTCCCCTTCTTTTCAATTTTCATAGAACTTGGGTGTTTTTTGAACGCCAAATGTCGTCCGCAAAGGAATGGATTGGATTAATGTTAATGTTGTGTGGTGGATATGCGTACTGCGACCTAAATCAGATCTTTTGTACCTCCTTCTCAAAGCTCCGCTGGGTTTGCGGATTACAGAATTTCATCCAGCCCTATTTCTCTAATGAATTTGAGAATATTCTTAGGTTCAAGGGATGAAACCTGCTCTAGACTCAGCTCATAGTTCCCCAGTGCTAGTTTACGTCTGCGAGCCACGGCGTCGCAGTTTGTAAGTAGTTGTATTGGAGTCTCCTCTGCTTCTTCACAGAAATGGCAGTTACTATCGGTCTCTATGCCCAATTTCATCAGGTGGTATTTGAGTTTACAGTGTCCTGTAAGGAACCCCGTTAGAGTCCTGAGATTCGGTTTGCCTAAGCTTATGCACAATTTTGCTCTTCGAGTGTTAAAATCTCTGAGGATCAATTTGGATTGTCTTAGCTTTGGGAGGCTTTTCCAGAGGTTTGAACGTTTATGCCTCTCCTCCCTTCTTAGTTCTTCTCTTATAGAATGTGTGCCCAATCCGCAGAATGGTTCTGGTCCTATAAATTTTGTGGCTGCACCCTGTCGCGCTAGACCATCGGCTTCTTCGTTACCCTGTATTCCTTTGTGTCCTGGGACCCAAAGTATAGTAACAGTGTTATTCTTGCCTAGTTCGTTGAGTTTTGTTAGGCATTCCCATGTTATTCTCGATGATATCTCACAGGAAACTAATGCTTTGATTGCTGCTTGGCTGTCTGACATCACAACTATATCCTGACCTTTGTATTTACGGTTCAGATTGAATTGTGCACACAGCTGTATTGCTAGGATTTCCGCTTGGAAGATACTGGGTGTTGTCCCCATAGGTTCAAAGTGCTTGGTTCTTGGCCCGTACACCCCTGCGCCTATACCTTCCAATGTCTTGGACCCATCTGTATACCATGCTATACTGTGTGGTTTCTTGACTTGCGATATCATCTCGCTGTCCCACTCTTTCTTGGTACTAAGCTTAATTCTGAAGTGTTTTTCGAAGTTATACCTTTTTACTATATCGTCTCTTGGTAGATCGATGTAGGGAGTGTGCTTTGCAATATCCTCCTTCTCTCTACTGCTGATAGTTTTACCTAAACCTGTCCCCTCTTTTGCAATGCACAACAGAGTTCGCTTGGCTACTCCCTCTATGACAAGGTGTAAGGGTGTTAGGTCCAGAAATACTTCTAGTGCTGCTATAGGGCATGTCCTCATGGCCCCTGTGATGCATACACAGGCCAGTCTCTGCACCTTTGTTAGCATATTCCTCATTGTGGTTAGCTTGGTTCTCTCCGCCCATGCTATTGCACCATAGGTGAGGATGGGTCTGACAATCATGGTATACATCCAGCGGAGAATTGTTGGGTTACAACCCCAGCTTTTCCCCGCCAGGCTCCTACATACCATGAGTGCACGCGTTGCTTTGTTTATAGTTACCTCTGCATGTCTTCCCAGAGAAGGTTTGAATCTAGTGTAAGTCCCAGATACTTTACTTCTCCTTTGAAAGGAATTTCAGTGCCATTCATTCTCATTGTTCGGAGGTTTGGCAGGCTTCTTTTGTTAGTAAAAGGTACTATGGTGGTTTTCGCTGGGTTGATACTTAATTCCACTGTGTTGCACCACTCCTTTGTTACTGACAGTCCTCTTTGTATCAGGTTACAGAGTGTATCCTCGAACTTCCCTCTCGCTATTAAGGTGATGTCGTCTGCGTAGCCCTGACATTTTATGCCATTCTCTGTTAGCATCGATAATAATTCGGCTACAACAAGACTCCACAGCAGTGGAGAGAGGACTCTGCCATGTGAGCAGCCTTTTGTTGTTTTGATTCTTATAGTGGTGTTGCCCACTTTTGTTTCTGCAGTTCTAGTGCTAAGCATTTGGCCTATCCATCTGCTGAGCATATCATTTACTCCTTTTTTGTGTAAAGACTTCTTCACAGCCTCGTGAGAAGTATTATCAAAGGCTCCCTCTATGTCTAGAAAGGCACAGAGTACGGTTTCTTTGTTTTTGAAAGCTGACTGGATGTTACTAGCCAACTGGTATAGAGCAGATTCTGTAGACCTACCCGCCCTATACGCGTGTTGACATGGGTGCATTGGTGCCTTCTCCAGAATCTCAGTTCTTATATAAGTTATCTATAACCTTTTCCATTGTTTTAAGTACAAATGAGGTAAGGCTAATGGGTCTCAACGACTTTGGATTGGGTTATGTGTTAATAAAAGAAGGTTGTTTACAAAAACCAGAAACAAGGTTGGCAGTAGAACCGAATCTGGTACTCCTGCGTGAAATACCATCAACTAACTACTGCACGCATCGTTCTGTCTCTTAATAAACACTTGGAGAATCGAGCCGAGTTACCACCAACACCATATGGAATTATTTTTCATACCAACGCTTTATGTCACACTCGGTTCAACGCCTTTAAAACATCCAGAGCAACAACCTTGTTCTCTCCGAAAAAGTGAAGTCATTACTTCCATTTTTCTTTTAAGAACGCCAAAGGTCACCAGTAGGCCCTACGGAAACCATATTGACGATCACTGAGCAGTTAGTTGTGCTCCAGGTAGTTCATCATGTTAAAGTTTATTATGCTCTCCATAGCTTTGAAAAGCGTAGAGCATATCCAGCGAAAAAGCAAACCTTTTAAGCTCATTTGCCGGTATGTCATCAGGACCAGATGCTGTTCGAAAGTAAATTTCCTGCATTGCAGAAGATCTACCTTCACCAAAGGGCAGTGACTGATTGCTTTGCGACAGAGTAGAAATTTGTGTTAACATTCCAGTCAATAGGCTGGCTTTATCAGCTGATTCAGTAAAGATATGGTCATCTTTAAAAAGAATATGAATTAATGGCAAAGTCTGATTCTTTAATCTTTTAACAAATGTCCAACAATTTTTGCTCACTTTGCGGCAGAGAAGAAACTTTTTTCGAATGCAAGGCTCGTGCAGAAACTTTTTGCCTTCTAAAATTGCAAAACGCGATTCCTTGTCGCGATGCAAAGCCTTTTGTTATCAGTATTCTTATGGGAACGCCAATTCTGAAAAGGCTTCCTCTGTAGACATGACTGCAATCCTGCAAATCTCAATAAACCATGAGTGATATTGTGGTTTAATTTTTCTCATCTTATTGGGAATGAAAGACCGCATACTCTATAAAATATTTCTTGTGCAAATTGGAATTATTAAGTTGTGATAAAAATTATTTAACGCAGTCCAATTTGCACTTCCATAAAACCATGCAGTTCTCTTCGAAAGTGGTAACAGGAAAATAAATAAATACATTCACAAACGATATTTCTACATTTAGATATCCATCGTAAAGATCACCGTAAATGAAAAAAGATTATTTATTTTTGACGCAGAAGATATATTTTCTTTCTCTTCCTGCAATAATATTAGAAGAATCCTTTTTAAATGAATGAAAAATTTTCGAACACGTAGCTTTAAGTTACTTTTTAAATAAGCTACGATATTGTTTTGTCGTCCTTTCGATTTTCCGGCGATCAAAATTATTTTGCCCTCTAAAAACAAAAGTTCCACCCTCTAAATGCAAATCTAAGAAAAATTTTAAAAATTGTTTAACTTATTACCATAGTTTCTTATTCAATAATACATTATATTTAATCAGAAAGACCAAAAATGCATTTTTTAAACTACCACCAATGCATATGCTAAAGTAGTATTTTCTGTAACCCAAAAAGTAATCGCTTTCACAAGTTTTCTGCAATATTTTATTCATTGCCTGTAAACGAAGTTTATGCTGCTTAGTTTTCCTTGAACATTCTTCGCTTTACATTTGGCCGTCGAAAAATTTACAGCACTCGTCAAATTAATGTATTTATTTATATTGAGTTTCTTTTTAAATTAGCTACAAAAATATTTTGGCGCCCGTCAATTCTGCTACAACCGAATTGATTCCGTTCCTTACTTATTGTTTTCCTCAAATTTTTTCTGCCCTTAAAAATGTTGCGGCTCCTAAACTGTCCTAGGCCCGGACCTAATGAGCCTTGGCCCGGACCTAACGAGCCTAGGCCCGAACCTAACGAGCCTATGCCCGAACCTAACGAGCCTAGGCCCGAACCTAACGAGCCTAGGCCCGGGCCTAACGAGCCTAGGCCTAAATCCAGTACTGACAACAACAATTCTGTATAGAGGGAATCACAAAGCAGACTGTTTCAGAAGGCGCTACCCTTTCCACCTTCAATAGACTTGAGTGATTAAGCTTTTACCAACTCACTGCTATAGTTTTTTATGATTTGGCAATATTTATTTCCTATCGGGATTTTATATATATTTATTGGACAGAAAATTACAGTCAAAAATAAAAGAACAAATTTTTTTACAATATTTACTCGATCAAAAATACTATATATAATTATCTATGGTAAGTACTTGGTTTTAATATTAAAAAAAATAAAAGCCACGTTCAAAAGTTATTTTAAATGTAATCAATTTTGCACTCAAAAAACCTGTGATCTTTTTTAAACTATAATTTTGGTACTAATTAATTTTTGTATTAAAATCCTCCAGTGGCGGCCGTAGCCTAGTGGGTAGAGTGCGTAGCCCCTAAGCTAAAGAACCGCGGTAGCCCGGGTTCAATTCCAGCTCAGACAGAAAGTTTTTTCAATTGATTTAATTTTTCTGTTCGGTCGTCACCTCTCTGCAGACAATGGCAAACCTCAGAGAGTAAAAATTGTCATGTAAAGCTTCTTGAGAACATAAGCCGTTCGGAGTCCGCATAAAACACGGAGGTCCAGTTCTCGATCATTTGTGATCAAAAATTAGTAACACGCACAACCACAATTGATCAATAGAAGCTAGGTCAAAGTCCTTTCAAGGGCTGAAATGGCCAGTTTATTTATATTTTATTAAAAACCTCCATTGAAAATCCTATCTACGGGCCTGATGAAGGGCATACACTTTAAACCCTGAAATCACCCTGAAAAAATTAGCCTCAATATAAAATATTTTTTGTGCAAATTCAAATTTTCTTGCAGCTATTTGAATCAATCAATTTGCTTTAGATTTAAGAATACGTAAAGAACACTGAGTATAAGTAATATATACTTACTAGTATAAAAGCCTGTCCTACGACAGGTCCACTTGATTTTTGCAAAATACAAATGTACCACTTTAAACAACACTTTACGCATTGAAGCATTGTTGAAAACTTAATTCAAGTGTAAAAGTGCAAAAAGTCGAGTTTGGTCACAATCATGCACAACTTTACAAACTGGCCTTGCAACCTTCATATACGTAGCAACTCAGGTGTCGTTTTGCGGCTGATACAATTATATTATTTGGTACAATCGACTCAAATCGTCTCAAAAGAATTTCATTAAATTCGTCACAACTTTTTTATAAAATGATGAAAAAAAGAGGTAGTTAGATCAAAAACGCACTATTGTAAAAACGCAATATTGCCACTGATAAGTATCAAATATATTTTCTGTGCATTCTTTCAGGCTAAACATTTTTGAGAACAGTTTGTCTTGTAAAATTACTTTACTGTCAAAAAATAATTACAATTTGAGAAATACTGTGTGCGGACCAGCATGCTTGCCTTTTATATATTAAGATGTGCATACTTTCAGGCTGAACAGTTTGAGAGATATTGGACACGAAGCAGCGTGCTTGCCTTTTATGTATTAAGATAGTAAGAGTTTAAAATGGTTGATACAGGCAAATTTCTATTGTTAAATCAAGCAAAATAATCACCAAACAGTGTTTAAAGCTTTTTCCATCAAGTGACCTTTAGTGTCACACCCATTATCTAATTTCAATTGATACATTCTTGAAGCAAGCCAAATAAGTTGTTGATACAAGAAAATTCTTCTCGCCTTGTGGCATCGTTATAACGGGCTTTAAAGTTTGTCGCATTCTTTTAAGTGAACTTTGGTGCCGTGCTTATTTTTAAAATATAATTTTTTCCTATAACATTTAGCATTTTTTCGTCAATATGTCAAATTCAATGTTATCCTAAACTAGTTGTAATATTTTTCCCTCAGTGTATTTACAACATAAGTCAACACCAGTGGCTTCTGAACTCTTTAATTAGATGAGTGTGGCAATTGTTTTAGCGTATTAAATGAGTGTTGGACACCTCCTTATGCCTGCCGCCACCCTACAGTACTGTCTGTCTGCTTAAGTGTTTATCCTCCTTATTTCTACACCAGTACATATATCAAAGTGGATGTTAGGTAGAAATGCGTTAATGATGCAACCAATAATGTTGTTATTTTAGCTACTTTTGTTTTAGTATTCAACAAGTGCGCGTCGCTGGCAGACGTCCTCGAATATAAAGCGGTTTCCGGTTTTTTAGTTATCTCTACTAGTACGCAGCCAAACGCATTATCAAGAGAGAGCAATATTACTTAGTCCCTCTCTGCATCAATCTGCTGCACTCTTTGAAATGGGTCTAAAAATCTGGGAACACCTCTCACAAGCGGACAATATCTTTCAATCGCTGCGCCCTCTCACCTACATCTCGCTCATTGGATTGGCTCCCTTTCGCATGACCTCACAAAAGGAGGTGCGCACTTCTGCTTTAGCCTTTGGGGCCGGTATCGCTCATTTCCTGTTTTTTGTTTTATGTTTTTTCCTTTCGATACGCGAGGGTGACTCCATCATCGGTTACTTCTTCCAGACGAACATCACCAAATTGGGCGATGCGACACTCTCGCTGACCGGCATCATTGCCATGTTGACTATTTTTGGTTTTGCCATTTTCAAGCGCAATACACTCATTCAGATTATTCAAAATAATCTAGTGGTGGATGAGATTTTTGTGCGTCTCGGCATGAAGTTGGACTATCGCAAGATCCTGCTGTATTCGTTTGTCATCTCGCTTGGAATGCTACTATTTAATGTTGTCTATTTGTGCGTCAGCTATATGCTGCTGCGTTCCGCCGAGATATGGCCTTCATTTGTTGTCTTTACAACATTTGCGTTGCCTCACATCAATATTAGTATCATGGTTTTTAAGTTTTTGTGCACCACACATTTGGCCAAAAGTCGATTCTGTATGCTGAATGAGGTGAGTATAACATTTATGGAGAATTTTTAATGTTTTACACAAATTCTCGTGAAAAACTTTAACAAACAATATTCGGCTGCAATTAAATTAATAGTAATTTCTATTATGAAAAAAAATAAATCATAGACATTTAGCAGGAGTACTTTGCGAATGTTTTATATTTTAAATAAAAAGAAAAACACAGGTCTACTGATAAAGAGGGTACATTTTTGCAATCAGATACATAATTTTCTAAGTAGTTTTGACTACTTGTTGCAATGATATGCCAAATAAAAAATTTTTAATAATCTATTAAAAGTTTTAAAAAAATGTATTGAAAACATCAAATCTATATATATAAAAATGGATCGTGATTTGTTCGGATGCTTTAAACTTGAAAACGACTGGACCATATTGGATACTTCCTTTTGCGGATTTGTTTGTAATTGCTACGCGATTTCACCGCCCACAAATCAATTAAAATGCTATATTTTAGACGGTTTCTGTCGTATTAAACTAAAATTTGGTAATTAAGTGCGTATAATAACTATCAGTAACTATACAAAAATGGGCGTGGTCCCACTACAGTTACGCCTACTTTTAAGAAAAGATAAAAACACTTCGAAACTACTGGCCCGACTAAGCTCAAATTTTGGCAGTGGATTTGTTGCGAGAACGAGATGGTCTAAGAAATAACTGCCACACCCCCTTTTACCGGCCACAAATATATACAAAATTTGCGATATCAAAATGCTTTGGAGTCATGGGTCGCACAGACTCGAAATTCGGTATTCAAACACAATTTACACATGTCGTTTCACTGATGACATTTTATGGGACTAAAAAACAAGGGGGAGTGGTACCTCCGATACAAGCAAAACTTGCGATATCGAATAGTTTTGGAAATACAGGAGTTGGAAACATTTTATGGGCGTTGAACAAGGGAGAGTGGCACCTACCATACAACTCAATTTTGCGATATCGAATAGCTATGGAGTTATAGGTTGCACAGCTGTGAAATTCAGTATTCGACCTCAATCTTAAAATGCAGTTTTACTGATAACATTTAATGGCGTTGGACAAGCGGGCGTGGCACCTTCCATACATCCCAGATTTGTGCTATCGAATAGCTTTGGAATTATAGGTCACACAGCGTGGGAATTCAGTGTTCGATCCAAATTTACTCATGGACTTTCATTGGTAACATTTTTGGGCGTTGGACAAGGAGGAGCGGCACCTACCATACAACCCAAAGTTGCGATATCGAATAGCCCAGTGGGCAAAAGCAGGGCTTTGAAGCGCTTCTAGCAGGCCATCATATGGATTTCTTAGCCCTTCCGTACTCATTTCCAAGCCCATTAACTTTTTTATAGCAAACGAGAAAATTTTCTAGGTCTTCCTCTCTCGGGACTCTAAAGAAGCCTGCTAGAAGACCTTTTTGAGAATGTACATTAGAAAGAGAAGCAATATAAATATCAACTTGAAATAAAAAAAATTTTGACAATTTCCAGATTTGGACCAACGTCCTCTCATGTGGCGCTCCGGCATCTAATCCACTCGTCTACCGCAGATCTCAAAGAACTTCAGCTTATTTTGTATCATTACAAATGAAAGTAAGCTTTCTTTCGGGAGCATGGGTTCGAGACCCAGCTCGGACCAAAAAAAAAATTTTTTTTGTATTTCTTTTTTGATTTTTTTTTTTTTAAATTTCTTCATACAAAAATTATAGGAAAGACTTAGAATTTTTCCATATAAAAGTTTTCATATAAGGGATATGTAATGTGCTAGATTTCGGAGACCTGGGTTCGCGACCCAACTCGGACAAAATAAAAATTTTTTATTGTTATTTCTTTAAGTTTTAATATTATTTTATTTTTTATTGATCTGATCATTTCTATTTTTTTCTAAATTTTTTTAAAAATTTTTTCATATAAAATAACATTAAAAGACTCCAAACTTTCAAAAGGTAGGCCTTACAGAAGCAATCATCAATACAACGAGCATGGAAGGTATATTGACGCCAATAAGAGCACTACTAGCATGCTTTCTTTTGCGTATCGCTAGCTAAAATGCCCTCTGGGTATTGAGTTATTAGTCGCACAGCATCGGAATTCAGTATTCGACCTCAATGTACACATGCAGTTTGATTGATTACATTTTAAGGTCGTTAAAAAAGGGGATATGGCACCTGCCATACAACCCAAATTTGTGCTATCGAATAGCTTCAGAGTTATAGGTCGCATAGCCTCGGAATTCAGTATTCGACCTCAATGTACACATGCAGTTGCATTGATTACATTTTAAGGTCGTTGAAAAAAGACGACGTGACACCTCCCATACAACCCAAATTTGTGTTATTGAATAGCTTTCGATTTATAGGTCGCACAGATTTGGAATTCATTATTCAACTTCATGTTCACATGCAGCTTTACTGATAACAATTTAAAGCGTTTGTTGAATACATGAATACAATTTATGGATGGGCGTTAGAAAAGGAGCATAGCACCTCCAATAAAACATAAATTTGCGATATCGAATAGATTTGGACTTAAAAGTAGCACAGCGTCGGAATTTCGATTTAAACATGCAGTTTTATTGATTTTATTTTATGAACATTGGAAAAGGGGGCGTGGCACATTCCATATATCCGAAATTTTCGATATTGAATAGCTTTGGAGTTATTGATCGCTTAGTTTTGGAATTTAATATTCGATCTCAATGTACACATGCAGTTTCATTGATTACATTTGAAGGGCGTTGAAACAGTGGACGTGACACATCCCATACAACCCAAATTTTTGCTATTGAATAGCTTTGGAGTTATAGGTCGTACAGCATTGGAATTACGTATCGACCTCAATTTGGAACCAACACATTCAAGGGAGCGTGACAGCAACGCACCGGGTTTCAGCTAGTTTTCTATAAAAATTCATCATGAGTTACTCATAAAAAAACTCGAATTAATTGGCTTTCACTCTAACTTTTTAAAATGGTTCGAGTCATACCTTACAGGACGGACACAATTTGTTCGTATTAACAATATACTGTCAGACGCTATATCGGTTTCTTCAGGAGTTCCGCAGGGCAGTCACTTGGGGCCACTTCTGTTTCTTTTATTCGTAAATGACATTCCTAAAAAAATAAAATTTTCTCAGTGTTTAATGTGTGCTGATGACATAAAGATTTTTTCTATTATAAAAAGCACTAACGATTGTTTGAATCTTGAAAGAGATTTGCTCCAATTATCTGTTTGGTGCAGCGACAATTTATTGCCGCTGAATATATCTAAATGCCAAAGTTTGACTTTCAATCGAATTTTATCGCCCGTAATTTACACATATAAGCTCGGAATTATGACATTGTCTAGAATAACTGAAAAGAAAGATCTTGGAGTAATACTTGATAATAAACTAAGGTTCTCAAAGCATATAGACTATATTGTAGCAAAAGCTAATGCTATGTTAGGTTTTATAAACAGAAACACTAAAGACCTTTGTGATCCATTTTCTTTAAAATCGTTATATTTTGCATTTGTAAGATCTATCTTAGAATACTGCTGCATAATCTGGGACCCTTTCTATAGATGCGCTTCTAATAGAATCGAAAGAATTCAGCGATGCTTTACGAGAATTGCAATCAGTCGCTTAAATTGGAATATCGAAATGCCAGAATATTATGTGAGACGGCTTCTTCTTGGTATTCTATCCTTAGAAAATCGCCGTAAATATTTTGCCATTATGTTCGTACGGGATTTAATATGCTTTGAAATAAACTGTTCCACTTTGCTTTTTCAAGTAAGCTTTCACGTACCTTCACGTGATCTGAAATCTCAAAGATTATTTCATGAGCCATTTCATAGAGTAAACTACAATATGAACGAACCAATCACTCGTTGCTTAAGACTGGCAAATTCAGTATGTCGAGATATAGACTTTAATCTAGGTTTAAGTAGGAGTGTCTTTAAGAATTCTCTGCTTTTATATTTTAATAGTGTAAGTAATAATTCCAGTAATTTAACGTAACCTGTATCAAATTGTTATAATATACTGTATTTTCAATTTTTAAGTAGTCATTAAGAGAATAAATCTCTGTTTGATGAATAATAATAATAAATAAATAAATAAATAAATTGGGCTCTCAAAATTTGTTTTAAACATTTTTTAAAATTTCATACGAACATACTATTTTAACAAATAGAAGATACTAGCTGAAACCCGGCGCGTTGCTGCCACTCTCCCTTGTCAAACGCCCATAAAATGTTATCAGTTAAACAGCATGTCTAAATTGAGGTCGAATACTGAATTCCGAGACTATGTGACTTATATCCACAAAGCTATTCGATATAACAAATTTGGGTTGTATAGAAAGTGCCACGCCCTCTTGATCACCGCTCAAAGAATGTAATCAATTAAACTACATGGAGGTCGAATACCGAATTCCAAAGCTGTGCGACATATAACTCCAAAACTATTCGATAGCACAAATTTGGGTTGTATGGGAGGTCCCCTTTTCCCTACGCCCATAAAATTTTAAAAATGAAACTGCATGTGTAAATTGAGGTCGAATACTGAATTTCGAGGCTGAGTTACCTATAACTCCAAAGCTATTCGATATCGCAATTTTGGGTTAAGTTGGGGGTGTCACGCCCTCCGAAAACTCTAAAAAATTTTATCAGTTAATCTGCATGCGTAAATTTTGGTCGAATACTGAATTCCGACGCTGTGCGACCTTGAAATCCGAAGCTATTCGATATCACAAATTTTCGTTGTATGGGAGGTGCCACTCCCCCTTGATCAACGTTCATAAAATGTAATCAATGAAACTGCATGTGTACATTGAGGCCCAATACTGAATTAAAAACTGTGCGACCTATAACCCCAAAGCTATTTAATACCTCAATTTGGGTTAAATAGGAGGTTTCACGCCCCCTTGTCGTAAGCCCAAATGTAATTAATGAAACTGCATGAATAAATTGAGGTCGAATACTGAATTTGACGCTGTGCGACCTATAACTTATATATATCACTTATATTCGATATCGCAAATTTAAGTTAAATGGGAGGTGCCACGCCCCTCTTACCAATGAACATAAAATTAAATCAATAAAACTGCATGTGTTCATTGATGTCGAATACTGAATTCCGGCGTTGTGCGACCTATAACTCCAAAGCTATTTGATAGCTTGCTGTATAGGAGTTGGGATGGTTGGGTTGTATGGGAAGACACACTCCCCTTTGCCCTACGCCCATAAAATGTAAGTAATGAAAGTACATGTGTAAATTAAGGTCGAATACAGAATTCGTAAGCTGTCAACCTATAACTTCAAAGCTATTCGATATCGCAAATTTGGGTTGTAAGGTAGGTGCCCCTCCCCTTGTCCAACTCCCATAAAATTGTGGTCGAATACCGAATTTCTAAGCTGTTCGACCCATAACTCTAAAGCTATTCGATAACACAAATTTTGTATATATTTGTGAGCGGTAAAAGGGGGTGTGGCATTTCTTCTTAAACCATCTCTTACTCAAAGCGAATCCACTTACAAAATTTGAGCTTAATCGGACCAATAGTTTCGAAGTATTTTGATATTTTCTTAAAAGTAGGCGTAGATGAAGTGTGAACCACGCCCGTTTTTATTAAAGTTAATGACAGTTATCATACCAACTTATTTACCAAATATTAATTTAGTACGACCAACACCGTCTTAAAAATAGCATTTTTATTAATTTGTGGGCGATAAATAGGGTGTGGAAATATTTTTTCCTAAACCTTTGCGTAGAAAATACGAACAAACCCGTAGAAAGAAGTATCCAATTTGGTCCAGTCGTTTTCAAGTTTTAAGCATCCGAACAAATCACGATTCATTTTTATATACACAGATATTGATTTGTGGGCGGTAAAAGTGGGTGTGAAAACATTTATGCATCGTGACTGCCTCTTGGAGCACCTACACAGCAAGTTTCACAATAAAAATGTGTAGAACTCCGGAATTGCCATGATTTCGAAAAAATGGGCGTATATATATTGCAACCACGCCAATTTTTTGTACAGTTACTGACAGTAACCATCTGAACAAAATTACTAAATCTTAGTTTTTTACGATCGAAACCGTCTGATATATATCCTTTATTTGGTTTGTGGTCGAATAGCGCAAATTTGGCTTGTATGGGAGGTACCACGTCGCCTCGTCCAAACGTTACCAAACCTCACAGGAACACTCACTCTCCTCGGCAGACGTTGTTCTGCCACAGACCACCTTACTACCATATACGAAAATGTCAAGAAATGCCAAATATATTCATCGTTTTCATTATAGCTGCCGAAAGTAGCCATATATACTAAATAACCAAATTTTAGCCTAATACGACCAAAACCGTGCGAAATATAGCATTTTTGTTGTTTTGCGAGCGGTAAAAAGGGGTGCGGCAAATATTTCCCTTGAGCCATCTCGTAATTGAAACAAATTGACTGCCCAAATTTCAACTCAATTTAGGTTAAGCCTGGCGCACTTTAGTTGACTCGACGCTAACTCCCCGAAAAGTGAGTTTAACTAAAGCGGGACAGTCCTATTTGTAGTGCACTTGCCGAGAGTAACCATATGAACTGAATTACAAAATGTTTGTCTAATACGACCCATACCGTTGAAATAAAACGTTTTCACTGGTTTGTGGGCGGTAAAAGGGGAGCTTGGAAACCAATTTTTAGTACAGTTTCTGATAGTAACCGTACAAACTAAGCCAACATTTCAGCTCAATCGACCCAGTAGTCAATTTTAATGATTTCTCAAAAAGTGGGTGTGGCTATATAGCGATGACGCCCTTATTTAGTACAGTTGCCGAAAGTAACCATAGAAACTTTAGGTATCACATGTTAGTACCATACTGCCAAAACTGCTTGAAATATAGCATTTTCACTGATTTGTGGGCGCAAAAAGGAGGCGTGGAAACCAATTTTTCGTACATTTACTGCCAGTAACTACACAAACCAAAGTACCAAATTTAGGTCTTATATGACCAAAACCGTCTGAAATAAACCATTTTCATTTATTTGTGGGCGGTAAAAGTGGGCGTGGAAACCCATTTTTAGCACAGTTGTCGACAGCAATCGTACATACTAAATTACAAAATTTTTTATACGACCCAAACCGACTGAAATATAACATTTTTATTGATTTGGGGGCGGTAAAAAGGGGTGTGGCAAATTTTTTTTCCTCAACCATTTCGTACCTGAAACAAAACGACTGCCAAATCTTAGTTTTTTACGATTGAAACCGTCTGATATATATCCTTTTTTTTATTTGTGATCGATAGCGCAAATTTGGCTTGTATGGGAGGTACCACGCCCCCTACACTAATCGTTACCAAACCTCACAGGAACACTCTCAAGATGTGGCTTCAGTTTCTCTGAAAATTTCATAAGAATCGGTTCAGCGGTTTTGGAGTCTATATGTGATATAGCCACATACCCACATACATACATCCATTTTTATATATATAGATAGACTTACTTTATCATTCAAGCCTAGTTGAAGGCTATTACCATGCTCCATTCTTTTATTAACACTAGTATACAGTCCGACAATGACCAGGATTTCTATGTGAAATTACTATTCCTTATGCTTCCTTAAGCTAAAAAAAAATAAAAACATTGTCTATGGATAGGTTTCTGAGATATTAACCAAAGAATTTTTTTTGCTTTTTTCGAAAACGGTGAAATGTCATTAAACGTAATAAATTCAGTTTGAATTAACGGATTTGACAATTTTATAAGAGAAAGTTAAATTCGCAATAACTTTTTTATACATATTGACCTCATCTGAAGAAGAGTTATAAAGCTAAGAATAATTATTTACAACATTTTTTTTTTCGTGAAAATCTGTTGTCGGAAACTAATTTAATCACCTGAAAAGTAAAGAATTTGGCAACTGATCACAACATTTTTATATTTTTTGTTCAGCATAAACTTTTGCAAATTTTTTAAGCCTAAAGTAAACAAATTCTATGGACTACTAAACAAGTTACAAGTGAGATCACTCATTTTTAATTTTCTTTCAAATTTATTATTTTATCTGCTTCTAATGAAGATATTTGCAACCCATTAACAAAAAATTTGTTTTAAATTTTTCAATATTTTTTATTTGTTGATGAAATCTTTCACCATGTTCATCACTTACATGTCCAAGGTTTGGTGGAAAGAAGTCCAAATGAGAGTGAAGAAAAGTCATTTTTAGGGATATTTTCACTCCTGTAAGGAAAAATTCTACAAGTTTCTTATAAGATAATTTCAGAAGGATGACAACAAGGAAAATAGTCAAACTCTAAGCCATTTTTAAAAATAAAGATGATAAAATGCAGTTTTGCAATGTTTAGAGGTTTAAAACAAAGTTTTTATTAATGGTTTGCAAAAATTTTCATTAGAAGCAGATAAAATTAAGAATTTTAAAAAAAATTAAAAATAAGTGATCTCACTTTAATGTTCGAAACTTTTTTACTAGTCCATAGATTTTGTTTATTTTAGGCTTAAAAGTTTTGCAAAAGCTTATGCTGTACAAAAAATAAAAATGTTGTGGTCAATTGCCAAATTGTGTACTTTTCAGGTGCTTAAATAAGTTTTCGACAGCAGATTTCCACGAAAAAAAAATTTAAATATTAATTCATATCTCCATATTTATTCTTCAGATGAGGTCAATATGTATCAAAAAGTTATTTAACTGTCTTTTATAAAAATTTAATTTTGGTCAAATCCGTCAGTCCAAACAGAATTTATTATGAATAATGGCAAGTTACCTTTTTCAAAAAAAGCAAAAAAATTCTTTGGTCGATATCGCAGAAATCTTTCCATAGATAATTTTTTTAATTTAGATCTAGGGACCATACCGTATATGAATTTTATAAGGAAGTCTTGGCCACAGAGGTTTTTCTGGATTTTGTAAACTAGTGTAATTAGTCAAATATGCCTAAAACACATTTGTTTTTTCAACACTACATATCTTAAGAACGAACAAATATTGGCCTTTATAGTCTAGTGAAGAGTGCGCTAGACTATCAACTCAGTGGTCCATGGTTCGAATCCGGGTTCGCGCATGGTTCTTTAGGCTTTTTTTTTTTGTTTTTTAGTACATTTAAGAATTATTACAACAAAAAATCCACAGCTAAATTGTGGAATTATAGGACAGGAACAACCGAGAGCTGGAAATGCTTGCCGAGGTTAAAGCATAACACAAGCCTCGGTTATAAGCAATTAAAATTGTCTTTCAAGTTTGTTACGCCTAATCGATAGTTCACGTATGGTTCCAATCAATTCTTCTTCTAATAATCTATCCCTTTCTTTTCAGGTCAACGACCAAAAACGTTGCTTGTATAAAAAAAAACTGCTTCCAAAATCGAAATCAGCGTTTATAGATTTACTGACATCAACTACAGTATTGACAAAAATTTAAATTTTTTTAACACCGTGATATTAAAGGACATTTTGGAATAAGAAGATGTTGTCATATCGAGACCAAATTTTGTATAGAATATTTTCTACCTTATATTTATTCATTCTGCTCATTTTTGTTGCAATAAAAATAATTTTTATAAATCTGAGCTGGGATCATATCGTGATGAAAGTTTATGTTAACAATCATCGCACCAATAATTATCAATGCCATTCCTTAGAAGTTTGAAGATGAAGAGAAGATGAAGTCCTATCCTTTCAAAATTTTGTATCGTTAATATATGATATCATATCTTTCGATCCCTTCCCGAGTCAATTCGATACAAGGGTACTTTAGTTTTCAAATATTAACGCTTCGACCTAATGTCCAATCAAAAGTTATGGCTAAAAATCAATTTTTTTATACCATAACAATCTATATTAAATTAGAAATGTGGCATTTAAAAAATTCGAAAATTCTTAAAAACATAAGCTGCGTTCCATTCGCTTCAAAATAATTCAAAACAAACAATCATGATACAATAACTATTAGGTTTCATGAGAACGCGTGTCGTTCAAAACTGTTGTGAACTATTATGGTAACGATTCCCTAATGAACGATGTTTTTCTCTGAACTTGTTTTACTCTAAACGTCAGAAAAATTGTAAATTATTTCATTTAATTATTATTATTATGCAATTATAAAAATAATTTAAGTGCAATTGTTGGCTCCGCTGAATGCGGCCAATGTGTGTGGCACACGCTGTTTATTTTGTTTTCTTTTGCTTAACATTCGATGGTCGCAGCTCGTGAGAAAAGAAGTAGCTATCAAGGCTACCTAATAGTCATTGTATCAAGCAAACAAATAATTCAAAAAATGAAATGACAGTTCATAAAAATATACAGGTGCGGCACCTGTGTTTCAAATTTGTTAAAGGCTTTGTCACAATTTTATATGAATAGCAAAAATAATCCTATTTGTTATAAGATTATTATTTTTGTTTTTGCTTTGCATGTAAAAATTATTATTTGAATTATTTTGAAGCGAATAAAACGCAGCTAGTTTTTGAAATTTTGCTTAACCGATTCATTAACATACGAGATTTGCAACTGAAATTTTACTTTAAAAATCAATTTGATAGATTATTTCACTAGCTATTTCCGTTATTAGTTTATGTATCTTATTAACTAAAAGTAATTAAAAAATAACTTAATAGCGACTGTTAATAATAACAGCGGTCGTATTCGAAGGATTTTAATGAACTATTTGCTAACATAGTATAAAACTCTTACCTCGAGCATTTCTTCAGATTTTGCAGGACATTCTTGACTCACACATTGAGGAACGCAACGCCATCGAATTGTCGCCAATGCATTCGATTGTGCGCATTAATCGAAGTGCACCGCGACGCCCATGTAAAAAGACAGCCGCACCACGCCATAGCATTACGTCCAACATACGACTGAATCCTGAGATATCGCTGAAACAGGTCACGAATGTACACAACTTGCTCTGCGATATTTGTAACACCATCGAGGAATACTTCACCTATCCTCTGCTGGCCATTATTGCCATCTCATTCCTTTTCATACTATTCGATGATTTCTATATACTTGAGGTTATGTTGAATCCTAATCGCGTTGAAGTCGTCGAGGCGGATGAATTCTTTGCATTCTTCTTCACACAGATGCTTTGGTATGTCATCATTATATTTCTTATTGTGGAAGGCAGCAGTATTACGATTAAAGAGGTTTGTTTGGTTCATACATATATTAATTCGTGTTATGAATTTAAAGATTTTTATATGCATTTGTAGAGCGGCAAGAGTGCTGCCATCGTGCACAAGATCCTCAACATCACGGATGATGCCGAGATACGCGACCGTTTGTTGCGTCTTTCACTGCAGCTTTCACATCGACGCGTACGTTTTACCGCAGCAGAACTTTTTAGTCTCGATCGCACACTTTATTTTACAGTGAGCACTAGATTTTACTTGCTTTCTGCATAACATCTGACTTATTTTTACTTTTATAGATATCCGGTGCCGCCACTTGTTACCTCATCATCTTGATACAGTTCCGCACAACGCCATACCACGAGGATTCCTCTAGTTTAGCCAACTGCACACATCTCAATCGGACTTCATAAAGCTTGCATAGTTGTATGATATTGTGTATTAGTTAAATGTTAGTTGTTTGTCACAATGCCTTAAAAAAGTGCCAGAATATTGAATATATTTCAAATAAAATAAACCGTCGATAAAATAGAGCAAATTTTTAATAATTATTTCACACAAGTGCTTATTTTAATACGTACTGTACTTTCTTACTGTACGTTCATAAAACAACACTACTCTATTTAGTTGGTGCACAAACCAAATACCATTGCACAGACATCGAAACGTGAAAGTTTACAACGAAAAAATAATCGATTTGTGTCTTGACTTAACAGGCTGGTTCATATTGTTTATATGGCTTCGAAAATATTTATATAATTTTTTCTGGGAGTTTACCCAGCGTCTGCACCAAGACCCAACCAAAATAGACGATTTGCTCCGTAACGAGTAAAAACGTAACACGGGCGTTACACGAGACAGTACTGTTAAGACAGTGAAAAATACATATTAGTTGTCAAACTTTGTGTATGTGAATAAAAATCCAGACAGTTGGTAAAACAGTTGGCAAGACAGTAGACAAAATAGTAAAAAATTTATATTTTATGATGAAATTTTTATTAAAACTACGAGTACGCCAAAGTATTGTAAATTCCCAATTAATTATTTTAAATGTTATCATCTTCTGTCATTGGATATGCTAAATATCATTCTACTGTCCTAGATACTGTCTCGCCAACTGTCTACAACAAAGTTAAGACAGTAGAGCAGACAGTAGCAGACAGCTGCACAAGTGAGTGTGTGTGGGTAAAAATTTGTGAATGTGTTGCGACTGTCTTAACAGCACTGTTTCGTGTAACCCCCGTGTAAGTGTTCGGTTAAGTACATTTAAATGTAGTTACCCAAAATGTACAATCGCAACTTATTGAAACTAAACGAAACAGTTTGACGTATGTATTATTCCGTAAGAGCTGAACTGCTAGCGTAGTAGCTCGTCAACAACAGTTGTGCAAAGTGCGTTTTTATTTTATTTTCATCAATTTGTTTTCACTTTATTTCACTCATCTTTCACAAATCTTTATTAAAAATTAAAAATGCACAAATTAAAAATATAAATAACACTCTTTATGACAAGAATAAAATCGAAAAATTATGTAAATATTTGTAGTGATAACTTTTGTCACAAAATCAAAATTTTCATATATGGACTACATCGTCTGGCCAGACGAAATGATTTTTCTTTTTGAATAACTGTGTTTCTAGATGTTCGAGTTGTCGACTTTTCGAGTTATCGAGTTTTGAGTTTTTAGCATTGTTTTCCATTTATATGTTAAGTATGAAATCGAAAAGTTCTGTAAATGTTGGTAGTGATAATTTCTGTCTCAAAGTCAATATCTTCATACATGGACTATGACGTCTGTCCAGACGAAATTAATTTTTGAGAGATAAGAGCGTGATGTTTTGTTCAATTTCATATTGTGCTCTTATCCTGTGTTCGTCAGATAACAAGATAAATATTGCTCAAACAAACATATCATACATATGTTTACATACTCTGAAACATAAAACTACCGTTAGCCTATATGTCATTATGCTATACCTTCGTTATAGGGCAATCCTCTGATTTCGTCTGGCCAGACGATATAGTCCATTTACTGTTTATCGTATCATTACCCATCCCAGGGTTAAAGTGTTGGTTTGGTTGTGATTTTTGGGATATTTTCGAATTGTTTGGGATATCTGCTATTTTAACAATAAGCAACACTAAAATCTTGTTTATGAATGTAAACAAAAATGTAAGTGAAGCTAAAAGAACGTAAATATTAAAGTTAATGAAATTTATGTAATTAATAGTTATACAATTAATAAATTTATATTTTTTTATAGTTATATCAAAATAATTATTAAATAAAAGCGCAATTGCAGCAAGAATCTTCGCATTCAACGACATTTTGTTAATCAACTTGCACTTACACTTGTAGTCGCTTGCAAATTGCAGATAATTTTGAACTTTTTTCGAATTTTTTTCAAATATAATAGCTGCGTTTTTTCCAACATCCAAATCTGTATTTGAATTTTGATTTGCTGCTCAATAAAACTGATCATAGTATTTGACAACTAGATGGCGTTGAATGCAAACATAAGAACATCAACAATGCTTTTTCCGATCATTTACTTCATTATACGCCACCTGGCTGTGATGTTTCAAACTACAAGTTCACAAAATCTAGATCCATAGCAGGATTTTGTTTGTATGGAAATCGGATTTTTTCCATACAATTAACACTAGGAAAAAGCAACTTAATACAACTTTTCTTCTGCTTTTATGTATGTGTCACCCTGTGTTTCATCGAAACTTCTGAAATTCAAAGTTTATTTTTTGTCATATGTCAATAGCAAATATAATCAATAAAGTTAATAAGTAAAGGATTGTAAGTATTTCTATATATTTAGTTATAATATAGCAATTATAATTATTTATATCTCTTTTATTCCAGAAAATAGCAAAGTAAAAGCGATTAGCCTGGGCTGCTATATCACAAAAATGTCAAAATAAAAGCTAAGAAGCTAAGAAGCATGTACTAATATGCAAAGATAAGCTTTTTTTATGAGAATGAACATGGTGTTATTGTTTTACATATTTTGTGCAAAGTGTTTTTAAAAGAATAAACTAATAATTTAAAGCAAAAATTTTAATTTTTTTTCTATGGCAAACAGCTTTTGTGAACAGCTTTTGTGCTTGAAACTTACTTGAAGTCGTTTTCGTACAGATAATCAAGTTACTCTCTATATTACTCGAACTTTACTTAAAGTTAGTACGGAAACAGACCTATAGTGCCAGTTTACACTAGCTTCACTCAACCGACTCACCGAATGTGAAATAAAAGTGAGCCGGAAAAAAGTTTAAAATTGTTAATGCTCTTGCCTTATTTCATTCACCTTCCCACTTCCTCATCTCTTCTGTAGACGTCAAAGTGAGTCGGTTGAGTGAAGCAAGTGAAAACTAGCACATAGTCAGCCTTGTGCTTACCTTGTGATTCTGATATGTATTCTACACCCAAAAAAATCCTGTAGAAAAAATAAAAAAAAAATGTATTTAAAACATATGTAAATTAGTACCTCACCGTCCAAATAAAAATGTAATTATTTCTACTAATTTCAATTATTTACTTTCACTACATATTTTTTAACTACAGAAAATAAATACATCTACATTAAAAATAAATGTTTTTCATTTAATAATTTAAAAAACTTCAAAACGTTTTCTGCCACAGTACAAAGATTGCTTTTATTATAAGAAAATAAAAGAATTTTTGTTTTAAAAAATACATTTTAAGAAGTATACTTACCACAGTTCTTTATCACGAACCTTTTATAATTATTTTACTTGAAATACAATTGCTATCAAATACATGTGCAATTTATTTTAATATAGATATTCTTTATTTAAATAAATGTATGTAAACAACTACTTACTACATGCAACTACTTCGTGTAGTATTAATTATTTAAATTTAAATTCAGTAAAAATATATTGAATAACTACATATGTATTTAAAAATAAATAAAACTACATATATACGATGTAAATACACATTGAGGGTTTTCACAAGCTGTCGTATTGTTGTATTATCGTATTATTTCACAACAGTTGTATAGTTTTTTTTGTTGCCTTCCACATAAAACTAGTTTACGACAGTACAATCGCATTTGGTATGTATACTGTTTGTCGCATTTCATCAGTGCTGTTCTTTCTCGTTACGAATTTTTTATTACCGTGCACATTTCATAAGTAACATCACTATCATAACAGTTTTTCTTTTTATTTTGCTAATAGGTTTGTAGAAGAAATTGAAAGTTTTGATGGGGCTTTCTGATTCATACGAAGATCAAGTCTATACTTTTCACACAAAACTCTTATTATTTCATTCTTTTCGTTTTGTTTAGGCATTTAAAAAAATTCATTTTCTCCAGTCATTTGTCTGTTTCTTCAGTCAGCTGTATAAATACGACATACAACAAAATAAACCCTTAGGGTATGTTCACAGTTGTTGTATTTTTTTATTGAAAAAGCAATACGACATACAACAATACGACAGCTTGTGAAAACCCTAATTGTGTACTAAATTTTACTACAGTATTTTTGAGTGTATCATTTTCGCAAGGTCTTACCGAATAAATAGCAGTTTTGCCATCTTCGTGTCACCCTGTCACAGAGTTTAACAGTTTGACACAAAAGTCTTGACACAAGTTTTGACAGTTTAAAGACGTAGTTAACACTAATGAAAACACAATTTTTTTAGGAAGAATGGAAGTATCTCAACCGGCTAAAAGAAAGTAAGTAAATACTATTAAACTATTGTTTTTAAGACAATTAAAACTTACAACAATTTCTAGACAGTGGCGTTCCTTGGTTAAGAAGTTGAGACGCAAAAAAATACGCCAGAAAGCAGCACAAAAGCGCGATAAGGAACTGCAGGATGGTAAAACACACAATTCCAATTGAAAAGTAGAAATATCCTAAATATGCTTTATATTGCAACTTTTAGAAGAAAAAGCTAAAAAACATGATCCTGCCTATCAAGAATGGTTACAGCAACATAGTCTATTGGAAGAGTATCAACGGGAAGCAGAGGAGCGTCAACAGCAGTATTTGGAAGCACAATGGCAACGACGAGAACACATTGCACAGCAGCAGTTTGAGGTGGAGCGCCAACGCCAGCGAGCAGACGAAGCCACACGAGAAGCAGAACGTCTCCGAATGGAGAAAGAGCTTGAGGAATCGCAAGAGCAGCAGCGAAAACAACGTGAAGAGAAACAACGACTTGCCCAACAAGCGGCCGATGAATTTGAGAGTATGCTTAAGCACATGGAAGAATTCTTAGCCGATCCAGAAATGGAGGTGCCCACTGAACTGAAGCGTTTCGCTGAAACTCATCCAGGTCGCGAACCATGTAAAGTATTCGAACGCACTAACTGCTGTCGCTACGGATTGCCATGTGTCAATAATCATCGCAGGCCGATGTTAGCTCGTGTACTCTTTATTAGGCACTTCTTCACGCACCCACAGCTAGAGCAAACGGATCACAAGGAATACGGATCTGATGTGCTGCTAGAATATAGTGATGACGACATAAGTACAGCTTATGCAGAGTTCTTTGCAGATGTGGTGCCTGAACTGGAAGCTTTTGGAACAATTGTAAATATTCGCACGGTAAGCAATACGTTGCCATATCTGCGCGGTCACATGTTCGTGGAGTACACCAGTGAACGGTGGGTGAAAGCATATCTCTGAGATATTTCTAAAATCGATGTATTAAATTATCCTTAATTTTTAGTGCTGCCTTGAATGCATTCATAAAGTTGCAAGGACGTTATTACGCAAAAAAACGGCTAAATGTTGAGTTTTCAAATATTGTCGTTTGGCGTACAGCAGTGTGTGGTACGTGAGCACGTAGTTGTTGGCACAAGCGGACAGTATCCTTTTACGATTGCTCATTTGAAATTATTTCTTCTTATAACCCAATGCTTCTAACATATTTTGTATAAACTTTTCCTTAACTTTTCTTTGAATATCAAGGTTTGCATTTCATACGTAAGTGTCCACAGGGTCGAAATTGCCTCTATTTACATTTGTTTAGAAATCCCGGCAACAAATACAACACTCAATTGGAAGTGACTAAATTAGCAACAAACTCGCGCTTAACAACGCCGCTTATAAGGTTCGCACAAATGTTCTTGCTAGCCGAGGAATTTTTTTTTTATAAGTAAAAATGTTTTTATTACAGTTGGCAAGATTTGGGTAAAACGCCCAACTCCATGCAGAACGAAGCCGAAAATCCACGTAATTGGCGTTGGTCTGAGAGTCCAGAAATTGAACTTAAATCCACTGAGAAGTCTAAAGATATACATATTAAGGAAAGTCAATCTTCACACAGCAAAACTATAGACAAAGATAGATTAAGATCTTATAAGAGTAATGAGGGGAAAAGTAAGCAACATCAATATAGTCGCAACAGGAGAAGTCTTGATAAAGATACCTTACGGGGCAGAGACAGTAAAAAAAGCTCAACAAAAAAAGATGACAAAAGCCCAGAACACGCTAAAAAAAGTGATAGTCGAGGTCATAATCCTGACCGTTATCATTCCAAAAATTATGCCAAAGATAAGACGAATCGAAGAATAAGTCGCGATCGCAATAGAAACCGATTTTAAGATATATTAAGCTATGCTTATAGTTAGTATTTGTATGACTTATTAGTTGAAGTGATAAACTAAAGTGCTGCCATTTTTTATTTTAACACTTCCCTAATGTATTTAGATGTCGAACAAAGTAAAAAAAAATATGCCTAATCTCAAAAAAAAAAAAAAAAAAATCAATAAAACGTGAGAGTAAGCAAAGTGATTCAAGCAAGAAACTGTTTTTAAATGCTTTAAGAGAAAATTTACGTGTATCTCTGAAGGTAAAAATTACCTATCCGAAACCTTTTGTACCGAATGAGTTCAGACAAGGCAACCATCTTGCGATCTCTCTTCAACTTCATCATAGAGATGATCATATTAAAGAACGCTGTGTATTGAAATGGCACCATCGCTACACGCAGGTGTTTAGCTCTTTGCGTATTCTGATGATATCCACATTATCGGTCAGACCATGCTTTTGCCGCTATCAAGAAGGCGTCAGCCAAAGTGGCTTTGACGGTAAATATATTAACTTAAATATATTATTAAAATTGAATCGAAAATAAATCTAAATCCAGAAGAGTTCGGATGATGGTGGTGATCAACAAAATGTTCAATCAACAAAACTAGCAGCTATCCGCAGCCAATTTTTTTTAAGTGAAACTTCTTTAGCACCTCGTGATTTGAAGCTCGGTGAAACGCAAACTGACCAAAAAGCAAATAAATACAAACAAACCACCGCACAGTGTGCGAATTCACGAATCTAGCTGGACAAAATTAATAACTCCAGAACTAGTGGGCCAAATTTCCTGAAAAGTGGTATGGGCGTAAGTAGGATGTAAAATGTGGGTTGGATACAACAAAGGGGCGTTTCATCATTAATTAAATACTATATATTTTTGAGCGATTTTGGAGGACAATAATATTTTATTAGGTATTTTGAATTTTTTTAAATAAGAAACGTATATCAATATAAACTTTTAATTTTGTATTGGATATCATAAAAAAATTTTATATAAATATTTTAGAGTACTCTATAGTTATAAAATCAATCAATTAGAGTTCAAAATTAAATAAATAAAAACCAAATAATATTATTTGATATTAAATAAATTATGATAATAATTATTATACAGTATAATTCGCTTAGCTGCCTATTCGTTTAAGAGAGTATGTATGTTAACAGCACAAAATCAATGTTCTGCTGCATTTTTTAGCGTTATTGCAAGAAAATGTAATTTTTAGCTACCTCCCGCTTAAGGGCACATTTGCTTTAACATCATTAGATTCTAGGTTATTTATATTAATTTTTCATGCTAAAAGCATCGCTTAGCAGCCTTTGTATGTTGTTTTTTTCTGATAAAATACACTTTATGTTTTTGTTGAAACTAAATCTTTTTAGTGCACAAGTGCTTGATAGGCCCATTTATTTATTACTTTTATGAGCCTCACTTAGGATCTTATGCGAATTTAAATATCTGCCTCTATAAGGCCGTTAACAATTTGCTTAAGCGCCTTTTTCACTTAAGGGCACAATATTTGGTGGAATTTAATTGTAGGACGCTAAGCAAATTATACTGTATAATATAATTATATGCATACTTATAAAAATCTGAATCACAACTAATATTTTAATCATTATGGAAACTATTGTCTTCGATTTCGGAACCAGCTTCTTTGTCGCTTGTATAATTTATTGGTGGTTCCTTCAATACATCTAATACTTTTTATGTAATTTCGCTGTTTTTTGTTTTTGGAGGAGCCCTTGAACTTGCAATAAGTGAATCTGATGAAATTAACTGTCTATGTTGCAAATCGATATTAGTATCGATTCAAGAAGTCTTCCACGTGTTTAATTGTCGGAAAATTTTGATTTTCATCAAATGATTTGACAAACGATTTGATAAGTGTTCAGACTCGTCAAATCGCCATCAAATCCATATACATTTCTGTTGGTCAAATCATTTGATGAGCGATTTGATCATCATTGATATCAACCGTTAAAGGCACTCGTCGGAGAAGACGATAGAGCGACCATTAAGGTATCGAAAATCGATATTGGAAGGAGTCGATAAAGCAGTAAGTGCTATAATCTATTACTTTAATTAACCTTTAGGGTTAAGGCCTAAACAGCATAAAAAGCGCATGAAGATTTTTAATGTTTTTACAAACTATAAATATCAACCTTAACGCTAAATGTAATATAAGGAATGGTCAATACGGGCCTCTATTCATTTAGTCTATTTTATTTGAATAATTAGTATTAAAAAAGTAATATATCTAAAAATGATTTGAATTGGACAATTTTTTTTTTTACTTATGTCCTCCTAGATTATTAAATTTTCACACTGTGCACCGCTTAGTACTGTAAAAACCACTCTTAGCTAGGTACACAAACTAATTTACAATGCCTTTTAAGCATTGCAGTAGCTGTTCAACTGACAAATTAAGTGCAACTTTTAGGTACACCGGTCCACTTAGACCAAATTGGTCCGTTGTGATACCACAGAATGAAAGAAGGGAGTAATCAAGTGAAACTTCTGTGGAAGATGCTTCTAATGTTTTAGAACGCTGCGGAAACATGTGGTATTGCATCTGAAGCAAGTGTGATGATTTGACCTCAGTCACTAGACTGAGACACTAAGCGTTCCTCTTCACAAACTTTCTTGCCACCACCAAATACAACTCTCTGTCATTAATTGATGTGTTTTAAAGGCTGTGCTAATAATCGCCCAAGTTACAAAAAACCGGTTAAAATGTTTGGACTATTGTTCAATTTGCGTTTGGGCGATTGTTCGTTTTTTTTTTTTTGGGGCGATTATTCATAATGTACAATCGCCCAAAAAAATTTTTTGGTAGATAAAAGATATGATTCGATCTGTCTCGATCTTATACGATTAACCTATTCCAGTCTGCACCGTGCCCTTTTTTTAATTTTAGGATGACATTTGAATTTTTTATTTCTAAATTTTATAAAAAAATAGTTTTATTCGTCAGATTATAAAACATGTATGTATAATGAATGTGGTATTAAAAAGTTGATGTATTGTATGGTTTTTTTTTATAAAATTCGTCAAAGTTGAAACTTTTTTAACAAAAATAAGCTCAATAAAACCCAAAAAACAAAGTCAAGTTTAAATAATAATAACTTCGAGCACAACGTATATTTTAAGGTTTTGTTTTTTGAACTTTCTTATGTCTTAATCGCCATTGAATTAAATATAAAATAAAATGCAATAAAAAATGTTAATAAATAAAATTAATAAAAATAGAAAAAACGTTAAAATATGACTGTAAATTTTTCGAGGAATGAAATTTTAAGTACAATTTAGTATAAAAAATCTAGCTAATTAAGCATTACTAATGTCGACGGCTATAACTATCATAAAGTATCGTGCTTCTACCTTCTGTTTCTGTAAAAATCTGCTGCATCTAGCTGCTATCAAGAAAAACCACTTCATTTGAAAATAGTTTTTAAAATCTAATTTTGCCCTAAAATAAACTGATTTCCAAGACAATTTGCAGGTACTCTTAAATTTGAAGAAAAATAAAATAGAATTCATAATTTGAAACAAGTTGTGACCTTATTTTGTATTAGCAATAATTTTAAAAAAAAATTTTAATTTTTAAATAGGACATATATCTAAAAGTTATCCAATTCCAAATATTTTTTTGCATGACGTTTAAGTGAAGTTAAATAAACTAAATTTACTCTTTAAAAACATAAATAAGCAATTTTATGCGGTTTTTTTTATTAAAAAAAGTATGGTTTGTATGGAAGGTAGACGATGCAGTTGACCTAGAATTCTATTTTTTTGTGCTGTTACTTAAAACTCATTTGTACAAAATTTCATGGCCCTAGCTTTTATATGTTCTGGGATAATGCAAATGTCATTCTAAAATTGAAGAAAGCGCACTGTGCTGCGGCCGATTTTGTCCAAAATAACTTATGCTAGCAAGGGATATCTAGAATATAAATAAATTTTAAGTCTCTACTTGTCCAAACACTTGAGGTAATGATGGGGACAAAATTTTACCCCCCTCAGGTAAATCATTCATAATACACAGGTGAAAACTCCGTTTGATACCAAAATTTTAAACAAAAGCTAAGAGCATTTTGTCTAGAACGTCAAAAGAAAAAAAGGCCTGTTTGAAAACCCGAGATAACGATGGGACGAAATTTCACAAATTTCAGTTAAATCATTCATAATACACAGATGAATGCTCCGATTGATGCCAAAATTTCATGGATTAAGGTCCCATTCATTCTCCCTCACTTAACAAAATTTCAAACAAAAAGCTGCCATCATTTAGTCTAGAACGTCAAAAGTAAAAATACTTATGATGGGGTGAAATTTCATCCCATCCGACTGGAATGGGTTAATCTTATCTTACTTATACTATTAAACGAGCAATGTTTGTTTGTTTGTAAATGAGTTCACGAAACCAGCCCAAGCGATTTCGATGAAGATTTCAGTATAGGAGCTTACGGGGACGAAAAATTGATCTAACTAGGTCTCATTTCTGAGAAAAACATTGGGGTATTTGACCGATTTAGCCAGCCAAAATTATTTTATACGGTAAATAGTTTCTATTCAAGTGTTTTATTTGATGTTAACCCTGTACGAAAATTGAGGCATATTCAACACTATTCAACTTTGCAAAAAAATCGTTTACCAGCGCACATTGGGGTATTTGACCTATTTAGGCGCCCAAAATTATTTTATTCGGTAAGTAGTTTCTATTTAATTCTTTTATTTGATTTTAACACTGTACGACCATTGGGAAACATTCAACACTATTCAACATTGCAAAAAAAATTTGCTTTGCAGCAATACACATTGGGGTATTTGACCGATTTAGGCAGCCAAAATTATTTTATTCGATAGTTTCTATTCAAGTCTGTTATTTGATGGTAACCCTGTACAAAAATTGAGACATATTCAACACTATTCAGCACTGCAAAAAAATCGTCAATGCAGTATCTTGTTAAAATACTTCTTGAAATATAATATTAATACTGTTTGAATAAAACACATAAGCAGCTCTTGAATAAGGAATCGACATTCGATAGCAAGCTAGCAAACGTATAAAACGTATTTTATCAATTCTACATTGGCGACGAGGAGAAAGAAAAAGGAATAAGGAAGTATATAAGGACATGGAAAGTATGTATCCTAAATACGCGGCGGTTTCTGACGATTGAAAGTCACAACGATCGCTTAAATGTGAATAAAATCGGAATTTGCTTAAATGTAAATTGAATAATTTTTGGTATTCGCTTAAATGTGAATAAAATTTGCTTAAATGTAAATTGCGTTGTATTCGCATAAATGTGAATAAAATTGGGATTTGCTTAAATGGTATTAATATAAAGTTTAAGTGCTTTTTTAATACTTTTTTTAAATGTATCTCAGACAGAATGGGGCCAATAAGATTAAACCGATTTGACTTTACAGCTGGTGAAGACAGCGGCAAGTTGTGGCAAAAATGGCTTCGGTCTTTTAAATACATGTTGCAAGCAATGAATATTGAAGATGATGACATAAAATATAAGGTTTTTTATATAACATGGGCGACAAAGCACATAATGTGTTCGGGCAACTGCAAGACTCACAGGATGATTAAAATAGAGGACCATTATTATTATTTGAACGATATATACCACATCAATCAAAATTTGAGATAGTTGTTGAAAAACTAACTGAATATTTTACTCCAAAACAAAATAGAACATATGAGAGGCATTTGTTTAGACTAATGAAGCAAGAGCAAACAGAAAATGTTGCTGCGTTTGCAATCTGATTGGAAATCCAAGCTGGCCGATGTGATTTTGGTGCGGATAAGGATAATAAAAAAAAGACCAACTTATTGCGGAATGCCAATCGCCAACATTGCGGCATGAGATGCTAAATCGGGAAGAAGCAAGCTTAAATGAAATCCTTAAGGTTGCTCAAGTTTTCGAGGCAGTTGTTAAGCAGGAAAAGGTATTTAACAATACTACTGAACCGATAAGAGTGGCCCATGAGGTTGCCAAAATCGATACTGGGTATGTTGAACAAAGTCGAAGACATTTTAGTAGCCAAAATCAAAATCGTTTTAATTTTGACAAAACGGTTGGCTGCCAGAGGTGTGGATTGTTGGATCATAATGGTGTCGATGAAAAGTGCCCTGCAAAAGGCAAAACATGCTTTAAGTGTGGTGATTTGGCCATTTTTGAAAGACCAAATGAACATTTTTTAAAGAGAATTCACTCAACAAAGGATGAACGGCAGCCCAATATTAAAAAAAATGAAGTAGTTGAGTACATTTCTGAAGTCAAAGATGAGTATGTTTTTAAAATCACTGATTGTGACAGCAAGTATGAGGTTCGGTGCAAAATTGGAGGAGAGATTGCAATTGGGTTTATTGATTCTGGATCCAAGTACAATTTAATGGACCAGAACATGGGAATTACCGAAGGCCCAAAAAGTGGTTGTGAAAAATCAATGTAAGCATTCGGGTAAAGTTTTCAAGGCTTATGGTGGACATGCACTAGACATACTTGGTGTTTTTGATGCCCAAATCGAGTTTGGAAAAGATAACATAATGGCACAATTCTATGTTATTAAAGGCTTTAGCAGCTTATTAATTGGAAGAGATACTACTGAATTGCTTGGCATATTAAAAATAAACTGTAAAGTGAATAAAGTTGAAAGCGTTGTAAGAACTCACGGTCCACTAAATAAAATTAAAGATTTTGTCATAGAAATTCGAATTAAAACTGATGTTAAGCCTGTCATACAACCGTATCGGCGAGTTCCAGTAGCGCTTGAAGAAGCTGTTGACAGAAAAATCAACGAATTGTGTTAGAACAAGATATAATCGAAAAAGTAAATGGTCCTTCAAAATGGATATCGCCTGTAGTAGTGGTTCCAAAGGAGAACGATGTTCGCATTTGTATTGATTTGCGTAGAGCAAATGAGGCAGTACAGCGTGAAGTGGCCATCCACTTCCAACAATTGAAAATTTCTTGCTACATATCGGAGGAGGGAAAATATTTTCAAAATTAGATGTAAAGAACGCATTCCATCAGGTAGAAATATCTTAAAATTCTAGAGAGATCACGACTTTTATAACTTGAAAGGGATTGTTTAGATATAAAAGATTGATGTTTGGAATATCTTGTGCTCCAGAGTTGTTTCAAAAAATTATGAAAAGAATTTTGTGCAAGTGTGAAGGATGTTTCAACTTTATAGACGATATAATTATATACGGATCTACCAAAGAAGAACACGACAGTCGGTTAGAAAAAGTACAGAAGACCTTAAAAGAAAATGGCGTGATGCTAAATTTGGACAAATGTATGTTGGTAGTCACAGAGCTCAAAATTCTTGGTCACCACTTTTCTGCAGACGGTATCTGGCTTTAGATGAGGAAAAGTAATCAACAATAAAGTAATTTCGAATTCCCAAAACCGCAAAAGAAGTCAGAAGTTTTCTCGGTTTGATCAACTATGTAGGTAAATTCGTTCCAGACTTAGCCACAAGTACAGACCAGTTGCGCTACTTAACAAAGAAAAGAGTTTTATTTGAATGGGGACCAAGGCAAGAAGAAACATTTCCAAAACTGAAAAACATGCTGACGGATGAATTAAAACTGGGATATTATGATGTTCGAGACAAAACACAACTTATCGCGGACGCTAGTCCAGTAGGATTGGTAGCTGTTTTGATTCAAATAAATAGCAAAGGTCCACGAATTATATCGTATGCAAGCAAAAGTTTAACTAATGTCGAAAAAAGATATGCGCAAACAGAAAAAGAGGCATTGGCGTTGGTGTGGGCAGTAGAAAAATTTAATTTTTATCTTTTTGGACGAGAATTTGATCTAATAACGGAGCACATACCACTGGAAGTTATATTTGGTCCTAAATCGAAGCCATGTGCATGAATCGAACGCTGGGTTCTTCGTTTACAGTCGTATAAATATAAAATTATATATAAACCTAGCAAATCAAATATTGCGGACCCATAATCAAGATTTTCTGTTGGCTCAAATTCATATTCTACGTTTGATGAGGGTGCTGAACACTATGTGAACTGGGTAGTAACAACGGCAACACCAGTGGCTCTTAAATTGTATGGCATTGAGCAAGAATCTTCTTATGATGATGAGATAAAAGCGGTAAGATTAGGCATTTTCAAAAATCAATGGATTGAAAGCGCAGCTCCATATAAAGTATTTAAAAAAGAATTATGTATGGCTGGCGAAATACTACTACGTGGAAACCGTATTGTCATACCTGTTAATTTACGAGAGCGAGTTCTTCAATTGGCACATGAGGGTCACCCTGGCATGACTGTGATGAAAAAAAGATTGCGATCAAAATTATGGTGGCCGAAAATTGATCAACATGCAGAGCAATGTATAAAAAAATGTTACGGATGCACATCAGTATCGGCATCAGAACCAATGAAGCGCAAAGAGCTACCATCAGGACCATAGCAACACTTAGCTATTGATTTTCTTGGACCCCTCAGGTCATTATCTCTGCATTCTTGTAGATTACTACAGTCGATTTATTGAAGTTGTAGTTATGAAGAAAATTTATGCTTCTGTAACAATCAAGAGATTGTCAATTATATTCTCTCGTTTTGCTTTGCCATTGTCGATTACTGCAGATAGCGGTTGGCAATTTATTAGTGACGAATTTAGAACTTTTTGTGACATTACCCATCCAGCATTTGTTTAAATTTTTGAACAGAAATGAGTCGTTTTCGACTCTCCTCCGCGATGGTAATAGTCGAAAATGCGCTCATTTTCTGATCAGAAAAGACTCTGTGTTCGGGAAAAATGGTACCCTACGCGTGACTCTTATTGACGAGTCTTTTTCGAGTCATTTTTGAATCCCGAAAATTCTAAAAACTGATTCAAAATTACTCATTTGAATGAAAAACAAACAGTCAGTTTTTAAACAACTGTGACGAGTAAAATATGCTTCCGCGCACGACATGTATTTTGTTTTTGTAGATCAATAAGCGGACTCGATAAAGACTCGTTTAAGTGATTGTCTACAAACAATCTTCAAATGCTGGGTGGGTAATAGTATCAAATAACACCATATTAAAACGCTTGTTATATCTCAAAATACAAACAGGAATTGGTTAGAAGATTTACAAAATTATTTGCTGATATATAGGTCTACACAGCACTCTAATACATTAAAAACTCCTGCTGAGCTTTTATTCGGAAGAAATATTCGCGATAAATTACCTGATATTGCGAGACCACTGGAAAAAGATAAAGAACTTATAGATCGTGCCAAAGAAAAAAAAAAGAAAAGGAAAGACTGTACAGTGATGCAAAAAGACTTGCTAAAGCAAATGATATCGAGCCTGGAAATGAAGTCCTAGTCAAACGCAATATATAACAAATAAATTGTCATCATACTATAAACCAGATGTTCACAAGGTTATAAAAAGACAGGGAGCCGAAGTTGTTGTTGAATCAGAATCCGGAAAAAGGTATTGGCGCAATGTCAGTCACTTGAAAAAAATAGCTCAAAATAATTTACTGACCGATGCCAACAACTCACCAATGTCAATGCAGCTACAACGGAGGATATTCAAGAGTCAAGATTAAGAAGACAGATGCTGCGACCTCCAACTCATCTTAAAGATTTTATTACTGAATCGAATTAATAGATTTTATTGATAATTATTTACTTACATTTTACTTGTTCATTCATGCTAATGTCATCAAAGAAACTTTGTTTTTTTTTTAAAGAAAGCAAATGATGTAGTATCTTGTTGAAATATTATATTAATACTGTTTGAATAAAACACATAAGCAGCTCTTGAATAAGGAATCGACATTCGATAGCAAGCAAGCAAACGTATAAAACCTATTTTATCAATTCTACTGTCGACATTGGGGTATTTGACCTATTTAGGCGGCCGAAATTATTTTATTCGATTAGTAGTTTCTATTTAAGTTTTTTATTTGATTTTAACTCTGTACGACCATTGGGAAACATTCAACACTATTCAACATTGCTAAAGCAAATTGTTTAGCAGCACACATTGGGGTATTTGACCGATTTAGGCAGTCAAAATTATTTTATTAGGACAATAGATTCTATTTAAGTCTGTTATTTGATTTTAACCCTGTACGACCATTGGGACATATTCAAATCTGTTCAACATTGCAAAAAATTTTTTATCATATCTGTGTTTAATAAAATTTACTTTTGTTAGCCCATATCGGTGAAATGCGTGCATCCCGAAAAGTTTTCACAGCCGAAGTTTGATTCCAAAAATCCAGGGATGGGAATAACTGCTGGCATCCCTAATTTTCAATATAATGGCTTACGGGGGCAATAAAACGAGCTAACTAGGTCTCATTTCTCGAAAAAAAATCTCCGTGTTTTCACGCAAAGAATTTGCATAACTTTCTATTTAATTTTTATTTTCTTATGTATCGAGGCGTGAGTCATAACTTTTTGCATATTGTTGTTTGTAACATAAGCTCAGTCACGTATGCATATTGTTGTTTGTGTTTTTGCTGCGTATAAACCCAATCAGCCATTTAGAAATAGTGATTGGATTAAGCTTACATACAATGCAAAAATTTTTTCCAAGCACGCTTGTAGGTAATAAATTTCCAAGTTGCTTTGTAGAATTATTACGTAAAAAATAAAAGTAAGTGCCGTACAATAATACTTGGAAAGACTTGCTTTAAGTAAGTGTTTTCCAATCATACTTGCAAAATTTGCGTAGGTAATAAATTGTAATACCTACACTTGCGCAGGTAATAAATTTCCAAGTTGCTTTGTAGAATTATTGCGTAAAAAACAAAAAGTAAGTGTTGTACAATAATACTTAGAAAGACTTGCTTTAAGTAAGTGTTTTCCAATCATACTTGCAAAATGTTAACCAAGGTAACTAATTGGGATTTTGATTTGGCGGATATGAGATTTATCTCATATCCACGTAGGTCCTTGGGTTGGACAATGGCCGCAAACCAGTTAAAATGAGTTTAGTGTTTTGATTGTTTTTCGGGTACCTTAAATTGATAATTACTATTATTTAATTCGATGTTGCTTATTTATATAGAATCAAGTATACTTAAATACGCGTTTATATATATTCAATTTTTAAATTCCGCTGAAAAGCCAATTAATGTGCTTAGTGGAAAATCCTAATTGCCAATAGGGGGTATGTTTTAGTACGTAGGTGCATTCTGTCTGTCCCGGCTGATTCGGGCAGATTTTAGAATGTGAATCGTGCATGCGTATATGTCGGGTATACGTATCTTGGGAAGATTTCATACCTCCGGGCGAATCCAAAAAAAAGGTAATAATTTTGCAACTGTTCAAAGTTGCGATTGCTGTTAACTGTTGGCCTGTGTAGTCTAGTGGAGAGAGCGCTAGACTATCAACCCAGACGTCCCCGGTTCGAGTCCGGGTTCGGTCATGGTTCTTTTCACTTTCTTTGCTCTTTACTACTACATTTAAGAATTATGGAAACTAAACATAGAAATTCACGATTTAATTTTAGAAAATATGGAATTTAAAGAACAAGAACCACAACTGAGGGCTTAAAATGCAAAAAGGCAAGTTTTCTTGAAGGCAAGTCGAGTTTGATAGTGAGAAATGAGGACGGTAGTTACAGCTTCTCGTACCGGCGAATTTTCTTTTTTTATTCCTATTTGTCAATTTAAGATGTCTGCGCATTGTTTGGTAAATATATTTGTACATAAAAGTTGCGCATTGAAATACTAATTTCCAATTGTAAAGAAACACTTAGAAAAAGCTTATTCAAATACTAATTTCCAATTGTAGAGAAACACTTGGAAAAATCTTATTTAAATACTAATTTCCAATTGTAAAGAAACACTTGGATTAAGCTTATAGTAAGCTTATATAGGGATCGTTTTCGTTTATTCTACAGTTACTTGTAGGCATTTCCCAATAGTAATCTAAAGCTTTTTCCAACCTTGATGCTTACGGTTCTAAGCTTGTTTAAAGCTTATTCCAAGCTTGTTTGGCTGATTAGGAAGGTTTTATTTTTTCGTGTATTTTAATGTGGTAGTGCAGCATTAAACTAGCAGCGCATGTTGGGGTATTTGACCGATTTAGGAGGCCAAAATAATTTTATTCGGTAAAATTTTTATATTTCTAGTAATGGCGCTATAATTATTTTTAAACTGAGAGGTGAAAATGTTGTTCGGAAAATGCCTGATTAGAGTAGCTTTAAAAAAATTAATTGTTTTATCGATATACAATCAAAACAAAAAACAATTTAAATAATTTAAACGCTTAGGTTTTGGCGGGAAGCGGAGCTAAGCGCGGTCGCCCTGGTACTAAGATTTTACAGTGGGTTGGCCACAGCTCAATCACTCAAGACTATTGAAGAGGAAATGGAAATGAGGAAATTTCCTAAACAGACTGTCTAGTCTGCTATGTGATTGAGTCTATACAGAGTTGTTGCTACTGATTTCTTCAAACTGACCCAGTGGGCAAAAGCAGGGCTTTGAAGGGCTTCTAGCAGGCCATCATATGGATTTCTTAGCCCTTCCGTACTCCTTTCCAAGCCCATTAACTTTTTTATGTGAAACGAGAAAATTTTCTAGGCTTTATTCTCTCGCGACCCTAAAGAAGCCTGCTATAAGGACTGTTTGAGAATGTACATTAGAAAGAAAAGCCATATAAATATCAACTTTAAATAAAAAACTTTTGACAATTTCCAGATTTCAACCAACGTCCTCTCATGTGGCAGTCCGTCATCTTATCCACTCGTCTACCGCAGTTCTTAACGAACTTCGGCTTATTTTGTATCATTACAAATGAAAGTAAGTCTTCGGAAGCTCGGGTTCCAGACCCAGTTCGGACCAAAAAAAACATTTTTTTTTATGTTTTTAAAATCTAAATTTTTTACAAATTTTTTGTCATTTAACAATTTTTTGGAATTTTTTTGTAAAATTTCCTTATACAAAAATAATAGAAAAGACTTAGAATCTTTCCATATAAAAGTTTTCATATAATGTGATATGTAATGTGTTAGATTTCGGAGACCTGAGTTCGCGACCCAACTCAAACAAAAAAAAATTTTGTTTTTTCTTTAAGTTTTGATTTTTTTAATTGATCTGATCATTTATAATTTTTTCTAAATTTTTTTTTTTAAATGTTTTCATATTCATTCAAATAACATGAAAAGACTCCAAACCTTCAAAAGGTAGGACTTACAGAAGCACTCACTAATACAGCGAGCATGGAAGGTATATTGACGCCAATAAGAGCACTACTAGCATGCTTTCTTTTGCGTATCGCTAAAATGCCCACTGGGTTATTGATCTACATATCATACACTTAAAATCATGTAAAAATTCAAAGAATAGATAAACTTATAATATCAAAAATTAATTATAAAAAAAATGCAACTGTTAATTTTTTTTATATTTATTTATTTTTTGTTTTTTTTTTTTTGTAAATTTTTGTTTGTTTTTTAAGAATGCCTTTCAACAGCAGAAAAAAATTAATATTCAGTGTTTTTTTTTTCATCTTTTTGTTAATTGTTGATGTTGTCTTTACAAAATGGAAAAATAAATATTTTACAACAAATACAAAATTTAATTTTGCAAAAAATACAAATAATAAAACAATAGTAGAAATGAATATTATTTTCCTAGGGCGTGGTGGTGGTATTTGTGGTAGTTAGTGTGTGTGTGTGTGGAGGGGGAGTGGGCGTTTGGAAAAACGCATAAAATCAAAAATTTTTTGGCAGTAAAGTTGAAATAAAATTACTCAAAGTTGAGAGAAATTAAAATAGAAATTAATAGATACTAGAAACAAAAAAATTAACACACACACAAACAGACAAAGTGAATTATTATTAATAATAACTGAGACAGCAGCTAGCTAAGGGCGCGCATGATTGATAGCGGCGGGGGCGGGGTGAGGGGATAGGAGGCAGGTGAGCGAACAAGCTTATAGACGAATGCCTGGATTTGTGGCAGCAACATAACGCAACAGCTCATCGTTATCCTCACAGATCACTGGCTTCTCATGATAACAGGCAACATCGTGCCATGCAATACCATCATTGTACACATTATTCAGCACCGACAAGCACTGCTCCTTAGTCTGGTTGATGTCGTATTCAGCGTTATCGGGTTGTGGACGCTTCTTGTGACCGGTCTGAGACCAGGGATTGTAACCCCAACCTTGTGGAATGCGATTGGTGGCTTGGATCTTCTCGCGAGTTGCAGACCAGAACCAGCCATAAACGCTCTTGGGTTCCAAATCGGGACGGTTCTCGCAACCGGCAAAGTCGCAAATGCGACCAGCAGTCCAAATGTAGGGCACATCATTCTGCTGAATCACACGGAAGATTAGATTGTTTTTCTCTTGGGTCTCCAGAGCGACCAAATCCATGCAGTACTCGCGGCACAAGTTGCGACCATCGAGCCAGTCAACCTTCTTGTTGGCCAAGGCGGGCACGTGGCTGGTCAAGAACATGTTGCGGCCTTTGTAAGAGAACTCCTTGGGACCTGCGATGGGAAAAATAGAGAAAATAAATTAATTTTTATTATATAAAAATATTTTTATATGTTTATAAAATTGCTAAAAATATTGATTAGATGCATGTTTCAATGTCAATGTTTTTGTCTTTGTCAAATTTTGAGGTATTTTAAACACGTCAAAATAAAAATATATTTGTCTAAAATTTTCAGAATTCCCTTTTATTCCCATAAAGAAACAAACAAGGTTCACTCAAAAATTCCTGTCTACCCAAAATTTAAGTTATGGTTAAATTAAATTTAATTTTTTATTTATTCAAAGCTCAATCGAACAAAAGCAAACAAAAGACTTAAGCAACGAACTTGCTAGCAGATTAATACAACATTTGAAAGTTTTTTAAAACCACAACACTTACATCAATTTTATGATAATACAACTAAAATGTGTCAAATATTGAGCAATCATTGATTTCCTGCACACAACAACAACAACAACAACAACAACAACAACAACAACATCTGAAAAACAAGCTTATTCAACTAAACAGTAGCCGTTGCCGTTGGCCCACAATTAAGCCTACTTGGTAGGCACTGCATGCGTTGTTGTATTTGTTTTATGTTTTTACCAACAAAAAATATATTTCTAGCTGAAAAGAAATAAACAACGACAGTTCCTTCTCTAGTCGTTATTTACGTCAAGCCGAAATAAGGTCAAATGTTGCACTTAAAATAAATTTAGTGGAAATTTTCTTAAATTTTTCGACTGCTTCGACTGATTCGAAGCAAATAAGAAAATATAAACAAAAAATTCATCGTTTATTGCACCAACTTCAACGCTAGGTGGCGGTGGTGTTTCGCAGACGAATGTGCCAATAGCTATAAAAACAACAACAGTAGCAGCATCGACAACAAATGCAACGTTCAAAAAACGTGCTTTACCCGGCCGGTATTTGCACAGCAGCAGCAGCTCCACCTCATATTGCAGTTACGTGCATTAAGCCAATATTGTACAGTTGAGAGGAAACAGTTCAGTGAATGAAGTACTAATAGCAAATTCTTTTTTTTTTTAAATTTTATGGAAAAGTTTCAAGCATGCAGATGCATCGCGAAAAAAAAAATCCATGAAACAAACAAAAAAAATGTGTTTATATGCCGCTGAAGTGCAAACTATAAAGTTACATAATTCAACTTGACGTTTCGCTGTTGTTATTGTTATTGTTATAGCTGTCGCTTAAGATGAGACCGACCGCATGTAGGGCGCTTTAAACGTGTGCCTGTGTGTGTGTGCTTGTGCAGTATAGTGACTAAGTCTTTTAAGCTCAATTTAAATGTCTAACAAACAAAAGACTTAAGAAACAAACTTGAACGTTATGATGCTTTTCTATTAAAAAATTATCAAATGGAACATAAATGCCTAATCATTAAATGCATAATTATGTGCTTTTACATAAATTTCATAAAGTTTGTTAATAAATTAAATATTTTTATTTGTTTTCTATAGCTTTATGGCGAAAGTCTTACACTATAAAAATCACATAAAAATATTTTTGTTATTATTTAATATTTGTTTTTTGAGGCCTTTAGGTAAGGGGATTATAATTAAGGGGAGAAGTTCGTGTACTCGCCGAAAAAATAAATTATGTTTGAAATTTTTTTGGCTGATATCTTAATTAACACCAATGCACTATCGTTTAAGAATAAAAATTAGCGGCACGTACTTGTGAGCTAGCTATCATCTTGCAATGTGCACAGTTATTTTTATAGACAATATTAAAGTTATAAATGAAAACCATCAAAATTGAATACCTGACACGCCCACCCTGAAACGTCTATGCAACTAAAAATTTTAAATAAGGATTTCTTAAAAGCTGAAAGTGCTGCAACAAAAAATTTGGTGTGCAAGTTTGAGCAGTTATTATAGCTATACAATTTTAAAATAAACGAATTTGAATAAGAATGCGTGGCATATCCTAAACCTCTCTTTATAGAAATAAATTCGAGGTCATTAAATTACCTCAAGAAATTCAGATGAAAGAACAATAAAACTAAGGTCTACTATTATTTCAATCTAGATAAAAAAGAAAACTGATAAAAGACATTTCTTTTACATAAAAAAGAATGAGTTTGCGGCAAAGCGATGGACGTTAGGAAAAACAAAGCAAAAATGCTCGCCTCGCCTGTTTTTGACACAAGAATCTTTATTATTAAGGGGAGTACTTGAATTTTGTGTATTGCTTACAACATTTTTTATGGAGGAGACTGATTTAACCTATGTTTGTTTTTCTTCACCAGTGACCGATACCCTACAGCCGGAAGTAATGGTAATGGATTTGTAAAACTGGTCACAAATAAAAATAACCATGTTTCAGCGTATTCAGCGTATTCAAAGTTGAGGTTTAAAAACTGTTTTTATAAATTTTAAAGTTGGCACACAGTTAGAATACATTTCAATACAAGCAAAGTATTACATAGATTTTTAATACAAAAAGCATTAAATTTAATACTTCTCAATTGATTTCAAAATTTGTTAAATTTATTTTGTCTTACATTTTAATACAGTTAAAATATTACAACCCTTGGAATCAATTTGCTACTATGGTGAATATTGTATTTAAATTTTAAGACATGCTGTATTATATTTCAATAAAATTTTGTATAAAATTTTAATACAATTCAAATACTACAAGGAAATTTTATACTCTTTGGAATTAATTTGATACTATTGTTAATATTATAATTAATTTTTAATGCAAAATCAGGATTAAAAATGAATACGAACTGAGCATTAAATTTCAATACATATTTTTATTAAAAATAATTTTTAATATTTGGCCAGTATTTAATTTTAATACAATTTTGGTGTGGTCATGTATGTAAGCCAAAAAGTATTAAAATTTATTTCACGATTTCTAACCGTGCATTTGTGGTAAATTTCTTATGAAATTATATGGAAGTAATTTGTTTTTATATTGAAAAAAGTTTAGATTTTATTTTTGTTATTGTACCTAATTGTTATTAGAAGACTTTATTTTGTTAAGTATTATCGTTATTCCTTATCAGCAGTTTTAAGTGGTCTTAGAAGCCATTTCTTGATAGAATTAAACATATTTTTAAATTAGAAAAATTCAACTTGGATCTACTAAACTTATGTAAAATATTTAAGTAAATCGTGATAAGTTTCTGATGCACGTTTTATTGTCAGAGTTTGTGTATTAATTTTCTTTCTCTACCATCAGTACCCTACGCTTGAAAATGAAGACTTCTTGAAGGATTCAATACAGAAGAAAAACTTAAGTATATATATATATTGTTTACCCATATTTGCTAAGGATATAAAAAGAAATGTAAACATTAACAGCATTTTGTAATAATGGGTCTATGTTCTTCTTTTAGTAAGAAAATAAGGTTTGAATGAGATTGAATGCTGTTATGTGAAAAATAATGTTTTTTAACTCGCAGGGTCATAAATATAACAAGATATCTTAATTAAAACCTCTAATTTTTTGGCAGTTTTATAAAACTTTCTATAGCCTAGAGCCCACTTCATCAGTGTTGGCATGAAAGCAATTTTCAAATCGTAACTTTTTCACTCGTCGGATTTGTGAAATTCTGAAAAACAACACCTGCATTGATTTTTCTTCAAGTAAATAAACGCATAATTTTGAATAGACAAAATTAATGAATATACAAAATATAAGGTGTCAGTAAAAAAAGATTATATATAGGGAAAAATATTTTTTTAAGTAATATATATACATTGTTTTATTAAAGAAATATGCCGATCGTAAAAAGTTAGCGTTTTTCCATTATATCACGAACTACTCGTATTTATTAATTTACTAATTCTCATTAATCAGAGCTGGGTTGTGATTCTCAATTCCTCAGGAATGTAATTGGAAAAACTTTTCAAGTACATTACAGGAACTGTAATTGGTAATGGGACATCTCAATTCCTCAGGAATGGAATTAAAAAAAATAATTCAATTCCATTACAGGTATTGTAATTCGTAATTGAACAACTCAACTGCTCTGAATGAAATTGGAAAAAATTGTAAATTTCAATACGGGAATTGTAATTGGTAATTGAACGCCCCAATACCTTAGGAATAGAATTGAAAAAAATAGCTTTGTTAGTAGATTAATGAAATTTTGTACAGGTATGTGGAAGTTGTGTACCAAGCCCCTTGCAAAAAGTTGGCGGGATGGAACCAGGTAGCGTAGTAGCTACATATTTCGTTATTACTCAAAATGTGGTATTAAATTAAAAAAAATTGGTAACTTCTATAATACATTTATTTGTAAATATTTCACTACTAACCGACTAACAGTGGGAGTCAAATAAAGTTTTGTATAAGTAATAATATAATGAAGTAATTTTGAAAAAGTAATTGAAATTTTGAATTCAAATTACAATTCTTGAAATAGAGTTTGTAATGGAATTGACGATTTTTTTCCAATTACATTCCTGAGGAATTGAGAGGACTAATTACTAAAAAATTATAATGAGTACTTTTTTCAGGAATCAGAAAAGTTATAGCTCAAAAAAATAAAACATATACAGTAGACTCGCGGTAACAAAAACACCGCCTTACGTGAACACCGGCTAACATGAACATAATTTTTTTACACTGACTACTCTGTAGCGTGAACACGGTGAGAAAGCCCTATAACGTGAACAAATTTAAAATACATTCAACATAGCAAATAAGATGGCTCTATACATGGTGAACGCATGTGCTTCTTTTTATTCACTCATCAGTTCGTTTCAGCAACGCCATGTGTCAAAAATGTCGTTTAATTGTTTTGTTGTGATCAGAAAAAGCCTTGCCAGATGAACTGATATTTTTGCTCTACGTACACAGGTTGGTTATGCGAATCGTGCTTATAAATCGGGGCATACCCGTAAATAATTGCTTATGTGTATGTATACTGGCAAGAATCGGTGTGTATTGGCATTTAGTTTAGTGCGCGCTGCTGACTTGATACGATCTAATCTAAAGTTATTTGTGTAAAATGTCGCAAAAACTACCAAAATGTTTGTCTTTAAAGGAAAAGGTGGATGTAATAGAAAAATTAAAATCGGGAACAGGCGTAACTAGCTTAGCAAGGCAGTACAATGTTGCAAAGTCAACAATTTGCGCTATCAACAAAAAAAAACAGAAAATTTTAAAATGTGTTAACAACACATTTTCTGGACCTGGAATGCGAAAGACTTTGAAGTGTTCTAAACTCCCTAAAATGGAAAAGGCGCTTTACCGTTGGTTCCTCAAACAGCGCGAAAAAATTATCCTGTCAATGGGTTGATAATTAAAGAAAAAGCTAAATTTTTTCATTCAAAATTTAAAGAAACTCAAAGCGATTTTAGTGCGAGCGATGGATGGTTGCAACGATTCAAGAAGCGTTATGGTGTGCGCTTTATTAAAATAAGTGGAGAAAAGTTATCTTCTAGACCTGAACTTGTCGACCCGTTCAAAACCAAGCTACAAGCCAAAATTAAAGAATAAAGTCTGTCTCACGATCAAATATATAATGCAGACGAATCGGGATTATTTTGGAAGCTGCTACCTGACAGAACATACGTGTCATCTGAAGAAAAAAATGCTCCAGGAAGAAAAACGGAAAAACAGCGTGTAACTTTTCTAGCTTGTACAAACGCAACTGGGGCACATAAAGTTAAACTTCTTGTGATTGGAAAGGCAAAAAATCCTCGGTCTTTTAGAAATTTTAACTCTCCTGTTGACTACAATTACTCCAAATCGTCATGGATGACAGTTGCTATTTTTAAACATTGGTTTAACCATTCGTTTGTACCACAGGTAAAAACAAAACAGTTTTAGTGATTTCAAACTTTAACATGTGTATTTCATATTATTGTAGGTCAGGAAGTTTTTAAAAGAGCAAGGATTGCCCAATAAAGCTCTGCTGCTGATAGATAATGCGCCATCTCATCCTCCCGAAAATGAATTGAGATCAGACGACGGATGAATAACTGCAATGTTTATGCCACCAAACGTGACGCCAATCATACAGCCAATGGATCAAAACTCCATTCGACTTACAAAACTCTACTACAGAAACAGTCTTTTGGCATCAATTGTAGCCACAGGGACTGATGTTATTGAAGCTCTAAAAAAATTGACGTTAAGGGACGCTATTGGCTATTTAGATTCAGCTTGGCAACGTCTTGAAAAGGAAACAATAGCTAAATGCTGGACGAATATTTTAAGCTCTATAGGAGATGAAGAAGATTGTGAAGAGGATATCCCATTAGCTATTTTGAGAGAAAGGATTTGTTCCCAAATTAACTCCCAACAAGACCGCACAATAGAACTGCTTCATACAATTAATCCAGAGGTTTGAAACTTTTCTTCCCTCCAATAACTCATTTGATTCAATTGTGTACTTAGTTTCTCGTTTGCTGATATCCAAGAATGGACTGAAGATTACTATCCACACGCAACCGAAACGAACGAGGTCTTAACTAGTGATGGAAGTGTAAGCGAGGACAGTATTCTGGAAGGAGCACATCCAAGAATAGAGCCTAGTGAAGCAATAAACATTTTCAATAAAGCTTTGGAATGGGCAGAAGATGAAAACATAAGTCCAACAGATATTAGCGTACTTAAACGTCTCCGCGAAAAGGCCGTGTTTAGTAATTTGCAAAAAAAAAAAATCCAGAAAAAGATAACCCATTTTTTCCAATAATTTCAATGTACTTTTTTTTCTTATTAAAATATAAACAAATGAATTATGTACCTTTAAAACAAATGAATTACAATCCGAAATAAAAAACTGTGATTTTGAGTTAAAACACATGCTTAATTTATTTTAACCATGTAAAGAATTACACCTTCGAAAACATGAACAAATTCGCAAACGTGAACACGCTCGGTTTTTAATAGTTCACGTTACCGCGAGTCTACTGTATTAAAAAAAAAAAATTTCAAAAAGGCACAATTTAAGGAACCCATTCGTATCTTAACAACAAAATGCAATAAGTAAAAAATGTCTATTTGAAAAGATCGTCTAAAGTGCCTTTATTTTAAAAAATATTCTACAATCATTTGTACACAGTAGTGCAAGCAACATTGTAGAAAATAAGAAAAAAAGTGTCCCATACATATCCTTGGTAAAATTGTACTATCTTAAGAATTTACAATAACATAAAAATTAAATTTTGCTCACCTTAAAAAATAATGAATTTGGACAAGGAACTTGCCAGCTCCCTTATAATTTTTTAACGCTAAAACGGTGATACAAAAAAATAAAAATCGCATGTACTTTTGAAGTGACATAGCACAGGTTGAAGATCTGGTTGAGTATAACATGACACCATACTTGAAATTGTTAATACATCCCCAAAATTTAATTTTACCGTTAAGAATCCTATTTTAAGGTACTTGACGCATTAAACAATTACACTGTGCACTTTTTGTATCTTTTTTCTCTGTATTTGATAATTTAAATGTTTTCCACTTAATTTTGGTATAAGGAATATCGTGATGACATTTGTTTTACCACTTTACCGAACATTTTAGAACAAAATTTTATTTTTTAAGATATATCAAAAATTACTCAAGATATGCACTCATTTTCGTGTTGATAACTCTTGAACCATTAGGATTTCATTTTGGTGTCTTCGGCAAAGTTCTTTCTATAATTCTGGCCAACAACTTTGCTGAATAAATGAATATGAAAAAATCGCTTCCAGTGGGTCTTATCGAGTGATTCTTACAAAAAGTCAAACGAAGAAAATTCGAACAACATTGCGTATGAGTAACATTTTTTGCTTTGAAGCGTTAAAAGCGGTCATAAGACATATGTCGCTTATTTAAGGTTTAAAGATAATTTCAATTGATTTTTCGTTATATATTGCTTAACAAAGTTGTTAGCAAGAATAATAGAAATAAGTTTGCTGAAGAAACCAAAATAAAAAATCCTAATGGTTCAAGAGTTCTCAACATGCAAATAAGTGCATATCTGGACTAATTAAAAAAAAATTGTCTTCGGTAAAGTGGAAAAACGAATGTTACCACAAGATTCCTCATATTAAAATTAAGTGAAAAACGTTGAAATTATTAAATACAGATTCTTGTGCCGCACAGTGTTATTAATTCAGCAATTTTTTTAGCCAATTTTCGATTTGAAATCGGTTTGAGAAAGATAAAATACAAAGCTTTTAAAATATGTAAACATCTTAAGAACTATAAAAATAACTTTTTGAGTTATAATCGGCCAAACCTAACATTTTACCCTTTTTTCTAATTTTCTCAACTTTAAAGATCATTTACTGCCAAAGTTTATTTAAAAGCTACTATGAATGTAATAATTTTCTAAAAGCACACTTTATTAAGAATAAAATTAATGTTCAATTATGAAAATCGGATGAAAATCGTTTGAGTTATTAAATTTGTTTATAAATACAAAATTACGCCTTCATTGCTCATATAGGTCTTGGGAGCCTTCATGTGTTACTTTGACGGTTCTATTAAATATGTTTTTATGAATTCTTTTAAAATAACTGTATTTTAAATCGCTTTTTTTAATGCGAATGACCCTTTTTATTATTTCCCTATTCGGAAATAACCTTTTAAACGTACGAATACGTAACCATTTCGAAGATTCTGAGGGTAATTGAATACACAAAACGTCAATGGCATCGTCTCGAATCTGAAAGTCCTCACTATACTATTTGGAATGTAAAAAGTATCCTTGCACTCAGGGAAAAATCGCAACGTAAAATTTAATAATATCATGTTAATTTTACGTTGCTCCATTTTTAAGAAATCATCTTAAAATTCACATTGACATCCTTTAAATCAAATATGAAAACATTTTATTTTCAATAAGAAGTGGAAAAACTTCAAAATAATGGAGATCCACTATAGTTTTTATATTCTTTAAAGTGCATCCACTTCGAAATTAAGTTGAAAAATAACATAGTTTATATTAAAGTTGTCAGTAGTGAAAACGAAGTAGAAAATATATATTTTAAAGTGGAAGACACTTCAATTTGAAGTTTGATGCATTTTTTTTTTGTGTATGTGTTCAGCATAATTTTGTTGCAATTGTTTTAATAACAGTTAAGCAAACAGTTATGTTTTTTAAGAGCTACAATTATTTTATGCACGCTGTTTGACTTCATTGAAATAATTTCAATCTACTTAACAAAATTGACGAAGGTGGTCACTGAATGTCGCTCAAGTTTGAGCGAGCAAATAATAATATGAAGTGAAGATTAATAAAAATAGAAAAAATTCAATATATTAATGAATTTGGCCAAGCTCTTAACTTGGACACGATACTTAATTCAATTCAATTTCAATTCAATTTATTCACATTTCTCTTAAATATCTATTTAATACAATACATGTTTTATAAAAACTTGTCAACAGTGTGGATGTTGTTACAAATTTGGAAGAAGACGATGAGAAATTTGCTAGTCTTCTTAAAGATTTTGAGTTTAAAAGGTAAGAACCAAATGAATAATGGTAAAACTTATGTGAGAAATAAATTTTTATAACTGCATTTTTAAAATCATAATTCTCATACACGTTCAAAAATCTTGGACTAATTTTTAATCCAATCGTTGGAATCATGCATTTTTTAATACCCTTCCCAGCAGCGGATTTGCCAGTGGCTACCATAGAACTAATACAGAATAAATTACCAGGTAAGGAAGCATTACTTTTTTCAAAAAGTAATGCGTCTGCATATAGCAGAAGTAATTAACTCATACCTCATTACCTGTAATGTAGCATACAAGAAAAAGTAATGCAGTGATTTTTATAACTTAATACAAGTAGTATGTTACTCCATAACTTCTAGGTAATGCTGAAGGGAGGCGATCACTTACCTCCTGTCTCATTCAATGTTAAATGTAAGGCCTTTTATGCATAGTAAGGTAATAAAGTCGGAAGTAGTGGTCATTACAAGGTAATTGATGCTTCATATATTCGGAATATATTCCATCCGCTACTGGGTTTCTATTAGAATTCAAACTCTTCAAAATACTAGATATTTTTTAATAAAACCTGGAATAATATTTAATACAGGTTGGATTAGTCTTTAAAAACAGCGTTCGGCTTGGTTCGGTTCTTATGCATGTTTGTAATTTTTTTATACATGTGGCTTCATAGAGCAGCTGGTAGAGCCAAAAACTTATAACCTAAACGTAGTGGGTTCGAATCCCACATGTTTCATTAATTTTTTATTTTTGTAAAAAATATTTTAATACAAGCATGTATTAAAATTAAGTCCCATGAGAGAATAAAAATTAATTGTAGTATATACCGTTGATTAAATTTTAATACAGTTTCGGTGTCGTCATATATACAATACAGGATTTATTAGAATTTAGTCCAAGATTTTTGAGCGTGTATATAAATGTTATATATTGAATTATCATATAATTTTTTTAAAAATGTAACTCATTTATTGTAATATTTTAATAAAAGAACATTTCTATAAAAACTAATTTTGTTTTATTTATTTGATTTTGTTTCACGGACCCTGTAACCACTCAATATCGAAAATGTTAAGTATTTAATTTAAAATGAAAAGTAAAATTAACACGAAGCAAACAACAATACCAAACAAAAATACCCAAACACAGAAAATCAGTCTGGCAACACCAAACAATTTTACAGCATAGCTTTCGTACCAACACTAACAGAAAATAAAATTCTCAAAACAATAATAAAAGAAGACAACATCATTTTCGCGCACAAATCAAACCACACTCTCAGCAAGATATTTACGAAAACGAAAACACCGATAGAAACACAAGAACAACATAATGTAGTTTATGAAATAAAGTGCAAAGGTAATGCAGAAGAGCAGTGCAACAAAATATATATAGGTACAACGAAGAGATCACTTATGACTAGACTAGCCGAACACAAAGCGGACATAAAAAATAAAAAAACGTCAACAGCACTAGCAGAACATATGTTTGAAAATGGACATACAGCTGATTTCGAAAAAGCACAAATATTAGACATCGAGAGAAAAGGGAAAACGCGATATATGCTAGGAAGCTTACGTATACAACAAAACTTGACGACAACAATGAACTACAAAGAAGATAAAGACAACATAAACTTAAGCTATGCAGTTGCTTTAAACAAAATATAAAAACGGAAGTCAAAGACAGCTGGTATTTTTGAATAAATAAATAAATAATTAAATTAGTTACATTGTCAGGCTTAGAATTTCTTTAAATGTAGAGTGTTTAACAATTTTTGTAAGTACATACACACTTGTCTTATTATTGTTTAACTTAAAAATTCTCTATCGTAATCAAGATTATACTTATTATTAAGTTTGTTAAATATCGTGTTTTGTAAGTTTTTTTATAATTTGTGAACTTGTAAACTTTTATAGATTCAATTAAACATGGTACCCAGAAGATGTTGACAAAAAATCAACGAAACGTCGGTACGAAATAATGAATTAAAGTTGTTTTAATTGCATTTAAAAAATTTGATCAAAAAGCCTATTTTTACAAACATAAAATTGTTTTACTTTAAGATTTAATAAATATCCCTGAGGAAGCTGAAAAATAACCAGCGAAACGTCGGAGGAAATATATGAAATAAATTTTATTTATTTGCATAAAAAAACAACAGACCATTTAGCCTAAGCTTAATTGCAACAAACATACATAAGAAACTATTGTTCAAACTATATTTATTCAAAGAAAATCACTTTGATTCATTAATGCAAGGACGTGCAATCAAAGTAGGAAAAACCCTACTTCAAAGTTATAATATATTTAAAATAAATTGAACTGAATTAAGTCAAAGTAGAATACTTATAATTTCAAGGTGTATAACACTTTAGTTTCAAGTGGAAACAACATAAAACTGAATATATGTGTTTCCACTTTGAATTGAATATTTTCGTGTTTGGTGCCAAATCATTCCGAAAAATATTTTAATTGAAGTGGTTACCTTTGATTTTACGTTGTTTTTTAGCTCAGTGTAGTTATAAACATTTTAAAGTCGACTCTTTATTTTTATAAAAAACTCACACTAAATTTAGAGTCGACTTTAAAATATTTATTACTAAGGCCCATTATCTTTACAAAAAGTAAACACTTAAGATTTTGCTGGAAAATTGTAGTATTAAGAATTTTTTCTTTTACGCCTTTGCCAAGATGCGAAAAAAATCAAAACTTATATAAACATGGTCAACTTTTGGAGGCTCTAGAGGTCGAATACATAATTTTTTTAAAATGTTTTTAATTTATTTAAGTGGCGGTTTGATCTTTAATGTGATACCACAATTTCTTTATTTAAAATCAACAAATTTTTTATTTTTGTCTATGGGACGAAGTACTGTATGACATAATAATAATAAAATATACACTTATAATGATAAATATTAACATATTTGTAAACTTCTGCCCACTAATGCACACATGATGCAATTGCATTGTCTGGTTTGTGCCTGGTAAAAGTAGTATTTCGTCATCTTTTGCTCTTCGAATGTTTATAAGTCAGATAAATAGGTAAACAGTTTTGTTATTTTTATGGCTCAAACAGCAGTAGCAGCAAGCAATTAACATAACCAACTATCAAGTGTCTTCAGTTATAATAAGATGGAAACAACAAATGTTTACAAAAGCTGTTAAAACAAATAATAATAATTTTATTTTTCCTAACACCAACTACTTATGGCCCAAAAAAAAGCAGACTTAAAAACCCATTGCTGCCATATTGCCCTGCCATGACATGGTATTTTCTAGCTTCTGCTGCTGCTGAACATTGTCAATGAATCAATCAGTTGAACCTAAACAATTGAAGTTGGATCGTAAGCACCTTTTTGAATTTTGACGTATGTAGCAACAAAGCAATGTAAAGTAACAAAGCAACTATAAAGGTAGTGAACGAAAAAAATTAATTTATTATTATTAATACAATTGTTAACAATTTAACAGCTGCATTATTGCTGCTCTTAAGCAACAATAGAAGCTGTCGCTGGGGTTATTGCTATTGTTGTATGTAGTTGTTGATTGGATTTTAATTTTGGGTTTTTTACGCCAATTTGTTTGTAGCAAGTTCCGTGCTTCTTATATAGTATTTTTTTGTATTTTTGTTGTTTTCTTTTTTCAGTTTTGCTTTTAAGAAGATGCTTGAGTTGCTAAGATTAAGTGCTCAGAGCCGATGTCCAAATATTCAATCACGTTTTTTACTTAAGTTCAGCTAACTTGGAGCAGTGATTGGCAATAATTGTTGCTGCTGTGTGCTGCTATTTTTAAACTTTGTTTTTGCTGTTCATTAAAAATGTTTTATTTTATTTCTACAAAATTATCTTAACTGAAATTTATGTTAAGCAAAATAAAATTGCAATGAAGCATGAAATCAAGTTCGTTGCTTAAGTCTTTTGTTTTGGCGAGACTTTTCTTTCAATACATTTTAAATGGTTTTGCCAGTTATTTCAAATGAAAAACTTTTAAAATTAAAAAGAAAAAATTAACATTAATGTTTAACAAGAACATTTTTTGGAGGCATTTATTTAAAGCTAATAGAATCTGTTTTCTTCAACAGAATCTAGTTTCGTTAAGTTGATCAAATGAATATCTAATGATTATCTATCTCTGGCACCTCCTTTTTACAACTGCTTGCATGAAAATCGCATAAACTGGCAGATAAAAACGAATTTGTTTTACTACGCTATCTTAATATATCATTAGGGGTATTCACAATGTGGTGTATTTGCCCTTGTTTTGTGTATTTTTGATAAATTGAATTTTTGTAGTAAATTTTGTGAAATTACAAAAACAAAATGTGCATTATTCAAAATACAACCCTGTGGCAAAAATACAACGATGGAACCCTATTGTATTTTTTGTAAATTTTGTTGTGTATTAGATCAGCTAATTGCAAAAGCATTTCTACTAAGCATGGAGGCAGCTACTGGCAACGCTGTGAGTTTATTTAATAAAAATTTATATAATTTAGTGTTTCGTTACATTTTTTGTACGATTTCCTTTAGCTAAATGATGACTTAAATTAATGTTTCCAAACAAAAGAACAGAAAAAAGCAGCTGATTTTAAAAAATACAATACTTTAGTGAAGGTTCGTTCACAATAAGTTGTAAGTATTGTAAATTTTGTAAAAATTTATCACAAATACACCACATCCTGAATACCCCTGTTGTTTTACGATATTTTTTTTATCTTTTAACCACTGGTCAACAAATCATATGATTTGCTTTACACATATTTTGCTTTTTTGAGCATAATTTAAAACTTCCGAACCATCTGATGTGATGGTCAAAGATAAAAATATTAGGGGTATTCAAGAGTGTGAAAATGCAATATATTTTCAGCACTAACGCGTGAACATCAATATTGCAACTTAATTATGCAATAAAAATTATATGTCGAACAGTAAATATATCGTCACCTCATTTCAAAATCACAAAAGGTTGTTCGAATCAACGTACAAACTTAAGCTTTTTAAAGTTTAACCCAGGTGGCAACTATGTTTGAGAACAATCAAAACATGAATCAGCTGTTTAGCATCGCTGCTTGTGCGTTCGCGCAATAGGTTTGGGCAGTGCGTAATTCAAGAAGAGTTGCAAAGTTGCTTGTAATGTGTTTGTTGTTGGAGTGATGCGAAAGTTCGCAATCTTGCATTTTCGCATCGTCGCAACTGCGTTTCGCATCAACTCGTGAATACCCCTATTGTATGGTATAACCATAGAAAACACTTGACGGCACAAAACGGCCTTATAAAATGAAAATTTTTTGTAGTTAAAGTTTGAAGAAAGTCGCATTCGAATTAAAAATTCTTGTAAGACCAAATTTCGGTATCAGCTTTTTTTTAAACGTAATAAAACTTTTATATGTTTTCTTCATTCTAAAGACTATTAAACAATGTTTTCAAAACTGTTGTTAAATCTAACATAGCTATTTCATTTTCAAAATACTTGCGTGAAAAGTGATATTAAATAAAAATTCGACTCTCTTACATTCTTTTGCTTCTAACTAGACGAAGAATGGAAATGGACTCCACAACTTTACGATTTTTCTTTTTGTCTCGAACCAAGGTGTCACCAGACTTTGAATAAATCCCTCTACCCAACTCACCCTGTATATTGAATTCGGCAACATATTTTTTGCTTCTTGAACTAAAAGACAATTTGTTTCATTTTACTATCAACTTTTTTAAATAATTTTAAATACAACAGCCAGTTTTAGAATTTATTTGCTGATGTTGCCAAAAATGGTGGTAAGAGGTCATTGGAATTTACATACATGCATACATACATCTACGTATTATAAAAAAATCACTTCAACAAGCATCAAAACTATTATGAATGTACAACTTGAAAAGATTAAAATCGTGTGCTGAATTAGTAAAATATTATTTTTAATCATTGAAAACACAACAACATCAAGCCTGGTATTTATATATAGATGGAGGGAAAACATTTTGACAAATTTGTTTTAGCTTTAGGGCTTAAACAAATCTTTTATAGCAATTAATTTAAAAATGACAGCTTTAATTTCTAAGCATGTTTAAATAGGTTTATTATAGTTATTATAATTTTTCAAATTGTATTAATCTTAGATGAAACATAACTATAATTTGAGTCGTTTAATTAATATTAACTCTGGTCAGAAATTAATTTGCATTTGGTTTTTGTTATCTTAGCTCATTAATCAAACAAATCTTTAGTTAATTTAAGGCTGTCAGTTGAAAAGCGGAAACTAATATGTTAAATAAGTGACTTGTTTTAATCCAAGCTATTTTGCTTAAATAACAATTATGAGTCGTTAAGATTTGACGTAAGAAATCCATGAGTTATTTGATTTTTACAGACTTAATAAATCAACAAATAGTTAAAAGGGTTTCGAGAAATTTTAAAAAAAGCTACATATTATATTGATCTTATTTATTATACCATTAATTAACATAAAAACATGTAAATTACATTACATAGGAACATACAATCGATTTTGTTTTAGAGAATGTTCATCTCAATATAACATCGATAAATCTTGTTTATAGTATAAATTTGAAATTTTCTCCCTCGATAGTAGACACTTTGAATATACTGGTAAAGGAATGCGTACAATTTCTATTAATATTTAAACTATTTGCGATGTGAAGGGCCTAAAAGAAAGCGTGGCAGTACTATCTTATGAATTTAAATATAAGAAAGTTATGTTTAATATTAAAGATTCATGTTCAGGCTGGAAACTTTTAATGAGCTAGCCTTAGGTTGCGGACAAAGTGAACGCCGATTCAGGCAGGCAGGCAGACAGGCGCAAGCAGTAACCTGCGAAGAAACGAGACATAAATACCTTTTTTCTCGCTTGTTCGCATAGTTTTCCTGCGCCTGTCTGCCTGCCTGTCCGCTTCGGCGCTTACTCTGTTTGCAACCTTAGTCTTTCGAAGTAAAACTATTTTCTAAACTTATACTTTACAAATCATTGCTATATTAGTGTTTCATTGGTGTGAAATTTGAAAATACGCTTTTTTTTTTTAATAAAATTTTATTTATCATGTGCCGGCTATTCAAATCAAATTTAGTTTCAAAACAAAACTTCTTTTTCAAAATACAACGGTGAATTGTAATATTATGCGTTCTATTAAAAAAAATAAATCAATTTCGGATCTAGATGGCGTTAAAGACATATCGCTCATTTCGTGCAAAACCGTAACAACTCAAAATTTGGGTTTTTTGAGTTAAATATACAGAAATATGCATTGTTATCATATCTTCAGATACTTGTGTTTTACAGATACTTGTGTCGTTTTGACTTGAAGCTTTTCACTTCACTTCACTTTTTCGTTCTTCACTTTTTTGTATCAATAACGTTTCATTTCTATTTATACCAACATTTATTGAAAATTTTTGAATAAGTTTTCAACACTAACGACTTATTATACCATAAACCATTTTTTTAATAAGAATCCAAGCAATTAACCTAATATTTTTTGTAGTAATAAAGTACCAACTCAAAACGTGACATCTCTCTAGATCAAAAGTATGTAATCATATTGTAGCAAAATCGTCACAACTCAAAATGAGACTCATTTTTTAAAATGAGTTTTTGAAGTAATAATGCCACAACTCAAACAGACACTTGCAGAAATATTGAAACTATTGACGCAAAATTAAAAATTTATTATATTTTTGGTAGAAAATATAATGGCCTAAAAATATTCTTAACAATTTTCAGTCTACCTTTAAAATTAATGGTCGTGATATCATTTCAAAATTTCATAGGGCTCTCCAGCAAAATACTTAATTTTGAGTTGTGATAGTCTTGCACGAAATGAGCGATATGCAAATAAAATTCACAGTAATTTTTTCGACGAAATAATCATATAAAAGCAAAGAACAAACACTCTTATTATTTAAAAAAAAAAAATAGTTAAAACTTGCTTAAGTTGAATAATTTATGAACAAAGACAAACGATAACTTTATAAAAAATTAGTTTTATTAATAGAGATGGCCATTGAAATGAAAATAGTCATCATTTTTTATGCGACTTCTCTAATAGCGTATCATCTGAGGCCACATTTAGCGGCGATTTGATATTGAGACTGAAATTTTTTGAGTCTCGTCTCGTTTAGGAGCAGAGAGAAGAAATATATAACGTAGAGAAAGAGAGAAAGAAACGAGTTTTTTGAGCCTCGTCATGGCTTGGAAAAGAAACAAGAAATATTTAACGTTGATAAAAAAAAGAGAGATAAGAATATATATTTATATATATGAAGGGCTTATTGCAAGAACATGATAAGCCACATAAAAAATATTTTGAAATAATCGACTCTAAAGTTTTGAAAAAATGTATTTTTGTATGAAGAAATGGAATCGAACACGGAAACTTTTACAAATATGTTAGAAAATTAATAAGAAATTGCCAAAATCTCTTCCGTGGTTGTTGACAATGCATTGAGTAATATATTCAGCCTAAAAAAAAATTTTTAGATCATGTGGCTTATCACCATATTGCAATAAGCCAAGCCCTTAATATATTTTATATTTTTATTCATAACAACCCTCCAGGAAATGGAAACATTCCCGTATGTAAACAGGAAACATTCCATGGAATGTAAGAAGCATTCCCTTCCATTGGACACTCCATTTCTTTTTTTACACAGCATGTCATTAAAAGGAAACATTCTTCTCCGCTGTGTTAAAAATGAATGTGGAAACATTCCTCTCCCTTGTTATGAAATTGCCCGGCCAGGATTCGAACCCGGGACCTCTGAGCGACAGTCAAGCGCACTACCACTAGACTATCGAATTCTATAATAAGCGGCTAGGAAACAATGATATTAATATTTTCTATTGTCATTGCTTGACAATAAATAAAAGTTTCCACATGCATTCTTAAAGAAGCTGTTTGCAAACAACATAAATTCAAAACTATCAATATAATTCCAAAAGATATGATGGGGTATGTTTATTCATCACTTCCATATGTAAGTCTTCCAATTTTTACGAGAAGGAAGCGGTTTGGAAACAACATAATTAAAAAACTGCCCTGAAGCTTCCGAAAGATACGGTGGGGAATGTTTCTTTATCACTTTTAGATGGAAGCCTTCCGATTTTTCCCGGAAGGAAGCGATGTAGATAAGCCTAGTTTCATCACTGTTCGTTTAACAGTTTCATGCGAAACGCAGGGAACACATTGACGACGGCAACGACGTTTCGACACGACATAAGAGGGAAATGTAGTCATATCGACAATACATATCGATACATATCGACAATACATATCGACGGTAAATTCATTATTTTGAAAGGTACCCAACAAACAGCAGTTTTTCACAATATTGTCATGTGAAAATAGCAGAACGTTAACAATGAGTGAATTCTGACGAATTGATTGAATTTATAAGTACCCAGTTAGCTGTTTCCTTAAGGATTCATGGATGATTCATGCACGAAAATTCCCAATCGCCGACGAAACTTGCGGATTCGCCCATACAAATCGTGCAGAAAAATTTAATACAAGTGTCCAAATTTTCGCCGACAAAACTTTTAAAGAAAAATGCAAGAAATTTCGTCAACGAAAGCAAGAGTGATCTATGAAGTAAGTAGGTTAGGTTAGTGTGGCTGTCTCGAACGAGACACACTGAGGCCAATGAGGCCCATTCTGTTACCAAAGGATTGATCTTTCCTATCTCTATTTAAACTAATTTGAGCTGTTGATTAAGCCTAGGATTCGGTAAACCGAAGATTCCGAGCATTCTTTAAGGTCATTGAAGAGCTTAACAGATCGATTCTGTGCGTTACCGGCAATAGTAATCTTGTTACCGAAATTCGTTACCGGTCTTAGCAATCGGTATTCTGTGCACTCGGTGACGCTGTCAAACGTCGTAAACTCACCTCATTGAAATAAAGCACTCACAGTTCTGTGTAAGAGTGTGGTAAAAAAGGTAAAAGAGTTACAAAAAAAGTAAAAAAGAGAAGTAAGTGCAAAGAATTATTTGAATTTTGCTAACTTTTAAATAATATTTGCTTTTTTTAGCAGGAAATAAGAACGGACTATGCCAGAACAGCTGCAGTTTTATGTTAATTTTGCTCGCAGCCACTCAGAGCAGCTGCTAAATTCGTAAATCGCAGTAAATTTAAAAAAAAACGCAGTAAAACGAATTTTTTCGCAGTAGTTTTTTTGTTTTTGTTTTTATTTACAATCATGTACGTACATTTACTTCTAATAACATAATATCGTAGTTGCGCGTGCAATACAGCGTATATTGCAAAAAGGCCAAAATTCATTTCATTTTGATCAATCATGATTTATTTATTCATTTTGATTTTTCGTTGAATGCTTACTGGAAAACAAAGAAAATATCTTGTTTCAATAAATTGTTAGTTCAGTTGAAAATCCATTCAATAGCTTAAAATAAAATCAGTTTTTCTGCACTCATGTAAAGTTTTACTTTAACCTTATGTACTTATATGCAAGTGGCGGATACGCGTTCTTGCACGCCCAACGATGATACACATACAAATATACACTAAGGAAAAAAAGTTATGTAGACAGTACAGAGACATCTATCTAAAATCTATGTACTTCATCTTGTATTAGAATGCAACGAGAGCTAAATGTACTGGGTAAAGTGAGCGTATACTGGTTATATATCAATTTATTCACTTAGTAAAATGAAGTCATGTGTGACTTCACAAATATGCTGTACATACATTTTTGTAATGGGTCAATAATCTATGTACTAGGTATTCTACGGAATTCTACTCATTGCATACACAAATTTTTTTATTTTATGTAACGAATCAATAAACATCGGAACTGTACTCATTGCGTACAATTATTTATTATTTTATGTAATGGGTCAATAATCTATGAACTCATTACAAAAAGTTAATATTTATGTAATAGGTCCATTATATATGTACTCTCTAAATACAGTTATTTAATATTTTATAAAATTGGTCAATGATCTATGTACTACATACATCAGAACTGTTGTATGTTCATTATTAACAATATTTATACAATACAATAAAATTATTAACAATAACTTTTTAATGAGCATAGTGTGAATGTACCCACCACGAATATCTATCTATTCATTAACGACACATAATTTTGTGATGAGTACATAAAACTCTTTATTGACTTCATGCAGTACTGTTTAAAAGATTTATGTAGTCAATACATATTTCAATATGTACTTAGTACAAGAAAATCACCAAATTTATGTGTGCAGAAATCTGTCATGAGTACATAAAATTATGTAGTGAGTCCATAGGTTTTCCCTCTGAGTATGTATACCTTTATACTATATATATTTGCATGTTGCAGAAACATACTTTTTACTGATTCAAAATATATTTGCTGTATAAAAATTCAATCCCGGTCGTTAAAAGCAAATCAGTTCTTAATTCGGTTAAAAAACCTAATGTAAAACTATAAAATATTTTATTTAGTCGCAATGACAGCTTCATCTAACAACTTATTTTCTTCTGTTTGAACGCTAAGACCACAGTATACAGATGTAATGGACCCCTGAAACTCTACATTTTTAATCAACATCAATGCTTACATTTTCCAAAAATAACCATAGAAGTGTTTGTTGCGAATAAATCGCAGTATATTTGAAAAAACCGCAGTGATGCAGTAGAACATTAAATGTTGCCAAAAAGCGCAGTAGATCTACTTCAATTGCAGTAAAGTCCAAACACTGGCTGCAAGCTATACAAATGCCAGCTGTTTTGCTCATTACCACTTAAAGAGATAGTAACAATATTCATCGGTAACGCTTGGTTGCAGAATACCAAAAGTGTGTAAAAGTTACCATAAGGTGAAATTCTTCGGTAATAAGATTGGCGTTACCGCGACAGAATCGATCTGTAAGTGGACGAAGCGTTTTTGAGCCAGAGCTGGGCAAGTGCAGAGGAAATTCCAGCAAAAACTTTACAGAAATTCGCAACGCCTTCCTGCGACATTCAGTTAAATAACACATTACCTACAGAAGGTAGAAGGTAATGCAGTAATAGCTTTCATATTATATTCTTATTCACCCAGCAAAACATTTTTATAATTTTGTAAGGCCTTTACTTAATATTCGCTTATTTAATGCATTACATAATACTTAAAGCCCAAAAAGCTTTTACTTTTTGTTTAAAATTATGCAGACTGTAATCCCTCATAATAACATTTGTTTATTTTTGTTTTCTTCGTTCTTTGTAAAAACCAAGTAATGCCAAGAGTAAAGTATTTGCTTCTTTAATAAGTTCTCTGTACCAATTATAAAATTATTTGCACATAAGATATTATTTTTTCGCCTCCAGTATGCATATGCATAATGGCTTCTCTGGTATAAGAAATTTCAATCACCTACCGCCAATGACATGCCTATGTTAAAGTAATGCATTCTGTAAGCCAGAAGGTAAGTGATTATTGACGTTTTCTAGATTATTTTAGGCATTACTTGTAAGCGAAGTTTTTGCTGGGATGTACTGCAGATTCTTCCTCCTCCTCATCTCTACTCCTTCTACAGAAGTTGTTGTGGGGTATGTTCAATCTTTGAGCGTGTCTGCCAATAAGGCAGTGCCCTGTAGGGCTCCATACCATGGTGCTAATGTGGTCTCTTCTGAGAGAAATGAGTTCTTTTGAACGCTTAGGTTTAAGTTCGGGTCAGATTTGCCGCGTTATATTACACGTGTTACCAGCTGACCATCTGTTGTTGGTTTTGATGCCGGATAACTCATGTGTAAGGAGTTTACATGTGGTCATACCAAGGCTTTCCTTATCTAAAGATAGTTGTTTGGTAGTGCCTGTACGAGCGAGTTCATCTGCTTTGCAGTTACCTAGAAAATCCATATGTCCAGGAATCTAGCATCCATCTCATTTAGAGATCTGCGGCAGTTGAGAACTGTTTCATATGTTCTTTCCTAGGGCTTTCAAAGCGGCTTGACTTTAGGATAGTATACAAATATCCATGGAAGATATCTCATTTACCTGAAGCCAAGTTAACGCTTCATTCAGCTTGAAATACACTGCAATGATCAGGGAGCCCGAAGGCTAAATTAATGCTTCACCTACTTTGCCACCTAGTTTTGATCCATCAGTACACTCAAAAATATTTGTGTATAAATATTACTTATAACTGCGTCCATTCTACGAATTTTATTCGTAGTTTTCAGCCACGAATAGGATTCGTAGAATCGACGTATATTAGTAAATATTACGAATATTTTATTCGTATTCTAAAAAAAAACAAATGTATATTGTACGAATACATTTGTTACATTTACGAATTATAGTAATATCTTATAACGAAAAAAAAAATATTCTGTTAGAGCTGGGGTTTGAACCTCGGCTCTTTAGCTTAAGGTCCACGCACTGCAACAGTAGGCTACAGTCACTTTACAATAATACAGTTCCTTATATTCTTTAGTTGTTCGACAAACCATAAAAAAGTTCTGTCTGAGCTGGGGTTTGAACCTCGGCTCTTTAGCTTACGGGCCACGCATTCTACTAGTGGGCTACAGTCACTTTACAATCATACAGTTCCTTATGTTCTGTATGGTGTTCGACAAACAAGGCTGAATGATTTCGGTTTTTTAATTTCTAGTAATAATTCGTACATTCTACAAATAATGCATACGGTCAGCCTACGAATGAATTGTTTCTACTAATACTATTTTTTATTCGTAAATAGTACGAAAGCATTAGTAAATCCTATGAATATAATGAAAGAAATTACTAAGTTATACGTACGAGAAAATTACGAATATTATTATTTCTATGCACACAATAATTTATACACTAATACGAATTGATTTATTTTTGTTTACAAATATCACTAGTATATAAAACAAATATATACGTAGATACTTAATCAGGTATTAGAAAAATTTTACGAATGAATTCGTAAGGATATCACAATAAAAATACTTTGTATATTGTAAGAATATTTGTAGAATGTACGAATATTTTGTTTACTAATATCATTCGTAGAAGTTTAACTAATAAATTTTTTTGAGTGTAAAGATCTCAATGACTTTGTGAGGTGAACGGTTTCCTAGTTCCTACTCTTCTCGAGAAGGAATGGATACATCGAACTTCCTTTCAAGTTGTCTAGTGGAGAGTGCGTTAGACTATCAACTCAGAGGATCCTGGTTCGAATCCGGGTTCTTTTCAATTTCTTTGTTCTTTTCTACATTTCAGAATTGTGGAGAACTAAAAATCCACAAATAAATTGTGGAAAATGTGGAATTAAAGGACAAAATACAACTAAGGGCTGGAAATGCTTGCCGAGGTTAAGGCATTACACAAGCCTCGGTTAAAAGCAATTCAAATTCTCTTTCACGGTTGTCTCGCCTAATCAATAAATCACGTATGGTTCCAATCAATTACTCTAAGCAATCTATCCCTTTTCTTTCGAGTCAAAGATCAAACCTTGTTTGTATAAGGCGGATGCCTTGGTTCTTTGATCTTTTTAAAAAAAAGGATAGTTTTTGTGTGATGTAGTCAATGGACCTGGGTATAGGAGGCAGAAATTTTGTAATGCAAGAATATCCTAGTGTAGCTTCTTTCCACTGGGAGGTGGCTTTTAGGTTGATGGCTGTATTAGCGGCTATCTGTTAAGCTAGGATGTCAAGTGGTGTAAGATACTGTACGATTATGTCTAATGCGCCTGTAGGAGTGGTTCTTAGGGCTCCACTGATGCCCAGTTCCGCTTATCTTTGAACTTTACGGAGAAGGTTTAAGTGAGGCTCTTTTTCGAGTGCATGCCACTAGACAATAGCACCATATAGCAAGATTGGCCTTGCAACTGCTGTATATAGCCAGTGAGTGACACTGTGGGTTGTAAACCCCATTTGCTATCTACCGCCTTTTTGCATGAGTACAGGACACTATTTGCTTTTTTGGCTCTCTCGAGCAGATTGGGCTTTCAGTTTAGATTTGTGTTCAGTATAAGGCCCAGGAATTTTGCTTGATCTGAGAAGCTAAGTCTTGTGTTGTCTTATTGGAGGACTTATTGGAGGTAAATTGTGCTTTCTGGTGAAAACCACAAACTCAGTTTTGTTTGGGTTGACGCTGAGCCCACAACGATTACACGGTGAATCAAAAAGAGCTTCAAAATCATCCGAAGCACCTACAACGGTGCATTGTTTGGTCTGGATTTTGGGCTGGTGAGCCATTCTTCTTCGAAAATGCAGCTGGAACCACAGTTACTGTAGATGGAGCCCGATATCGCGAAATGCTGACAAACTCCTTTTAGCCTGAAATTGCTTATACCTATGAATCTTTACGACATGTGGATTCACCAAACCGGTGCCACTTGACACACAGTCAACGACACAATTCACTTATTGCAAACGAAATTCGTATGGGAAGATTATCTCGCGCCGAGGTGATTCCAATTAGCCACCGAGATTATGCGATTTAACGCCGTGGGACTTCTTCCTTTGGGGTTGCATCAAATGCCAACAGTCAATGCCAATAAGCCCTAAGCGAATACGGAGCTGAAATACATGGTTAAAAATATTGGACTATTTTTTAATCCAAACTTTGGTTTGAAGGAATTTTTATCCAAAAAATACTATTTCTTAAACCCTACTTTAGTTTTATTTAGCTGAGTCTCAAACCCACATTCCTGAAAGGAACTTACTTGCATTCGTAATGATGCAAAATAAGCGAAACCTTATTAACAACTGAGTTGGACGAGAGCGGATAAGGTGTTGGACCAGCACATCAGAGGACGTGTTTTCAAATCATGAACTGGGTAGAAAAGTTATCTATTTTAAATTGATATTTATATTGCTTTTTTTAAACTTCTTGCGGCCTAAAAATTAATCTTTTTTGAACTAGAAAATTTTAAACTTTTTCTTGAATTAAAAAGTAATCTTCTTTTTTTTTGTGTTGTCGTATGTGTAAATCAAAAAAGTTTAAAATTTAGTCCAAGATTTTTAACCGTGTTGGAACTCCAACTGGCCATTGCAGCAATTAATTCAGAATTATGCCAGAATGTCATAAACATTTCATGAAAAGGTCTCGCATAAGCAAGCAAGGTCGAGATGGCCATTTGAGCAATATCATCTTTCGTATATAGCCTACATTTTTCTACTTTATAATTCAATAAAAACTCAAAAACATTTCAACAAAACAATGCGTTTTATTAAAGCATTAAAATTTTAGTGAATTTTGGGACTTTTTTAACGATACAAATAGTTGGATGAATAAGTTTAATAAGTAACGTTGATTTTTTTTTATTACTTTTGGAAGTGTCCTGGCTATTGTGTAACTTGCATCAAAGCAAGGTGTTTCTTTTTATCCGGCAATGTATGTTAACAAATAGTTAAAAGAAATAATCATACTAAATTAATTAAAAAGAAATAGTTAATACTAAAAAAGAAGAATAAAATTGCAAACTACAATCATGTTTTGTTTCTAATATAGTCAAATATGGCTTGAAAATTAAATATTTTATTTAAATTATGAGCAAATTAAAAAAAAACCTAAAGTGAACGACTACTTCTGTTTTTTTTTTTAAACCAGACTGTGAAAAGTGGTCATCTTAAGCTTTTTGCTACGATCTAGCCACGTGTTGTTATTGTTGATGTGTCGAAAAATTCGAAAATTCTGGGTTACTAACCACAATTTTTTTTTTTTTTTTGTTACTTGAATCATTAGCCATTTTAGCTCACTTAATTGCTACAAAGAACATCTTGTTTAACCTGTTCTCTTGAGTTGTTTGTTTATTGAATCTATTAAAATGTCAAAAGAATTAAAGTTAAGCGAAAGCTATACAGAATTGATATGTATTTTAATTTGATAACTAATGTTTATTTAATTTTTGTATTTTTTTGCTATTGACCAGCATGTTGCCAAATTTACTTAAGGCTTTCTAGCATTTAAGCAAAAAATTAAATTTTTTGCAGATAAAACAATTGTCAAATGAAGTAATTTGTGATACAAAAACGGCGGCAAGAAATCTATGAAAGATAGCAGCTTGATAAGGAGTTGATAAACATGTTCTTGGTTCAAGCTTAAAATGCTAGAAAAAAGTTTTTTGGAAAGTTAAGCAAGCGCGTGACATGAAAAAAATTGTCAACTCGTTTGTGTCGTTTTGGTATTGCGTCTTAAAGTGTTGCAGCAGTTAGTTGCAACACCTTAATGCGTGGTATTTTTATAATTTATTCAAGCGGTTTTTGAAAGAACTGGTTCTTTTTTAGAAGAAACAATTTTTTATTGAGTGTTTTCCAGTTCCGCTTAAAACTTAATATTTCTGACTTAAATGATGCTATGAAGCTAGACTAGCGAAAGTATTATTTGCTTTGCGTTGTGCTTCCTGAAAGTGCTATAAAAAATCATAATTTTAGCTTAACTAAAATTATAGCTTCTGGTTTTTATGGCTTAGTTTTTACTGTCGCTTTGGCTTTTGGGGTCTTGTTTGTTTAGCTTCTTAACCATAGTCTTTAGAAATCATCACTTTTCTTGACAAATCAATTTTCTGCTACTCATTAAAAATTCCAAGCCTAACTACGTTGTAGCTATTAAATTGTTACACGTTTCTTTTTCTTGTTTATTAAAAGAGAAGTTGGCTAAGCTCATTTAAATAAGGTAAGCTATATATGTATGTAAAAATTCAAACAAAATTTTCAGGTCACACCAACTTTGTGTTAATGAAAGTGTCATGGTATCATTTTGTCCATAAAATCAATGAAAAAACTTACGTGCAGCGCATTTTGCGGGGTTTGGCAGTGACAAGAATCTACCGGGTTTGGTAGATGTTGTTGTGGTAGTTCTAGCTTGACTAATTGCTGGCTCAGCAACAGCCGCTGCTATAAAAAAAGCAGCTATAACTAATGTGATTTTCATCTGCAAAGAAAAAACAGTGGTTATTTTAACAAATTTTTTAGACTTATACTAGAAAAAATGTCTTTTAAGAATTAAACATATTTTTTACGACTGGGTATGCAAATCCATAACTACTAAACTCTTAACACAATTCAAATTTTAAGCTTTTTCAAGCAGTTATCAGGGAAATTTTTAGCAGTTTTAATATTTTTTTTATTTCAATATGGCAACACTATTAGTTAGAATGTCCAAAAAAATCTTCTTGATATTAAAATGTCTTTAGATATTCTGGCATCTCTGGCATCTGGCTCAACACACACGCCTGTGTGTGTGAGTGTCGTCATTTGCTCATTGCATGCAAACAAAAGACTTAAGAAACGAACTTGAAATATGAAGTAATCCAGACACAAAACGTTGAACTGAGTTCATCACGTTGACGGCGGCTGCTAGCAATAAAGATGCCAGCAGATTAAGTTGAAAAAATACTCAATAAATATGTTAATGTATAAGTTACAAGTTTGCATAAATTTTAAATGAATAGCTTTATTATTTTTTATAACTCTCCACTGAATGCTCAAATAATAGCAAGATGACGTTGAAGTTTTTTTAACAAAAAAAAAAAAAATGTGTTGCGATCGACTTTATAGCATGAGATAAAAGCTATATGAACAACAATAAAAAAAAACTGTTGAAATAAGCGATAAACAAAAATATTTCAGCTAAAGCATTTATTGAATGTTCGTCAGCAGCAACAAGCTTCTCAGCTTAGGTTACATTTGGCAGCTTTTGTTGTTATTGTTTTTGATCATAATCATCATTATCATCATCGCCAGTAATGAAGACGATGATTATTATTGTTATTAAATATGCAAACGGCATACATGTGTCATCAAGCTGTGTGCTTGCAGGTGAGTGTGTGTATGTCTGCATATTTTTTGGTATTTTTTATGTCAAGGATGTTCGCATAACCGGTTTGCTGCTTAAATATACTATATGTGCTATTGGAGCTCATCGTCGATTTTGGTGGTTTTTTTCAACGCTGTTGTAAAAACCAATTCCAACAAGCTGTCAATGAAGCTTCGATGAAGCTTACACCTTTTTTTGGACTTACAAACAGTTTTTTTTTTAATTTTGCTATGGCTACTCGACTATTGCGGCATTTACTAGAATCTTCGGCATGTCAATTAAGTTTTTTGTTGGTTTTTGGATGCCTCAGTATAGCAGCATTAACTGAAAACTGTTGCCAAAAATTTAGTGTTTTTAATTATAGCGATCTGTTGTTTAATAAGTTTTTTAATTGGATTTTTCTGGTATTTCCGCAGATTTTTCAACTTTTCCGTTGCTTAAAGTAATTTATTTTTAATGAAACAGCTGCAACCTTTATTTTAACTGCTTCGGCAGTAAAACAAATAGCTGAGATCAATCATATTTTGCTTTCAGTAGTTATCAGCTGTCGTTTAAGGGCGTTGCAGCAGAAAGATGTTGACATCATTATGACACATTTTCAATTCGAGGTTTATATTCAAGTGAACGCCCATTAGCTTTGTCAGTTATTGATATTTTAATTAAGAATCATTCGCTTTGATCTCGATTAAATTGACGTGTTTTTTATTTAAAGGAAGAGAAGTTAATTTTTGCATTTAAACTTTTCTTGCACTCTTGAAAAGTTGTGTTGAACTAAAGTCAATTTTATGCCTGAACTTCAGTCAATTCAAAATGATTATAGTACACCATGGGCGTCCACAGGGGGACACTTGCCTCGCTCCCCCCCTAGGCAGTGAAGTTTTTTTAAATATCTTCATATTAAATAAAAAACCGTGGGCTACAATTTAAAAATTTTACGGGACAGTCAAAAAACCTACTAAATTGTAATTGTAATTGTAAGTTGCGCTCAAACTTAAGGATTTTAGAATTTTTTTAATAAAAACATCGTCTTAAGTTGTAGGAGTGTAAAATTTAGCAGGAATGTGTATTTTGATAATCAATCAAAAAGTCCATTTTGAATTTATTGTAACTTACGGTTTTTTTTTTAATGTATATGACGATATATTTTAAGGAGAACTTAAAAATACTTTTTTTTAGGTATATTTATAAATAAAGCTGAGCTAAGCCATGCACGCATTTTTAAATACTATGTTGTACCCGTCGCTGTGATAAGTTACGATGCTATTTCATTAACCCTTGTTTCACAGGCACTTTTCAATACGCATTCATACACAAAAAATTTTGTGTGTAAATATTACTAATAACTGCGTCCATTCTACGAATATTATTCGTAGTTTTTAGTCACGAATATGATTCGTAGATTGGATGTATTCGTACTAGAGCCCTGCGTAGGTGCACTTAAAACCGGCTTCAAAACATTTGTTCATTTCACACTACACTGCACTGTCTTGCTTGCTGCAAAGAAATTATGTGTGTGATTGCAGCGAAGACGAACAAAACATGATAGAGCAATAAAAACAGATCATAGATATTGTTGATCTAAGATATCGTTGTCAGAGGGCTAACTGCAGTCAATGCAACGAAAGCTTGTTCACTGGCAATAGATGATTTGTATCAGAGAACGAATACGGTGCTGGCGCGAACACTAGATAAAAATGGGTCACACATCATTTAACAGTGTTAGAAGTTTGCTGATTTCGAATCTAAAGTCAGAATTTGAAAAATTAGAAATGGGTAATAGGGCTGCCACCTAATTTTTTTTTATTTTTACAAATGTGATGCTGGCGCGAACATCAGGTAAAAATGGGTTGCTGAATCCGAATCCGTTGTCAGAATTTAAAAAATATTTATTTTTAATAATAGGGTTGCCACCTAACAATATGTATTTTTAAAAGTTTTAAACATCATTTATCGGTGTTAGGGGGTCGCTGATTTAGAATCTGAAGTCGGAATTTTAAAATTAAAAATGGTGAATAGAGTTGCCACCTCAATTTTTTTATTTTTACGAATTTGGGGCTGGCGCGAGCTAAAGGGTAAAAATGGGTCGCTGAATCCGAATCCGTTGTCAGATTTTCAATATGATAAAATTTAAAATTATAGGGTTGCCACCTAATAATATGTATTTTTAAGAGTTTTACAATCGAATCTGTAGTCAGAATTTTAAAATTCAAGCTGGTGGATAGGGTTGCCACCTTATTTTTTTATTTTTATGAATTCTGCTAGACAAACAGGTTTGGTGAGCATTTTTGTTGTAGTTCGCGCCAGCCCCGAATTCGTAAAAATAAAAAAAAATAAGGTGGCAACCCTATCCACCATTTTTAATTTTCAAATTCTGACTTCAGTTTCTAAATCACCGACCCGCTAACACTGATAAATGATGTGCAAAACTTTAAAAAATACATATTAGGTGGCAGCCCTATTATAAAGAAATTACATAATTTTTTTTATTCTGACTACAGATTCGGGTTCAGCGACCCAATTTTACCTAGTCAATCTTACCTAGAAAATCTTGAAGTTGTTGTTTAAAAATGTCTAGATAGGCGTTGACAACCGCTGATTAAAATTATCAAAATGATCCAAATGATCCAAATGATCTATTGCCATATATTGCTTTTTATTCTCATCCTACCCTTAATGCTTAAATTTCATGGCTTGTGGCAGGGTTGATATCTTCGGTACAATTGTAGTTTTTTGGTACAGTTTTACATTTTTCCTACTTTCCTACTATCAAAGCATTTTTAGTACATTTTATTTAGTCAAAAAATGTTTACTAAATACAGAATTTAGAGCAAACAGAATTGAAAAATTATTTATTTCTGAATTTGTTCACTCTGTAAAAAATATTTAAATTGAATGTAAAGAGTACATTTCCTCCAAATATATAAAATTGCTCAACGAATTCTTTTAACTTCTCATTCGTCAGCAAAAGTTAAAAGAATATTTTCTATTCAAAATTCAATTAACCAAATGCAGAAAGAGACTGCATATTGCAACAATTTCTTATTTAATGAAAACAACGATTTTTTAAAATCTAGTGAAAAAAATGCCACAATATTGATATCAGAAGTAATATATCAAAAAAAAATTTCAGAAAATTTGACCGAGAGTGAAGAATTGCTTGACTTAAAGGTTCCCCATTAATTTCTTTCGTTACCTTAATATAGAAAAGCACTACCTAAAACTTTTAAAAATTTATTTTTCGGCTGGATTGGATTGGCACGTTTGTAGTAAACGTTATTTGCATTTTTCACTTTATTAATTTTTGTTTTTTAATTATAAAAAGACCTAAACTTTATGCTTATTTGATGTTTTAATAGATGTTATTAAGGCCGTAGCCAGGATTCACCCATGGGGGAGGGGATTTTGATGAACATTTTTTTATTCAATATTAAAAAATTAAAATATACAAGTACAGTGAAACCTCTACTAACGGACACCTCTCTTAAGCGGACACTTCTCTTGAGCGGACAGTTTTTCCACGACCAAGTTTTTCGTCCGCTTTTTCGAAAAAATTAACCTCTCTTAAGCAGACCCTCTCTTGAGCGGACGCGGACAGTATATTTTCGTCTAATTGGGCGAAAAACCTCTGTTAGGCGCCAAGAGAGGTTTCACTGTACTTGTGTCATTTAATTTTCAAGTTAAGTTTTTTTATATATTTAAGGTATTCACAAGGTGTGCTATCATGTCATAATGTCATATTGTCCTAAGATTTTACACTAGTTTAAACATTTTATTGTTGCCATATAAAAAAGTACTAAAATATTACGACTCTGAAAGCTATGCTTATTTAAAGCTGTGTGCGAATTGATCTAAATGCGACCTAAACTAAATTGGGTCGATAAGGCAGTGCTTCCTAAATAATTTAGGAAATTCTCGAGCTACCTAAATGTTTCCTAAATAAGGAAGCACTGCATTATCGACACTATTTAGTTTAGGTCGCATTTAGATCAATATGAACACAGCCTAAGTGTCGTATTCAAACAGCTGTTTCTTATTTGCATTTATTTATCTTGTAAATTTTAGTTGTAAAATTTTAGGACAATATTACAATATGACATGATAGCACACCTTGTGAATACCCTAATTATATATGTAAGCATATTTATTAAGGTGCCTCGACTTCCATTAGAAAAAAGTTGCATTTGTATCCCTCTAAAAATTAACCTTGGTCTAGATTCCCAAAATATATTGATATCTACGATAGCCGCCGGTGAGCTAAACCATTTAGCAAAAACCTACATTAATAATGTTTTTCGTAAATATATTTTCTCGTATAATAGTTGTAAAAAAAAACTGTCAGAAATTAAAGGCCGGATAATGGTCTTCCAAATCTGCATCAAAGAATTTTAAAGTTTTGCAAAAGCATTAAAGACAATGCTGTTCCTCGTGCCTTATTTTGAATTTTTTGAACTTATTTTCACTTAAGTTGAAATAACTTCATTGTTTCTAATGCAATTTTCATTTTCAAAATATTGTTGGATAGATTTTGAGTGCTTGCATTGATTTAATACCAAAATTTCTAAAATTTACACATATTAAAGCTAAAATATTAATTATAAAGTAAATACCTTCTGAAAAAATATTGTGAAAAAAAAATTAAAACGAAGTTATTTAAATTTTGAGAGTATACGATTGCAATAATATAAAATTTTTATTAATTTTCGATCCTCTGGGGGGTTTGAACACCGAAAAACTCCCCTTGAATACGGCCCTGGATCTTAGTGATATCTCTCTCTGAATATTATAGAACACTTGTGCTTCCTTTTGCGATTATAAAAAACTTTTTTATTAATTTTTGACCTTTTTATACCCCACGTTTAAAAAACGTAATGGGGGTATATTAATTTTGTCACTCCGTTTGTAACGCCGATAAGGAGGCGTGGCCGGTATAGAAAAGTGTATATATTCCTGATCAGCGTCACCTCCTGAGTCGATTTAGCCATGTCCGTCTGTCCGTCTGTCCGTCTGTGTCCACGATAGCAGCCGTAATTTTTGAGCTATCATAACGAAATTCAAAATATAAGCTTTTTATACAAAAATGGAGGTCAAGTTCGAATCTGAGCAAAATTCCCATTAAAAGTGACTTAACCAAAACGGTAAGATCTCTTTAAATTCCACAAAAATCAATTTAATGACTTTAAATTTCGCACAGTGTCTTAAATATTTAATATTTATTTGAGTATTAAATTTGTAAAAATCAGATGAAAACCACACCTACCTCCCATACAAAGTGACTTAACCAAAACAGTAAGATCTCTTTAAATTCCACAAAAATCAATTTAATGACTTCAAATTTCGCACAGTGTCTTAAATATTGAACATTTATTTTGAGTGTTAAATTTGTAAAAATCGGATGAAAACCACGCCTACCTCCCATACAAAGTAACTTAATCAAAACGGGAAAATCTCTTTAAATATATTTAACAGTTTGCTTTAGACTTTATATATACTCTAATTCGGCCGTGGGGGTATTGTAACTTCGGCCCAGTCGAAGATAATTCCTTACTAGTTTTTAAATGACCTTTGTCATTTTTGTTAATGAGTTAAATTGATAAAAACATTAAAATTTAAATAAAAAAATTTATTTCATACTTTTTTTTCATTTAGTACAATTTTTTCAAAATTTTTATACCAAAATGAAAAAGTCATTTATCAACCCTGGCTTGTGGTGTTGACGAACAAAAACACGTCGTGCATGGATTGCCGAGAGAGAAAGTGTGTATTGCTTGTCGTTGTAGGCTTTCGTTTGGTGTTGAGCAAATCAAACTCTCAAGCAGTGTTGCCATATGGTCCGATATATCGGATTTTTTACGATTTTCAGACTTGAATGATCCGATATATGACCAAAATTCTTAAAAATGTTACGACTTCAGGAAAAATAAATCCGACGTCCAATTTTGCATGCACAGTACACACTCGACTGTATACAGTGTTGCGCAAAACAAAAGCAACAAAATCAGTGCGCTGCTACACAATCGTGCATCTTTTTTAATATTGCGGACACACAAAACTAATTATAGGAATCAAAGTTTATATTCATACATCATATATAAAACTAATCATATTCAAGTTTGGTTTCGTTTTTTTTTTTATTAAATTTAATATTAATGTGACTACATTCAATTTGTCTGAGAGCAAAACAAAAGAAACATACATGGTAGAACTAGTGAAGGTATATGCATTTCAGACTGCTCTCTTTTTCTCATAGCCAGAATTGTCAAACCCAAGCATTTTGCTGCTCTTGCCTATTTTTGCTTTCTTATCGCATTCTCATCGTTTTCAGATTTTGTATGAGCTGTCAACTTCGTTCTGACAGTTCCGGCAGTCTGTCTCTCCGAAATGCATCTACCTTCTCTAATTTTACTATGGAAACGTAACTTGAAAATTGTAAAAAGAGGATAGAAGTTCAAAGAATTATTGGAAAAAGTTCCGTTATGGTAAAGCATTCATAAACATTTAAGTTTAGTTTTGTTTTACGCTAGTTGTGACATTGTCTGTTCCATTTATAATGGCTCGATATAAATACTGTGAAGGTCTATTACAAATTATTTTCGAATATAAAAAGGGAAATTCGCAAATATCTAACGCGAAACAGTTTGATATTAATCGGTCAATAGTTTGCAGATTAATAAAGAAGTATAACATCACAAAAGAAGTAAAAATGGTACATTAAATATTTCGGCAGCAGAAGACATCGCTGCGTGATGACAAGAGCATTAGTGCCGTGCTCAAACGAAATAAATTTGCCACATCCAAAGAGGCTGTTAGGACACTTTAACTAGATATCCATCGAAGCACTGTTCGGAAACGAGCCGTTGAGAACGATTTTAGAAGTTACAGACCGGCAAAGAAACCTTTGCTTACAGCTAAGCATAAAAAACAAGGTGAAGTGCTATAATTTAAACAATTCTGCCTTAAATTGTGACAAAGAGTTGCTATTTATTGTTTTTTAGACTCAATCTTGCAAAATAGCAACTAAATTGGACCGTTGTAAAATGGAAAACCGTTATTTTTTTATAGATGAATCAAAATTCAACTTGATTAATTCAGATGGGATGTGCACGGTACAGCGAAGTACAGGTACACGACTTGAAGCCCGAAACTGCAAAATAAATATTAAGCATGAAGGCGATGGTATTATGGTCTGGACTTGTTTTTCCTATAATGAAGTTGAACCATTTCAAAAATCGATGAAATTATGGATCGATTTGTATATAAAGACATTTTAGAAAGCAAGGTGCGACCACATGCTGAGTGGAATATGCCGCTTCAGTGAACGTTTCAGCCCGACCACAACCCAAAGCACACTTCAAAGCTCATCAAAGATTACATTAGAGGCAATGGAATTCAAGTCCTTGATGGGCCAGCACAATGACAATGACTTGAATCCCATTGAAATTTTTTTTGGGATTTTGAAGGTAAAAGCTTCTGGTCAAAGTTTTTCTAATAAAACTTCACTGTATGAAGCCCTGTAACTTAATTGGGAACAAATACCTAATACCAAAATATCTAATTTAAAAGAGTCGATGCCGCTCAGATGTGCAGCGGTTATCAAGAATAATGGATCTTACACCGAATATTAATTATGTTGCTTTGGTTTTGCTCTCAGATAAAATGAAAGTAGTAACATTAATTTTAAATTAAATAAAAAAAACCAAACAAAATTTATATATAATTTGTTTTGAATATGATGAATGAATATATGCTTTGGTTCCTATAATCATTTTTGTGTATTCCCAATATTTAAAAAGATACACGATTTTTTAGCAGCGCACTGATTTTGTTGCTGTTATTTTGCGCAACACTGTATCAATTAATGGTGAGCTTGTAAATAAAAGCAAGGGATTCATATATAAAATAACCGAAGGTATTTTAATCAGCTTTTTTTTTTTGTATTGAGACTTCATTTTCTTTTAGCAAATTAGACAAGTTATACAGTCTTTTTTGGACTTGGCACGATACTTCAAAAAATAACATGTCGAAACCAAAAACACCGCTGAAACCGCATTTTTCAAAGCTAACAAAAAATTTATAGTATTAATTATTTCAGTCTTATTAATCAATTTAATATATACATGCTTTTGAAAAAATAATTTTTTTTTAACATAACCTTTTTATTACTGACATTTGATTTTTTGGTAGTTTAAGCTGGCTTAAAAGCAACAACTTTTTTTCGTTAAATTACTCAAAGCAAAAGTTTTATACTTATAAAGTTAACATTGAAAAATTTAGTATTGTAGCTCTATATATGTATATAATTTTTAATGATTGAAGAGATCTTCATTAAAGCAAACTGTGTATTTGGTTCTATTTAATTTTTTTTTACAATTTTAAAATGCGATCGAAATTTTCTAATAAATTGTTGTTTTTCAGAGTTTCACAAATCCGACGAGAATCCTACGAGCTGAATGCAAAAGTTAGGATAAGAACATTTTTTTCATGGCAACACTGTTCTCAAGTGTTATTAGATGACAATCAACTGTCAATTTAATTTAATTTTTTAAATAATTCATATAATAGCTGTGTTTCCAAACTCGATTTAAGTAACTTGCGTGCTGCTAAAACTGATGCATGTTGCAAAAAGAAATAAGTCAGTTGACAACTCTATTTCTTAATTTTTGAGGATTATATGGATTTTTTACCTGCTAAATCCAAATCTGGTAAACTTCAGGCCACTCGCAATTAGTTTATGAGTTATAGGCCTCCAAAACTGGAAAAAGTGATCTAAAAATCTTGCTGGTTTTATTCAGTTTTCAAAAAAAAAAATATTGGGAGATTTTTTTTCATTCTAATTTGAAAAGTGGAAAGCTTGGGGGCTAAATATTAATTAATGCGAATTTATTTAAAAATTAAGAAGACCACACATTATTTAATTTAATAAATTACCAAGAATATGTGTTGAGCAAAACATTTTTGGAATTACATGAAAAAAAAATTGAATTTGAAAATGTTTCGGGCATGATACGAGAAAGATTTATATTTATTTATTTATTTATTTATTTATTTATGTATTTATTTATTATTATTATTATTCATCAAACAGAGATTTATTCTCTAATGACTACTTAAAAATTGAAAATACAGTATATTACAAAAATTTGATACAGGTTACGTTAAGTTACTGGAATATTATTACATACACTATTAAAATATAAAATCAAAAGAATTTTTCAAGACACTCCTACTTAAACCTAGATTAAAGTCTATATCTCGACATACTGAATTTGCCAGTCTTAAACAAGGAGTGATTGGTGCGTTCATATTATAGTTTACTCTACGAAATGGCTCATGAAATAATCTTTGAGATCTCAGATCTCGTGAAGGTACGTGAAAGCATAATTGAAAAAGCAAAGTGGAACAGTTTATTTCAAAGCATATTAAATCCAGTACGAACATAATGGCAAAATATTTCCGGCGATTTTTCAAGGATAGAATACCAAGAAGAAACCTTCTCACATAATATTCTGGCATTTCGATATTCCAATTTAAGCGACTGATTACAATTCTCGTAAAGCGTCGCTGATTTTGATTCTATTCGAATCTATTCTATTAGAAGCGCATCTATAGAAAGTGTCCCAGATTATGCAGCAGTATTCTAAGATAGATCTTACAAATGCAAAATATAACTATTTTAGAGAAAATGGATCACAAAAGTCTTTAGTGTTTCTGTTTATGAAACCTAACATAGCATTAGCTTTTGCTACAATATAGTCTATATGCTTTGAAAACCTTAGTTTATTATCAAGTATAACTCCAAGATCTTTCTTTTCAGTTATTCTGGACAATGTCATTATTCCGAGTTTACATGTGTAAACTACGGGCGATAAAATTCGATTGAAAGTCAAACTTTGGGATTAAGATATATTCAGCGGCAGTAAATTGTCGCTGCACCAAACAGATAATTGGAGCAAATCTCTTTCAAGATTCAAACTACGTTAGTGTTTTTTATAATAGAAAAATCTTTATGTCATCAGCAAACATTAAAAAACACTGAGAAAATTTTATTTTTTTTAGGAATGACATTTACGAATAAAAGAAACAGAAGTGGCCCCAAGTGGCTGCCCTGCGGAGTCTGACTCGAACCATTTTAAACAATTAGAGTGAAAGCCAAGTAATTCGAGTTTTCTATGAGTAACTCATGATGGACTCTATCAAAGGCTTTTGAAAAATCTGTAAATATAACATCACATTGATGTCCTTCTTCAAAACAATTCAAAAAATACTTAGAAAATATTGCAAAATTTGTAGTTGTTGACCTTCCCGTAATAAAACCGTGTTAATACGGTGATATAACCTCTTTTATTAGAAAAGTGAGTCTGTTATATACTAATTTTTCAAAAAGTTTAGGGATCGTGGATATTTTACATATTAGACCATAATTAGAGACCTCGTTTTTAGAACCGGATTTATGGATCGGTGTAGTGTAAGCAATTTTCCAATCCGTTAGAAATTCGCCTTTTCCTAATGATTGATTAAAAATTGTCGTTAATGATAAACATAACGCGTCTGGGGCATAGAATGGGTGGAAAACATCCCACCCGGGTTGTTTATCAAGGTTTAATTGCTTTAACCTTTCCCAAACTTCTATTGAGCTAAGTTCTAGGTCACCTATATTAAATAAACAACAGGATGAGTCTGTGTAGGTATTTGTATTTGTGATGTTGTTTGAAGCAGCATATACTGATCGAAAAATTCCGCGAAAATATTGCAAATTGATAGAGGGTCAGACGTTGTATTGCCCATGCATTGAATAGTATTAGGAATGCCCGTAGACTTCTTTTTGCTATTAATAAAATGCCAAAAACTTTTACTATTGGTCTTCAGTTGACATTCTATCTGGAAAATATAATTTTTATATAAAAATTTGTTCAGTTGATCACATTTCCTTTGAAGAAGGCGATAATTATTTAACAGAATTTGATTATTATTTGATTTTCCGTAAAGTTTATATGCTTTATTTTTTTATTATTTAAATTCATTAGCTCTTTATTGAGCCATATTGGTTTTGATAAATTTTTTTAAAGAAGCTCTAGGAATGTAAAGGTTTATAGCTTCTTTAAGCTTGTTTGAAAAAATATTGTAGTTTGTTACTAAATTATCATTATTTAAAACTGACAACCAATTAACATTACTTAAAAAAGCGAAATATTGGTATAATCACCTTTGACAAAATCAAAATTTAAACTATTTTCCTTTACCGGTTTTAAATATTTATAGAATTTAACACTAAGACATAATGCTGTGTGATGATTTTAATTAAGTAAGGATGCTAATTACATTGGCATTGATTTCACTATCCACAAAAATTAAATCAAGTAAGCGATTGGAGTTTTGACCCCATCTTTGAAACATATATAATTATCTTATGTGTACAAGCGTATGTAAGCTTGCGTATCATTAAACAAAACTAGTACCAAAAATCTCAGAAAATAGAATTATATAGGTTACATTTTCTTTATGTGCATTCTAAAGTACTTTCTGCCTCTGTCCCCCCTAGAACAAATCCTGCGGACACCCTTGAGCATGTTTGTTAAAAGTACGTATCTTAGTAATCCACTGTTTTTATTGTTATAGTTTTTGCAGTTTAAAAATTTTTTAAATTTATTTTAAGCCATTTCCATAAAACTTTACTGAAAAAAATAATTTCTTACTATTCAAGTTTGTTCGGAAGCAATGAAAAATAGAAAAACTATTTAAAAACCATATAATAGCTCATGTTATAATTTAAAAGATCATAAAACTAATTAACTATTTCACAACATTATTTATTTATTATGAAATTTCAAATTTTGTCAGGTGCTTTATAAACAAATTGGAATATCCGTTCTCGAGTGGGGATCAAAATATATGAGCACTAGGGCGGGTCGATTTATTTTTCGACAATTTCCCTATGATTTCCGTATTCTATGGGTTATTCCATGAAAATTTGCCAAAGGAACCATACCTCTATCGTTAAAATCGAGTCCCCTACTTTTTGTTGGTAGATTTTTTCCCAAATTGACGTTCGTATGAAATATTACCTACACGTTCACATCCATAACTCAAAAACTATCGATCGGGTTTAATCGCCAGTAGGCGCGTTGGAAAGGTCAATTTACAAAAAAAATCTCCAACATTGGTCCAACGGGCATTTTTGTCCAAATTTTGGAGCATTTTTCCATTTTTTTCATGATTTTGTCCAAGAATATTACTTTCATGGCCATTTTTTTGGCTCAATTTTTTTGACTTACGAAGCTTACGAACCTTACGTTACGACTGGACTGATTTGCGCTTTACATTATTGGCATATTTTTTCACAGGGTGCACACAAAGGGAAAAAAATCAAAAAGTTGGTTTTATGTGTTATTTTGTTTTAGCAATATCGCATGAATTAATCAACCGAATTCGATAAATTTGGGCTTAAACTCTTCGTTTTGAATTGTAAATTGAATTAAATAATGGATTGAGCCAAAAAAATGGCCATTAAAGTAATATTCTTGGACAAAATCATGAAAAAAATGGAAAAATGGTCCAAAATTTGGACAAAAATGCCCGTAACTTTTGAACTTTTTACCAACAAAAAGTAGGGGACTCGATTTTAACGATAGAGGTATGGTTCCTTCGGCAAATTTTCATGGAATAACCCATAGAATACGGAAATCATAGGGAAATTGGTGAATTTTTCACTCCCTACAAATCGACCCGCCCTAATGAGCACCTTTAAAAAAATCGGCTTTTAAAAAAAAAACAAACAAATTAATAACAAACTGAAGTACAAAATATTTTATATATTTTAATGTTTCGTACAAAAGTTTTTATATAAAAAAAAAACGCCAAAGCAAATGTTTTTTATTAACAGTCTTTTTACCCATATAAATTATTATACAATGTAAATTATGTTTACCTTCTAAAGTTTAAAGCTTGTTATTTAATTCATGTTTAAAGATAACTTATTCAAGATTTGAAATTTTGGTTTTATCATATAAAATGAATAGCTTTTCACAAATAATTTTCATAAAAGTAGTTCAATACATTGTCAAAAATAAGGCAGAGTCTTATTCGTTTGTTAGTTTTAGAAAAATTCTTAACATCCTTAATTAACCTACATCTGGTCTCGTGGGGTACGTACATAACCCACGTTCTTTCTCGTTTTGATTTTTATGAAATTTTTTTCTAGATTTCCGGACTTTTTATGAACGCTGATTCTTATTTTTTTCAACTTGGACTATTCTACAGTTTAAAGTGGTATCTAAAAATGATCTTTGAATTTTTTTGAGACAAAATAATCAATATTTAAATTTTTACAAAAATTTCAAGCACTGGGGTTCGTATGTACCCCACGAGTCCAGGTACGTTACTCAGGATGAGCATGTCTGGTGAAGGTTAAGCAATTGTAATGCTTTTAAAATAAATGTGTTATGTATTACACAGTACGACAGTGGTTGATACACATGAGAAATGTTAACAGAATATGAAAATAGGCTTAAAATAAACAAATACGTGTCTCGGCGTTTTGCTGTAGCACGTCAGAATTTTGAGAAAATCGATTGTTAAGCTTCGAAGGACCGTAGAGGTTTACTTGTAATGTAATACTATTATAAAAAATTCTATAAAAACAGAATGGGTGAACCGATTTTAATGCTTGAGCCAGTTTTGAAAAGGGAATTAAATTTGAATTTTTTTTTTTTTATTAAAAAATCAATTTTTTTCTTTGCCAAAAAATAACCAAAAATGTAATGTAATGTAAAAATACAAAAATTAATATTTAATCTTAACTATTATTTTGTGTTTAAAATTAACAGCATTGTATTTTTAATGAATTTCGTACATTTTTGGTTATTTTTTAAACTTACCTGAAAATTAAAGCGCCATCTAGCGGAGAAAAAAATTGTTTTTTTAATAAATAAAAATCCAAATTTAATTCACTTTTCAAAACTGGCTCAAGCATTAAAATCGGTTCACCCATTCTGTTTTTATAGAAATTTTTATAATTGTATTACATTACAAGTGAACCTCCACCGGTCCTTTGAAGCTTAAAAATCAATTTTCTCAAAATTCTGACGTGCTACAGCAAAATGCCGAGACATGTATTTCTTTATTTTAAGCCTTTTTTTCATATTCTGTTAACATTCCTCATGTGTACTCAAAAAAATTTGATTTTGTCGTACTGTGTTATAAATAAATAATAAGGCTATTCACAGTTTGAATTCACTAGTCTGCTATTTCAACAATTTGTTATTTGTATGCCAATTTACGAAAGCGTATTTTGCTTTGTTGTTGTTTACGCAAATACGCAAACACGCGTAAATTAAAGTAGCCCTTGGACGTGTTTTTCGAACCTAGTATTTTTATGCTCTATCTACAGCCGCATAATCACATAGATCACAATCACAGGGTTGCATAATCTTTTAATACGACAGTAACATGGCGGGGTGCTCACAGTTTCAGCAATAACAAATGCTATAAATACGATTTGTTAAATGTACGCTTAAATTGTGAATAGCCTTATTGTGACTAGTACTTGGTATATTTTAAGATCAGCATGATATTATTCTTATTTTATTTCGGAATTTATATATAGCCGTTTATTTATATATAGTCGGAATTTATATATATAATGAAGTTTTCCTGTGGGACATGATATCAATAACTGTCAAAGTTTTTTTTATTAAAAAGTCATGACGTCTTTAACTGACATTTCCTACATAATTTTGCATAAATTATGTGTTAAGTGTCCCACTTAAACCGCGAAATATCGTTCTACTATGTGTTAAATTAATATATAACTTCTATATGCATTTACAGCATATATGGCAAGTGTCCCAAAAAATAGTGTCCGCAAGAGGGTTAAGGACATTTTCAAAATTTTTCCAACTTGAAGTCTTTTGAAAAACTTGCAATATTTTAAAAAAATATTATTCTCTGTAAGAAGTTCTTTATTAATTATTATTATTAAGTTTTTAAGTAAATTGAACAAAATCTAATAAGTTTAAGAAAAAATCAATAAGATTTTTTCAAATCAAACAAATAACAGTGCAAACATCAGCTTGACATTAGGACTTATAAGTGAAATTGGGAAAATGGTACTTTATTTGATAAAAAATGTTGTAAACTAAAAAACCTGAACATTTAATTGAGTTTTAGAGATATCAGCCTTTAAAATGAAATAAAATCTAAAATTATTAAATAAAATAAAAATAAATAAAATAAGCATTTTTTAAACTCTGTTACTCTTTCAAACTTCCCTGCATTAAAAAAAAGTACTACATAATATAAAAACTCATAAATTTTTATTATAAATTTATTTTTGACCGATATTTTTGACAGTTTCAAAAAATTTTTAAAAAGAGCGAAATATTTTATTTAATTTAACTTTTAACAAACACACCATCGCAACGCTGAAAATGCCCAGAATTGATCTCTGATACTTTTTTTTCATTTTAAGGATAGATAACATAAAAACAATATTTAACTCACGACTGGCAAAAAATTTCCAACGCAAGATTTTTATGAGTATGTAAAAAAAGTCAACCAAAACATATTATATTTTTTTTAATACCTCGGAAATTACCAAATATATATGTGACAAGAAACAACATTTATTCAAAGTTCAAAATTTTGCCATTAGAAAGAATACTGAAGAAATTCTGAATTGAAAATGCAGAAGAGACAAAAAAATAAGGTAACACGATATCAAAAATGCATGTATGCAAAATGTTTAATATTTCTAAAACCAGTAAAGCCAACATATTTCAAATTACGAGAGATAAATTAATTATATGTGCAGTGGTTGAAATTTGTAACATTTTTTCCTAGAAAATTTGATGAAATAATCGAAATCGGTCAATGCGTTAAAAAGTTATAGTGAGTCAAATTATCAGAAAAAATACGTTTTAATATTTTTGAAATATAGCTCTATGATTGTTTGCCTTAGCTCAAGCAGATGTCGAAAAACTGACATCATTTCTTAAATTTGCGTTCAAAACTCATTCAGAATTGACTATGTTATTATGTCCTGCAACTTTTTCACTTTTTAAAGATTTCTCTCTGATATCTTTAAAAATTTTCTCAAAAACACAGCATTTATTTCCAAACACAAATGCATTTGAAAACTCACAAATGTATCCTCACAACTGTATTGAAAAGTAAATCAGCGTATAAACTCAAACCAGGCCTTAGTTGCTTGGCAAACAAAAGACTTAAGCAAGAAACTCGAAAACTTTATTTCGAAATACACCGCACTTAAAATACACTAAATACGAATGCATTTTTAAGCATATCTTTGCTTTTGCAAGCACTGCAAGCACTTAAATGTTCAAAGTTTATATTTACTCAAAAAAAAAACCAAATAGCACTTGAGTTTGGTTACAGCTTGCAAACGTTCATTAAACTTTTTACACTTTCACACTATGCAAAACAATCCACTTAGTATTAATTGACTATTCCTTAGTTTGAATTTTCTTTTTTTATGTTAATTATCCACAAAAATGTTATCCATGTTTAGTAAACCGTGTTATCCTTTTGCATACCACATAAGCCGCACTAGAGGCAAAGGCCGAAGATGAACCAGAAGCACAGCTTACCTTTTTGAAAACTTTTATATCTATTCTATATATTTTTTTTTTAGCTCAAATACCACCGTGTTTGGTACAACCAAACGCTGTAAGTCACAAACGAAAACAAAAGTCAATTGCAAGCAGCAAAGTGTTTTATAGGCGCTTATAAAGCCACACAAGCAAACACACAGCCACAAGCAAAGTTTTGTATCAGACACAAAGCGAGCCAGCTACACACTCTAGCAAAAATGCTAAAAACACCAGCAGACTCTTTAAGCTTGTGCTGTTAACTTGGCTAAATTGTTGTTGGTTTCCTTAAGTTCATCATGAAAATAGTGCTTGTGTAGTGGTAAGCTTCTTGGCTTGCTTGCACTTGTGTGAAGGTAGTACGTCTTGAAGATGTTCGTTTCGATCATCTTCATTAGCAACATCGCGAGCGCGATGCATATATTAAGCGGCAGATAGTCATAAAGTTCAACTTAATAATGTGGTTTTTGGTGTTTTTTAGATTTTTCTATGATTCTGTATTGTAGATATGTGGCTTTTATTCTTACTTAAACAAAACTTAAAATCTTTCATAGGTTTTGTATTGTTTTAGTGTATTATTTGGATAGTTATGTTTTTTTGTCAAAATTTAGAGGATTATTTTTGTGATAAAAGTTTTTAATATTCTTTGCATTATAACATTTTGTGCAATGAATTGACAGTGGCTCTTATGTTGAAAATAATTTTTCACATGCTTATACAGAAATTTTTAATAAGTTTTTCATTTTAATAAGTATTGCGAAAAAATTTATACATAACATTAATTACAAACAATTTACTTAGTTTTATAATTTTGCGAATATAAATTAAATTTTTTTTTATTCTATTTTGAAATCATTTTTCTCGTCGGCTTAATGCTTGGTTTTCACTTTGTCATTTTTATGACGACACAAAATTTTATCACCTAAAATATCACCTTAATTAAACTCTAGAACATTTTCTGCATAGCTCTATTTAGAAATTTATTTGTTTTTAATTTTCTAAGATTGCCAAATGTTCCAAGAAAAAATGTCAACATGTTGTCATTTTCAATTTGATTGACAACAACTGACCACTGAAAATGACATAGTGAAAACCAATCATAACGCAATATTAAGATTTTGAGATTAGTTACAGCTCTAAACATTTCATATTGTTGTTCGATAGAAAAAAAATTGAATCAACGATAGACCTAGATTTCGAGACAGCTGCTTTTATTATGCCTTGCCTATTGAATTCATCAAGGATAGATTTTGTCGAGGAAATGATCTCTTTTTATTCGATGGAGACTATTTTTTATATATGCAGAATAAAAGCATTCCTCCAATCTACTAGACAAGGACCTGATTGCATTCGTTTCGAAATTTAAAAAAAAATCTGTCATAGTAACTGTAGTTAAACTATTGTATATTTCATTGCTATTCTGTGGGTCAACTCTATAACATTTATATTGATGCTTTTCATGAAAGATATTATGGTCGGGTAAATAAAGTACCAAAAGTTGTTGAGGGAGAGAAGTGTTTTTAGTTTTCACGAATAGTATTATTTTTCATATTTGATACCTTGCTTTGTATCAACGATATCAAAAATTATTATGAAACTTTCTCGTGGCTTTTAAAATTTGGGTTTACTACGTTGATAAATTTTTTGTAAGGTGGATACCTTTTTCATGTATGTCGCGGCAATACTGTATAAAAGTCCAATATTTCTAAAAAAAAAACGTTGATCGCTACATCAACTCTTCAGTAGTCTTCCGTGATTTCTGCAGTCCAGCCACTTTGATAAGCTACTACGCACAAGCTCTGTTTAATTAGAACAGAATTATTTTTTATTTTTTTGTCCTTCAAAGAAATGTTTTTCTACTATTTTGCAAAGAGCAAAAGTTCGAAAAAGAAACTGCTTCCTTGAGTTGAGAACAATTTGCTTGATTCAAGTAAACATTTTTCTTAATACTAAAATGTTTTGAATTCAATTATTATTCAATAACATTCTTAACTAGCTGATATACCCGGTGTTACTCGAGAGTCATTTATATAAACATTTTAACATACACTTCTCGATTAAATTTTTTTTTAAATCTGGAATAATGAAAAACATGTTGAATTTTATTTGAAAGCTACCGTTAGAAAGGTAATTGAACGAACATTAATCCAAAAAAGTTTTGGAAAATTTTTGTTGTTGGTGGTTCCATCTCTTGCGTTGAGCTAATTGAATTCAAAGAATGGGTACGAAAAACATATTTTAAAAATTAAAAATAATTTTTATATTTACTTAACCTTAAAGCAAGCACAATTACCTTTTCAACAAAATAAAAATTATGGTGGGACACAATGCGTCCTTGAGATATGGACATTTTAACGTCTAAACAAAGATTTATATTAAAAAATATATTGAACTTTTTAACAAAAAATTTTTTAATGAAATATATTAAAAACAGCGGAGTTATAGGCATTAAAAGTAAAAACTTTGATTTTCATATAATTTTTTTCTCATTATAGCTATCAATGTTTTATGAAAAATTCGTTGTGCTAAAAATGATTGTACCTACTAAAATTTCTATTAGCTGTGTTTTTTTATTGGAGATCAGGATCATATAATCGCATTTGCAAGCAAAACAAAAACAACAAAAAATTCAGCAAGTGAGCTGAACATTTAAATTGAGCCAATTCTATGTTTTTAGTTTTGATGACGCTAGATGACGCTGCGACTGAAAAAACTTGCAGTATTGCATTATTTCACTTTTAAAAAAATTGGTAGCAATAGCATTTTCGCAAAATATTTCGCAAAACTTATCTGCTAGCTGCATAAGATCATCAAATATTCTTCTGTAAGCAGAAAATAGCGCCACCTGTCTGTAATCCCAAACGTGTGGGGTTAAATTTGAAGAAACTTGGTAGACATTATTCAGCTATTCACCGCAAGGTGTATAGTTTGTACCCACAGTACTTACAACTGCAGCGCCATCTATCTGTGAATTTAAAGCACAGATCAAAACCAATGAAATAATTGTGCTAACCAGATGCGCATATGTTTTATTATATCGCCATATAGCTGTAACTGATTACATGAAAATATTAACTTTTACAGCATTCTTATTCACAGTCGTCTTTTCGATGAAATGGTGATATATATACAACATTTAAAGAACCATTGATAAAGAACTAAGTGACAACGGTGACAAAATAGTGAAAAAAATAGAGCCATCACAACAAAACAAATTTAACAGGAGGGGGGCGAGGAGTGGGGAGGCAAACAACTAAGTAGATTACTTTACTATAAGGAAGATTTTATATAATTCAAAATTTTTGTAACTTTTCTAAACACACAACTGCATTCTTAGAGATAAATGGGGACGTTCAAACTATATGGAGAATTTTAACACAAAACTAAGTTTCATTAATAGTCTGGTATGAAAAAAATAGATTTTTAGCCGTAACTTTTGATTGGAAAGTGATATTGGGGTAATTTTTTCACATAAATTATTTTTGAAACTTGACTTTTTTGCAAAAATATAAAAACAACATTTTGGAAAAAATAAATTTCGCGAAAAAAATCAAATTTTGATGACAAAAACAGTAAAATAATTTTTGCGCTTAGCTGGAAGAATTTTTGCAAATAAATGCTATGTCATTTGAAAGGTAGTCAGATTTGCTATTTTTAATTGATTTCATTTTTATAACAACAACAATTTTTGAGTCATTTTTTGAATAAAAAGTCAATGTTTTTGACCTTTTTTGACATAATCATAATATATACACTGACTGTATATATACACTGACTTAACGGTACAGTTCAACCTATTATTGTGAAGTGATTTTATTGAACTTTTGAACAAAAAAAATTTGAATGAAATATATTATTGGACAGCGGAGATATTTACATCGAAAGACTAAACTTTGATTTTCATGTCGTTTATTTCTCATTTTTAGGTAACGATGTCTTACGAAAAAGTCGCTGTACTGAAAATTTCTCCAATTTTGAAGATATGTGAGTGTTTTTGATGTCAAAATAACAAAAAATTTTTAAAATTATATATACAAAAATCTCCGATGGTAAAAAGTTTTATAATAACAAAATTACCGTTAGTTGAAAAATTTCACAGGGGGCGTGGCAAAAATAAGTATGTAACATTTTAAGTTGGGATAAACTTAATATGTGTACGTAGTTTGAGCGAAATCCGTTGAGCCGTTTAGATTTGTGTAAAGGCCAAACAAACAAACAAACAAACAGAAAATGAGTTTTATTGCTATAGATTCAGTTTTTATTCATTATTCATTTGTTATTCATTACTCATTTGTTATTCAGTATTAATTTGTTATTCATTATTCTTTTTTTATTTAGTATAAAATTTTTATTCAGTATTAATTTTTTATTCAGTATTCATTTTTTATTCATGATTCATTTGTTATTCATTATTAATTTGCCATTCATTATTCTTTTTTGTTTATTATTCCTTTTTTATTCATTATTAATTTGTTATTCATTATTCTTTTGTTATTCTTTATTCTTTTTTTATTCATTATTAATTTCTTAATCATTATTCCTTTTTTATTCATTATTCATTTGTTATTCATTATTAATTTTTTATTCATTATTAATTTTTTATTCATTATTAATTTCTTATTTATTTAATTTTTGTGTATTTAATTTTAAAATTTTTTTGTTATTTTGACATCAAAAACACTCACATACCAACATATGATTGGTGTCATATGATTATGTCAAAAAAGGTCCAAAATATTGACTTTTTACTCAAAAAATTACTCAAAAATTGTTGTTGTTGTAAAAATGAAATCAATTAAAAATTGCACATCTGGCTACCTTTTATATGACATAGCATATATTTGCAAAAATTCTTCCAGCTAAGCGCAAAAATTATTTTACTGTTTTTGTCATCAAAACAACAGGGGCCCCCCTTTGATTTTTTTTGCGAAATTTATTTTTTCCTAAATGTTGTTTTTATAATTTTTACAAAAAATTCAAGTCTTGAAAATAATTTATGTGAAAAAATTACCCCAATATCTCTTTCCAATCAAAAGTTATGGCTAAAAATCTATTTTTTCATACCAGACTTTTAATAAAACTGAGTTTTGTTTTAAAATTCTCTATATAATTTGAGCGTCCGCATTTATCTTTAAGAATGAAGTTGTGTGTCTAGAGTAATTATAAACATTTTGGTTTATATAAAAATCTTCCATAACTTTTACCTCCCCACCCCCCTCCTGTTAAATTTGTTTTGTTTTGTCATTTTTCTCGCCATTGTTTCGCCGTTGTCACTAAGTTCTTTATCAATGGTACTCTAAATGTTCTATATATATCACTATATCATCGAAAAGATGACTGTGAATAAGAATGCTGTAAAAGTTATTTTTTTCATTTTTAATGTGTTATTTGAACAATATTGTTGAAAGTCAAATTTCCACGCCAATTAAATGCACCGACATATAAAAGACAGCGAAATTTTGACATTTTAACTCTCCAATCATGGTTGTAAGCTTGGCTGCATTGAACAAATTTTTCGGTTCAATTGCGTACTAACCGAAAGTATGCTGAAAACTATGTTGGAAAATATTATAAATTAGAAATAAGTACTGCATTACCGACACGATTCCAATATTTTAGAAAAGTCGGTAACTGCTACTCAATTTAGGCTGTGTGCGAATTGATCTAAATGCGACCTAAACTACATTGGGTCGATAAGACTGTGCTTCCTAAATAATTTAGGAAATTATCGAGCTACCTAAATGCTTCCTAAATAAGGAAGCACTGCTTTATCGACACTATTTAGTTTAGGTAGCATTTAGATCAATTCGCACACAGCCTTAGTTATTTTCGCACACAGCGTAAACTTGCAGCAAATAACATAATGACACTTTTTGCACTGTTCTTGCAGATTTTTCAGCTGGATTTATGTCGATCAACTGTTAACGTCGATAATATTGTTACAGGTTGCTGTATATACTATAGTAAAAATTAAAAAGCGACTGCTTTCTTAACTTACACCTTTTTGCATTACAATATACATTAAAAAACGACTGTACAATTTTTCGTATAAAATAGGAATTCAGAAGATTTAAGAAATTGCATCATCAGACTCCATTAATAATAATTTTTAATTTAGAGACACTCCAATTGTTATTTTCCAACTGTAAAAACTACAAAAAAATTTTAGGGATTTTTATATATATGATTTTTCATAAGCGAAATGCAAGTAACATGCTTACCAGTAACCAGTAAATTCAGTTTAGAACTTAAAAACAGTTTTTGATTGTGAAAAAACAGTGATAAATTATTTCTTCGTTAAAAAAGCTTGGTTTTTTAAAAGTTAAATTCAACATATTTTTACAAAATTCCAAAATTTACAAAAACATTTAATCGAAAAGTGTATATTAAAATGTTAATATAAATGACTCTCGAGTAACACCGGGTATATCAGCTAGTAATGAATAAAAAAAGAATAATAAATAATGAATAACAAATGAGTAATGAAAAAATATTTATTATAAATAAAAAATTAATAATGAATAACAAAAGAATAATGAATAACAAATTAATAATTAATAAAAAATTGATAATCAATAAAAAAGAATAATGAATAAAAAATTAATAATGAATAACAAATGAACAATGAATAAAAATTTAATAATGAATAAAAAAAGAATAATGAATAACAAATGAATAATGAAAAAAATGAGCAATGACTAAAAAATTAATAATGAATAAAGTATGAATAATGAATAAAAAAGAATAATGAATAAAAAATAAACAATGAATAACAAAAGAATAATGAATAAAAAATGAATAACGAATAAGAAATGAATAATTTATAAAAATTAATAATGAATAAAAAATTATTAGTTAATAAAAAATTAATAATGAATAAGAAATGAATAACGAATAAAAAATGAATAATGAATTAAAAATTAATAATGAAAAATTATTTATTAATTAAAAATTTATTATAAATAACAAAAGAATAATGAATGAAAAATGAGTAACGAATAAAAAATTAATAATTAATAACAAAATAATAATAAATAATAAATAAATAATGCATACAAAATGAATAATGAATAAAAAAAGAATAATGAATAAAAAATGAAATGAAGTGAATAATGAATAAAAAATTAATAGTGAATTTAAAATTAATAATGAATAAAAAATTAATAATGAATAACAAATTAATAATGAATAAAAAATTAATAATGAATAAAATATTAATAATGAACAACAAAAGAATAATAAATAGCAAAAGAATAATAAATAACAAATTAATAACGAATAAAAAATTAATAATGAATAAAAAATTTATAAGGAATGACAAATTAATAATGAATAACAAATGAGTAATAAATAATAAATGAATAATGAATAAAAAAAGAATAATGAATAACAAATAAATAATGATAAACAAATGAGTAATGAATAAAACATTAATAATGAATAAAACATTAATATTGAATAACAAATTAATAATTAATAACAAATTAATAATGAATAAAAAATTAGTAATGAATTAAAAATTAATAATAAATAACAAATTAATAATGAATAAAAAATTAATAATGAATAAAAAATTAATAATGAATAACAAATGAATAATGAATAAAAAATGAATAATGATTAAAAAATTAATAATGAATAAAAAAAGAATAACAAAAGAATAATGAATAACAAATTAATAATGAATAATAACGGAATAATGAACCAAAAAAGCACAATGAATAAAAAATTAATAATGAATAACAAATGAATCATGAATACAAAATGAATACTGAATAAAAAATTAATACTGAATAAAAAATTAATAACGAATAACAAATTAATACTGAATAAAAATTTTATACTGAATAAAAAAAGAGTAATGAATAACAAATTAATAAAAAATAATAATGAATAACAAATGAATAATGAATTAAAAATTAATAATGAATAAAAAAGCAATAATAAATAATGAATAACAATGAGTAATGAATAAAATCTTTATAATAAATAAAAAATTAATAATGAATAACAAAAGAATAATTAATAACAGATTAATAATTAATAAAAAATTAATAATGAATAAAAAAAGAATAATGAATAAAAATTTCATAATGAATAAAAATGAATAATGAATAAAAATTGAATAATGAATAAAAAAAGAATTAGGAATAACAAATGAATAATGAAAAAGGAATGAGTAATGAATAAAAAATTAATAATGAATAAAAAATAAAGTATGAATAATGAATAAAAAAGAATAATGAATTAAAAATTAATAATAAATAAAATATTAATAACGAATAAAAAATTAATAATGAATAAAAATTAATAATGAATAACAAATGAATAATGAATAAAAAATTAAGAATATATAAAAATGAATAATGAATAAAACATTAATATTGAATACCAAATGAATAATTAATACCAAATTAATAATGAATAAAAAATTAATAATGAATTAAAAATTAATAATAAATAACAAATTAATAATGAATAAAAAATTAATAATGAAAAAAAAATTAATAATGAATAACAAATGAATAATGAATAAAAAATTAATAATGATTAAAAAATTAATAATGAATAAAAATTGAATAATGAATATAAAAGGAATAAATAATAACAAATGAATAATGAAAAAGAAATGAGTAATGAATAAAAAATTAATAATGAATAAAGTATGAATAATGAATAAAAAAAGAATAATGAATAAAAAATGAATAGTGAACAACAAAAGTATAATGAATAAAAAATGAATAACGAATAAAAAATGAATAATGAAGAGAAAAAGGTTAATTGAAAATTCTGAAATTCTTTGTAAATTGCATTCTTTGTGAATAGCACTCACAATCAAAAAATTGATTCATTATTCTGAATAACGAAAATGACTAAATGAAATGAATAATTAATCATTTTTTTAAAATTGAATGTGTATAAAAAATTTTATTTATAAATCAATTTTGCATTCATGGAATGCATTTTTATGTCGTTATTCAGTTTTACATAAAATTCTGAATATGAATGCCGATTTTATAGCTCTAATAGATATACTTTTTTCAATAAAAAGTGTGCATTTATTAAAGTGATTATTCTAGCGCTTTCGCTATACAAAAATCTTCGTTTTTCCTTATGCCGCATGAACAAATAATAAAGATGGTATGCAGACGCGTAAGCATACAACATAAAACTGACCGTGTGTGAAGCATGGAGTTTCCAGACTTATGCCGCATACTTCCAACTATTGACCTTGCGCCTTGTTAATGGTGATTGCAAAAACAAGACGTACTGGAAAATGCAGCTTTTAAAAGTCGAAAGGCATGTCGGATGGAATCATTAGAATACGTGGAATTACAACATCTTTGCCTCTGAATTCGCCTTTTAAGATGGTTGCTTTAGTCACATTAGTCATGAGCATGGCTCGGATTTTTATGACCTAAAAAACTGCAAAAAATTACCTAAACAAATGACAAAAATTACCCAAAAACTGCCGAAAATCACCTAAAAACTGATAAAAATTACCTAAAAAATGCAAACAATTGCAAAAATAAACAAAAAATTTAGCCTTAAAATAAAACATTACTAAATAAAAATTTATTTTATACTAGCATATCCCGAGTTTTTACCTAACACTCGTTTCATCTTTCGTCAGTTTCACCACGCGCAGAGCTTTTTTTCATCGAAGTCTATAAACAAAGCTACTCCTTTGTCGCGAGGTAATGTTTTTGATTGAAGGGACTCTAGTGGTAAAGGAATATGTTTAAAAATTTGCATTTTGACATTTTTTAGTACGAAAAAAAATAAAAAAAAAATATTTAAAAATTACACTAGAATAACCTTAAAAACCAAAAAATGCTATAAAAATTAAAAATGTCCAAAAATAACAATAAAATAACTTAAAAATATCTAAAAATAACCAAATAGTCGGCCTTTGTAGTCTAGTGGAGAGTGCGTTAGACTATCAACCAAGAGGTCCCTGGTTCGAATCCGGGCTCAGGCATAGTTCTTTTCACTTTCTTTGTTCTTTCCTACATTTAGGAAGTATGGAAAACTAAAAATCCACAACTAAATTGTGTAAAAATGTGGAATTTAAGGACAGGAACAACTAAGGGCTGAACAACTAGCCTCGGTTAAAAGCAATTCAAATTGTCTTTCACGGTTTGATTCCAATCAATTCCTCTAAATAAATCTTTCCCTTTCCTTTCAGGTCAAAGACCAAATTTTGTTTGTAAAAGGCGCATGCCGTTGTTCTCTGATATTTAAAAAAAAAATGCCCTAAATCTAGTAAAAATGACCTGAAAACTAAAAACGATGAAAAATGAAAGCGTTCATCAATTAGCCGCCGCACAGTGAGGTACTCAAGACGGAGGGAACTCTTGATTTTTGTTGGGTCTAAATAAGAAAAAACTGTCAACATCAGCAAGAATCTTTTAATTTTCTAAAACTATAGAAACATTTAAAGTATCCCTTATGATATGGCAAGTCATTGTTTGTGATAATTAACATACTCTTCTCATCCTTGTTAATTTTTCAGAGCACGACCTTCATTTTGCGTACTATAACCATTAACAATTTTACCACAGTTCATATTTACAGTTAGAAGCATAACGCGCCACAAGTTGGTTATTTCTTTGCGCTTCTCGTTATATAGTGATGATTAGTATTCATGGTCAATGCAAAACATAACAATTATGATGATATTGTTATGCTTTTAACGTTTTTAGCACAAATAGATTTATAATTCAACTTGACCTTACAACGAATAAATTGTTGTTTTTGTTGTTATTATTGTTGATGCTGCCTTAATAAGACTATTAAAAGCTATTTTGATTGATAGTTGAAAAAGCAATTTATTGAGTTTTTTTTTTTTTAAACAGTTGCTATTTTTATTTGACTGCTGCCAAAATTGCTAGTTAGCTTTAATGAAAGTGAAACTTAAAAATTATAAAATGTTTTCAAGAATATTTGTAATGTACACGCATTTTCTTTTTGCATACTAAAACTTTTTTGCTCATAAAAAAGATTTGCATTTTAGTTCTTGCTGCATAAAATGAAAGAATACTCGTATAAAAGTTACTGCATATATTTTAATATGCACCAAGTGCGTGCTTTTTAAAAGAAATCGTATGTAAGAATAATAATTTTTCCATAATGCTTGATGCAAACTAAACGAAGCCCTTCAGTGTCTAAACAAAAGACTTAAGAAACGAACTGCGTTCGATATTAAATTCAGCGTATTTTGTTTATTATTCCGTTCAGCTGGTAATAAATCCTTTACATGACATTTATTCCTTGAGATTTTTAAGCACTTTACGTCAGCTTGTCTGATTTTGCTTTTTTTTATTTTTCATTCTACAAGCGTTTCATAGGCACGATTTTTTTCAAGCAGAGCTACGCGTACAGCTCCACACTTAAATTCGGCTTATTATTATGATTGTTTTTCATGTTTAACTTTGGCCATGGCATCAAGAAAGCATGGAAAAAAACATAAAAATAAAACCGAACAACATCAGACCAAAACAACAGCAACAAAAACTTTGCAGCTTCTTCTTCTGAAGGAAGGCCTGCTGCTTGCTTATTTTTGTTAGTTACTTTTGAAAACTTAAGAAAATTTTTGCTAATGAACGGAAAAAAAGAAACAAATGGCATTATTTTTAGCATTGATATTAAAAATTATATAAAAACAAAAATTAACTCGATGGCACAAAAAACAAGCGTTGCATTTAAAAACAAAACAAAAAAAAACATCAACAGCAACAAAAACACAACAAAACGCCTTAACTGGTTGATGCATCGCATAAATGTGGTCAAGCTTGAAACGGACAAGATTGCAGCGAAGCGTGTGATTCGCGGCTGTGTCACATCTACACATCTACGTCAGACTGTGCAGCTCTGAAGCTCAGCAGCTGCGCAGCTCAGCAACTCACTGTGGCTGATTGTAAAGTTCATGGGTCGTTGCAGCAAGTGTTGTTGTTGTTGTGGCTGTTGTTTTTGCTGTTGCGGTTGCTGCTGGCGTTTCATGTAATAAGAATATTTTTTTACATAAGTTTTTTCTTACAGATTTAAGTGTTTTCAGGGTTGCTTAGTTGACATACAAGTTAAATGGAAACCGCATTTGCAAATAATTTTGCAACATTGGGGCAGCAAATCGTCTTCAACGTTTTTATGGCTGCTGCTGCTTGTGCCTTTTCTTGGGCTTAATTTTCCACATTTACTAAAGTCAGAAATCATTTAAGTTCTGACGACCTCAAATGTCACTGCAATTAAACGTTATTTGCACTCAGTCTGTGGCTGTGTGTTTGTCAGCTCATTTTGTGTCTTTGCAGCTAGCTGGCAAAGCTAACTTTTAAAAAAAAAAGGTTTTGTTGGTTTTGTATTTGTTCGTTAATAGTTTACATAATTGCTTTATTTGGTAAAATTTTCTAGCTGAACTTTTAAGTAATCATTGATTTTGATATATAAAACAATTATTAGTTACCTCAACGTGATGATAACTTTCTCTATTAATAAAATAATTTATTTACTTTAAAGTAATTAGTTAAATTTTAGATGAAAAATCCGACATTTATTTTTCAGATAGCATATGTTTGTTCTGCTTCTTCAGGGAAATTCCAACAAATGTCTCCTAAGACAGCTCACTTACTTACTTACTTAATTGGCGCTACAACCGTATGTCGGTCTTGGCCTCATCTAAGAATTTGCGCCAGCCATTTTTGTCTTTCGCTTGCTGGCGCCAGTTGGAAATTCCAAGCTTCGTCAGGTTGTCCTCTACTTGGTCTTTCCAACGAAGATGCGGTCGTCCTCTTCTGCGTTGACAGCCGCTGGGTACCGAATCGAATGTTTTCTTCACTGGAGCATCGTCTTTCATGCGCTGAACATGACCAAGCCAGCGAAGCCGCTCGATTTTAATGCACTTGACTATGTCGATGTCAGCGTACAGCTCATACAGTTCATCATTCCACCGTATTCGGTACTCTCCATTGACGCAGATTGGTCCGTAGATCTTACGAAGAATCTTTCTCACGAATGCTCCTAAAGTCTTTTCATCTAAACTGCTCAGCGTCCAGGTTTGTGATGCGTAAAGTAGGACGGGCATGATGAGCGATTTATAGAGCGTGATTTTCGCTCGTCGAGAGAGGGCTCTGCTTCTCAGTTGCCTACTGAGCCCAAAGTAACTCGTGTTGGCAAGAGTTATTCTTCGTTTGATCTCAATGCTGATGTCGTTGGTTGAGTTTATGCTGGATCCCAGATAAACGAAGTCCTTCACGATTTCGAAGGAGGTATTGTCAACGGTAACGTGGGTTCCAAGACGCTGGGACTGTTTGTTTGTTGACTCCAAGTATTTTGTCTTATCTGCATTCACTGCCAGACCCATTCGACTTGACTCTCTTTCTAATCTGGAAAATGCTGCACTGACGTCGCACGTATTATGGCCAATGATATCGATGTCATCAGCATACGCAAGCAGCATAACACTCTTGTAGAATATTGTGCCACTACGTCTCAGATCAGCAGCTCGGATGATATTTCCCATCATTAGGTTGAAAAAGTCGCACGATAAGGAATCACCTTGTCTGAAACCCCGTTTGGTAATAAATGGAGGGGAGAGGTCCTTCCCGATTTTAACTGCGCTGCTGGTGTTGCTCAGTGTCATCCTGCAAAGTCATATTATTTTTGCAGGAATATCAAAATCAGACATGGTGGAGTACAGGTGCTTCCTTATTGGGCTGTCGAAGGCGGCTTTGTAGTCGACAAAAAGATGGTGGGTGTCGACTTGTTTTTCTTGAGTCTTCTCCAAGATTTGTCGTAGCGTGAAAATCTGGTCGATGGTGGACTTTCCAGGTCTGAAGCCACACTGATAAGGTCCGATCAGTTCGTTTACAATGGGCTTCAATCTTTCACATAAAACGCTCGACAGGACCTTATATGCGATATTAAGAAGGCTTATCCCACGGTAATTGGCACAGATAGTGGGATCGCCTTTCTTGTGGATTGGGCAGAGCACACTGAGATTCCAATCGTTCGGAATGCATTCTTCCGACCATATTCTGCATAGAAGCTCGTGAATTCATTTAAGTAGATCTTCGCCTCCAATCTTAAACAGCTCAGCAGGTAAGCCATCAGCTCCCGCGGCTTTGTTATTTTTAAGCCCAGCTATAGCTGTCAGAACTTCATCATAGTCGGGCAGCGGAACCTCGACGCTGTCATCCGAAATTGGGGTTTCCGGAATAGCATCTCTATTGGCGGGATTGTTGTCAGCGTCGCCATTTAGAAGCTTAGAGAAGTGTTCCCTCCATAACGTCAGTGTACTCTGGATATCTGTCACTAGATTCCCGTTTTTATCCTTGCAGGAAGAGGCCCCGGTTTTGAAACCATCGGCAAGGCGTCTTATTTTTTCGAAAAATTTTCGGGCCTCATTCCTTTCACCATACATCTCAATCTTCTCTTGCTCGCGCTTTTCTGCCTCTCTTTTTTTCCGCCTGAAAATATGTCTCCCTTCCCTCCTCTTTTCTTTGTATCGCTAGGGTGGCTTTGTAGGCGGCGTCTTTCTCTGCAGTGGCGTCGCGACACTCCTGGTCGTACCACTGGTTTTGGCGAGGGCGTTGGTAGCCAATCACCTCTTCAGCAGCCGCACGCATGGAGTTGGAAATGTGTGTCCACTGCGCGCATATATCATCGATTGGAGGAGTGCTTTGAAGCAGGAGTGAGAGTCGAGTGGCGAAAGCATCGGCTGCCTGTTTCGATTGCAGCTTGTCGACGTCTAGCTTTCTCTGTGTAGGGTTGCGTGTAATCTTAGCTGCGCACAGACGTGTACGGATCTTGGCTGCAACAAGATAGTGATCCGAGTCAATGTTTGCACCACGGATCGTGCGTACATCCAATACACTGGAAGAGTGCCTTCCGTCGATCAAAACGTGATCAATTTGATTCTTGGTTTTTTGATCAGGGGACATCCAGGTGGCTTTATGAATATTGAGATGCTTGAATCTAGTGCTACTTACGACCATGTTTCGTGCTGCGGCGAAGTCAATCAGCCTCATTCCGTTATCGGAGGTGTTGTCGTGGAGGCTGAACTTTCCGACTGTTGGACAAAATATATTTTCCTTGCCCACCTTAGCGTTGAAGTCACCAAGCACGATTTTTACGTCGTTACGGGGGCAGCGCTCTTAAGCATTTTCAAGGCGCTCGTAGAAAATTTCCTCGGTCTCATCGTCCTTGTCTTCTGTGGGAGCATGCGCACATATTAGGCTTATATTAAAAAATTTAACCTTGATGCGGATTATGGCAAGTCGTTCGTTCACAGGTGTGAATCGTAGGACGTGGGGCCGAAGTCTCTTGCCAACTGCAAATCTGCATCCAAACTCGTGCTTCTCCGCATGGCCGCTGTAGTAGATATCACAGGGTGCATGCCGAATGCAACCCTGTCCCTTCCATCGCATTTCTTGGATAGCAGTGATATCAGCTTTGTATCTTTCCAAGACATCAGTCAGTTGGATAGAGGCACCTTCCCAATTAAGGGTTCGGACATTCCAGGTGCATATCCGTAAATCATTATCAGTTTTTCGTTTGCGGTAGTCGTCATCAGATTTGGGGATCATTTTTCTTCTTTTCTTATTTGTTTTCATTGAAATGGGTTTTTACGGGTGGGCTTCAAACCCGACGCACAACCTATTTTAAGCCTAGGGAGGCCCGCCGCTCAGATTAGCCGCCAAACTAACGGTTGTCAGCAGTGTTGCCATGAAAAAAAATTTTGCAGCGTAACTTTTGCACTATGCTCTTCGGATTTCTCGTCGTATTTGTGAAACTCTGAAAACAAGAACTAAGAAATTTTCAGTCGCATTTTACAACAAAGAAGACGTATAAAATATTGCATTTTATTAGACGTATGACGAATATTTAAGATTTATTTATTTAAATAAAGCACATTTTTTTCAAAAGTCAATTCAATAATCATTATAAATATAGAAAATATATTATAATAAATTACCTTTTGAAAATATTTTTGAACACACAAACGAAGAGTAAAAATCAAATTAAATACATTTGCAACATAGTTTGGTTTAATGTAAATCTCTTAAATCGGTAAAAATTAAATACATAGAGCTATAATACATAATTTTTCAATTTTAACTCTATACATGTAAAGTTTTTGCTACAAGTAAATTAACGAAAAAATTTTGTTGCTTTAAGCCACCAAAAACTACAAAAAAATTAGATTTTAGTAAAAAAAATATGTATAAAAATATATAATTTTTTCGAAGTCATATATACATTGCTTTATTAAATTTTTTTATCAATTCTTTATCAATTTGAAGACTAAAACAGTTAAAAGATTTCATACGCACATAATCTTTTGTATGCAGAGTTCCTTCAATTGTATGTAACTCTAATCTATTGTAACTTTAGTTTTATTAATATTTATTTAACTAAAAGTTCGCTCGACGTTAGCTGAGGAATTCGGTAAGCTCAAGAATTCAAAAATAAATTTTCTCATTATTGGATATGCAGAAGTACCATCGCATCTTTTTATTTTAAAGTTGCCATCAATTTTATTATACTAATTTTGTTCTTTTCTTATTTCATTTTATATATATATGTAAAGGGTATTTTTTACTGTTTTATTTGACCACCCATTTAACAGCTGATAGTTGCTTTTTGTTTAGTTTGCTTTGACATTTTATTATGGATCGACTTACACCAGAGCAACGCGTGCGAATTCTGGAAATTTTTAATCAAAATAATGGTTCTGTTCGTCAAACTTATCTTGCACTTCGTCCATTTTATGGCGTATATAATCGTCCTTCAGAGCTGCTAATTCGAAGAACAATAGATCGTTTTCGGACCACATTTACTGCACTGAATCACAAGAAAGCATTGAAGATGATCCTAATCAATCAATTCGTCGCCGTTCTCAGCAACTGGGGTTGTGTCCTTCCACTTTATGGAGGATTTTACGAAAAGATCTTGGCTTAAAACCTTTTAAGATTCAACTTGTGAAGGAATTAAAGCCAAACGACCATCGTATGCGCCGCCAATTCGCCGAATGGGCTGAAGCACAAATTGATATTGATTTTGAATTTCCATGGAAAATTTTATTTTCCGATGAAACCTATTTTTGGTTGAATGGGTACGTAAATAAACAGAATTGTCGTATTTGGAGTGAGGAGAATCCACAAGCTTTTGTCGAATCACCATTACATCCACAGAAAATTACTGTTTGGTGCGCTTTATGGGCTGGCGGAGTCATTGACCCATATGTCTTCAAAAACGATGATGGTCAGAATGTTACTTTCAATGGTGAACGGTATAGGAACATGATTCGAAGTTTTTTCGTACCTCAATTAGCTGGCATTAATCTTGCTGATGTGTGGTTCCAACAGGACGGAGCCACATGCCACACAGCGGGCGCTACAATTGATTTACTCAAGGAAACTTTTGACGAAAAAATAATTTCACGAAATGGCCCAATTAATTGGCCCCCATGATCATGTGATTTAACCTCATTGGATTATTTTCTTTGGAGTTATGTAGTGTCACTTATCTACGTCGATAAACCACAAACAATTGAACACCTGGAAATCAACATTCGAAGAGTTATCGGCGAGATACGGTCGCAAATGCTGCGAAAAGTTTGTGAAAATTGGTGTTTTAGATTGCGCCTTGTACGCGCCAGCAGTGGCGGCCACATGGCCAAAGTCATATTTAAACATTAATGTCATAAAATTTTCTATCCAATAAAGCCCGTTTCATTGATATTTAAGATATACTACTATGTTTTATTATTATTTAAACTTGTATCACTCTATAAAAAACACCCTTTATATAAAAATATATGCAAAATCGGTCGTCGGATCTACTTTTTCTGAAATCGTAACATTTTGAAGAATTTTGGTCAAATATCGGAACGTCGGATTCAAGTATTAAAATCGTAACATATCCGATATATCGGACCATATGGCAACGCTGGTTGTCAGTTTTGACGTTGCCCAGGAAACACCACGTGGAGGTTTGAGTCGACTTGAGGTGATTTCACAAAGATTATGCTGGCCTCTCCAGGTTGAGACAGTCAGACATGTTACATTGTTACATCGCCCAGATTTCAGATTTTTATATATAAAACAATGATTAGTTACCTCAACGTGATGATAACTTTATCTATAAATAAAATAATTTATTTACTTTAAAGTACTTAGTTAAATTTTAGATGGAAAATCCGACATTTATTTTTCAGATAGTAGATTCATCTGTTTGTTCTGCTTCTTTTGGTAAATTCCAACAAATGTCTCCTAAGAGAGCATCTAGTTTTTCATCACTGTGCCAGTGCACATTGGTACAAATGGTAGGAAAAAGTGGCCGAAATTAGAAACGACTTCGTATCTACATGAAATTTGGTACCTATACGTTTTTGGGGTCGCTAATCACGAATCTGGAGTTAAAATTAAAAAATTCATAATGGCGGATTCAATATGGCGTCCATGTAGGTGTAAAATTCTCCAATATACCTCCAATTTAGCTTAGATTTGGTTCTTAGGGGTTTTTGGGATAGCTAATCACGAATCTGGAGGTACAATTTTAAGATTCAAAATAGCGGATACAATATGATGTTAAGGTGCAAAATTCTTAAATATCACTCCAATTAAGCTTTGGTACTTACTGGTTTGTGGTGTCGGCAATTATTATTCTAAAGTAAAAAAAAATAATTTTAAAAATTTGAACACAATATCGTATTGATTTTTTTACATTTGAACTCGTTATGAGATGTTGAAAATAACTTAATGCAGAAAGAAATAACAATTTTATAACAATATTCTTTGTGTTTCTTCTATTGAATCTAATTCTATTCCATTCAGAACATTTAGAAAATCGGCCTCTATTTCATAAAAATCATTCTCTTCAGAAGGTGATCCATCTGTATCAATTTCTTGACTCATAAGAAAAGCCTCATTAGATGTTGTTGCAGCTTTTTTAGTGCCACACTCAGAACATAATAAAGATATTACTTCTGGTGGAAATTTCAATCGATTGCATTGCTGAATTCGTTTATAAAGAGAAATGCTTGAAATAACGGGATCAGAACTATCCGTTGCTCTGTTAAAAACATCTGTTAAGTTTGTAACAGTGATTTTATCTTCTGGCTGAGGTCAGCTCAGCCTTGCCAGGATCGAGTGGAAGATCCAGAAACTTCCATTAAATAAGAACTCAGTCGGTGTTGGTTTAATATTATAATTTTGTATTTTATTGATATATTCTTCTTAAAAATACTTAATGCAGCGTGACGTCAGTAGCTTGGGTAAAAGTGAATGTAGGCGGTCAATTGTAGGCGGTCGGAGGTTGTGAGTCCAGTTGACGGCAAAATCGGTATTCGTTAAATCGGTGGATTAGTAATCGGTATTTCGGTAATCGGTAGATTAGCAATCGGTAATTCGGTAATCGGTAGAGCGGTAGTCGGTGGTTGATTGTTGCCAGGGGCTCGTATCCTAAAAGAATCTGAAGTAATGCTCACATTTAATATTTTTAGAGACAATCATGGTGGAAAAACCTCTATGAGGTTTGCATCATGTAAATATATATAATCAATAAATAATTTTATATATATGCCAAACAACTCCCATTTAAGTATGTCGACTGCGTTGGACGAACCAGAGACTAGTTCTAACCGCAAGTGCGATTACTCAAACAGAGACTCTAAGGGAAGAACCAGCAACCTGGCTCGCCATAGAATCGCTGTGACCAAGATAAAATAAACAAACTAGCAAATAAAGGTATGCCGACTGCGTTGAACGAACCAAAGACTGGTTCTCACCGCAAGTGCGATGTCTAAAACAGGTACTCAAAGGGAAGAACCAGCAAGCTGGCTCGCCATTGAGCTACTGCGGCCGGGATAAAATAAACAAAACAACAAACAAAAGTAGGCCGACTGCGTTGGACGAACCGGAGACTAGTTCTCACCGCAAGTGCGACGTTTCGAATAGAGACTAAAAGGGAAGAACCAGCAAGCTGGCTCGCCATCTAGTCCCGGCGCCAAAACCCAAGCAAACCCCCCGTAGAGTATGCCGACTGCGTTGGATGAACCAAAGATGGTTCTCACCGCCGGTGCGACATCTCACACAGAGACTCAAAGGGAAGAACCAGCAAGCTAGCTCGCCATTGAGTCACTGCGACCAAAAATGCAGAGAATGCCGACTGCGTTGGACGAACCAAGTATTGGTTCTCACCGCAAGTGCGACATCTCAAGCAGAAACTCTAATAGCCCAAACAGAATAGGCAAAGCCAGCACGTAGCGAGCTGTCGAAAATGTAGCCAACGAAATGTTGTGCACAGAATAGAATTTGTGTTAATAACGCAGATAGAGCTTTATGCTTACAATATTTTGTTATATTTTACAAAATTAATAGATACTGCCTTTTGCATATCATAATTTGTTTGCTTTTTTACTAATTTGGACTAATATGTTTTAGTTAATTTTAAGTTTTATAATTTGAACTATGTATTTTGACATTTCGCTACCGCTGGCTGCGGAAAAAGTTAAAAGTTCGTCAACATTTTTGTGTCGGCTGCGTTCGCTACGTGTTGGTTATTTTTATTATGTTCATTTCATAGGGTTGCAAGGCAACCAACTTCTATGTTGACATTTCTTCTGTTGGCAGCGTGTTGGCTATGCTTATTCTGTTTGGGCTATAAGAGAAGAGCCAGCAAGCTGACTCGCCATAGAGTTACTACTTCGAGCTTACCTGAAGAAATGCTGCTTTGGTTGGTTTTGTGTCGCCCTTTTATTCGATATGGACAGAAAACCAGTTGGGAATTATACGTTTAGTTTTGTCTTTGGCCTGCCTGGCTATGCATAGATAGACAGTGTGTGTATTAATTAGCGGCTTATGCAGTAGTGCGGTTGTGTGTTGTCTTTGGCCTGCCTGGCTATGCATAGATAGGCAGTGTGTGTATTAATTAGTGGCTCATGCAGTAGTGCGGTTTGGTGTTGTCAATTAGTTTTATTAAGTAGGTATGTAGCGTGTGTTTGTTTCTATGGTCTGGTGTCGTGGTGCGGTTGTGAGTTATTGCTGCTTTAATAATAATTAATAGAAATATTTAAGTAATGTAATAAAAATATATATATCGATAATATTTAGTATTATAGTTTACGTAGTGTGGAAATATAATATTTGTGACGTCTTTATAGTACTAAGTAGGAATATAATATGAATTAAGTAATTAAGTAAAAGTAATATTAAGTAATATAATATGAATATATACATCGAACTTATTTAATATTACAGTTCATATAGTGTATAAAAGTATATGTAATATTTGTAACGTCATGTTACAAGTTATTAATACGACTGTTTCTTCGAGAATGATGAAGTCTATCAGACTTGTAAGTTTTATTTCGTGACTCAGCTCCATCTTCACCAAAAAAGCTGACTGGCAGCACTGTATTTTCCATTATGTGCCTAGAGTGGATAAGATTTTATGCACAGTAGCTGTCATTGGCAACCAGGGATATTTTTTCATTATAATATTAGTAGTTTCGAAGAAAAAGTTTTCAAATTTATCTAAATTCAAGGGGAATTTGCAGGATAAACAAATTAAATCAATACCGGTTACTTCAGAAAATAATTTGTGTTCCTCAAATGCACTCCGAGCAGTAGTACCGTCATAGCTGCTCTCAGAACCGCCAAATTTTGGTTTGTCCACATGAAGACTAAGATTTTTCCAAAAAAATGTTTGTATCATAGTTTTTCGTTCTAATACTCTCTTCTGATCATTCTTATCCCTGATCTGCCACTTTTTGACACCAATTTTGTAGCTTGTGTGGACAATAAACCCAAAACATCGTATCCAGCAGTGTAGTGGACTTACTCCAAATTTTAAACTATTTTCATTTGGCTGAAATCGAATGGACTTAAAGTCTTTAACACTCATGAAATCTTTTAGAGTACATCCACACATAGGACAAGATTGAGTTGATTTGGTGTTTGTAAGAGCGTTTAACATTTTTCCATCAATTACAGTTAAGAACATTTGGAACTTAATTTCAATACTCTCATTTTCGTTCAATTTTACAACGAAACACTTTAACATATGTATTTGCTGTTTCAAATCATCGTCTTCTTTTAATATGGTTTCTTTTATTTCTCTAGCAAATTCTAGTTTTAATGGACGGCAGAACCTAACAAATTGTCGCGTGCGATTGTTCCAAAGGACCTTACCACAAGATGAAACCAAACGTAACGGTATAACTGTCGTTGCAAAAAGAGATGAATCAGAATCTTTTGAGCAGCATGGTTCTAAAAAATTTTGCTTGAAGTTAGCTTGACCAGTACAACTGTCAAACCCATAACTCAAGACATATGTTGCCATTATATTTTCCTTATCCAGAGTAGATATGACGTCGTATTGCAGTTCTACTATTCTTGCGGCTGTATGATTAAGTAGCGTTTCCAAAGACACTTTTGCGATTTTATCCGTCACAGTTATGCCTTCGGGTCGACATGTTTTTTAATTTGTACAACATTATTATAATGAGGGTAAATATTACAATTTCTTTTCTTTATTCGTATATTTAAATACTGTTCTTTGGTAAAATTGTTGTCCAGAATCAATGCCAATGCCTCAGAAGGGTGTTAGGACACAAATTGTTGTACAATTGTGTACAATTTGTTGTGTACAATTGTTGTACAATTTGTGCCCTACAAATGATATGGATATGTATAAAGGAAATGAAATGTAAATAAATTATGAATGTTTAATAATTTTAACTAAATTTAATATATAAGGTAAATAATAAAAATATTATATATATAAAATATATCATATATAACAAATTATTATAAATACATTGTAGTAATAATAAATAAGTAAATAAATCATAAATACACACATCCAAACATGCAAAGGCATGTACACAGTCACACATACACAGGCAACTCGCTGGCATAAGAAAATCAGTCTGGGTGCAAGCGCGGCTGGTGCACATGTCGAGACTAGCTAGCGAAAGTGTTTCCACCTTTCAAACGTAGTTAGAAGTCAACGTGTTTTCACCGTTCAGCTAGTAGTTATAGGAACGTGTTCCCACCGTTCAGTTAGAAGCTATAGGAACGTGTCTCCACCGTTCAGCATAGAAATCATAGGAACGTGTACCCACCGTTCAGCATAGAAGTCATAGGAACGTGTACCCACCGTTCAGCATAGAAGTCAGAAGCTATTAAACATAAGATCTATATTAAGTTATAATATATATATAACATAAATATATATATGTTACAGTATAATTAAGTAAATAATTATTGAACTAATATAAGAAAATACTAGTGAAAAAATAACATTAAAACCAGATTTTTATTACAGTTGAAAACTTAAAACACCGTAATTCTCATTTAAATATTGAAATCGTTAGAATATAAATTGTTTTGTAAGAACCCTTGGTTTACTCACTGAGCTTACCTCAGCAAACTAGTAACGGACGAAAAAGGGTTCGTTACAAGGGGAACATGGTATAGGTTCCTTTTTATCAACTTCCAATACTTTTCTTATTTTCGAAGCTCTAGCTGGGCTGCTGATACTTTTTGTTAGAACTGCCACCAAATCAGTACATCCTTTGTTTCGAGCTGACTGACTTGCTGCCATCACCATTAAATCAGTTTCATTATTGTAAACTTTACATAACTCTGCAGCAAATTTTCTCTTTGATCGATCTGATTTATCAGCAAATGGTAGAGGTTTACGTCCTGCTGCAGATTTGATCACATCATTACACTTTGTTATGAGGGTTTCCTCCTCTAGCCAACTAGCATACTTTTCTTTAAATCGCTCAACAGTTTTATTTACTCTTACTCATCTCAGAAAATATTCTTGGAAAGCAAACAAGATCTTCCCTCAATATCCTCTTCGAAAGAATCCAAAATTTCATTAGGAATTGCTCTTGAAAAATTTTCGTGAAGAGCGGCCTGTCTATGCTTTTCCTATAAGCGAACTTTTTCGTGCCATACAGCAAACAAATCACTGTTTTTGAAGTGGTGTGAATCTGCACAAAACAACACTAACTTAAAAACGGGCCAAAACGGGTCAAAGAGGTTAACATGACTGAATTTAGAGTTGTCCAAAATGTAGCATTATAAATTTAAAAGCCCACTTCGGCTTGCTTTGGAAGTTCTACGCTACGAAACTTGAAATTAATTTGCTTATATTTTAGTTTTAAGATTAGTAAAGAAAATATACTTTTTTAACATAAAAACATGAATATTTTTTCACAATTATTAAACATATTTTTATTTTTTTTTTTTTTAGAATCTTTAGAAATATGAAAATATTCACTTTTAACTTGCAGGCACTTAACTAGCATTCACGCATTCAAATATAAACAAAACCAAAAACCAAAGTAAAGCGTTGCACCAACTAACGGTACTCAAAAAAATATCAAAACAAAAATATGTTTTTGCTTTAATTGGAGTATATTCTTTGCAACAGAGAAGAAATAATAATAATTTTCACTACTTTATTTTAAGCATTTCGGCCAAAAAAAGTGATAGTTTGTACCAATGTGCAGTGCTCGAGTATCGCCGTCACCTGATGGATGCTCCTCAGATTCGTCTGGGGTTTGTTGCTCTAATTTTTCAGCGTGGCAATGCAGGAAATTCATTTGCAACGACATTCTTACATTTAAAGTATGGAAGTATAGTGCTGTGGAGACACCACTTGTGCCAATCAAGAAAGTATTACTACCAGCGCTTCATGTAAAGCTTGTAATAGTCAAAAATTTTATGAAAGCATTGAATCCGGAAGAAAATGCATTTAACGAATTAAACAGAATTTTTTCTCGGTTGAGTGGGATAAAAATAAAAGAATTTTTGTGTTTATATGGTTTTGAATATCATTTCCTAACATTTTTTTTTTTTATAGAAATACTAAATAGACCCGATATTTGTCGCTTATTGAAAGATGAGCCATTTAAACTCGCTCTCAGCCATAATGAGTTTTTGCCATGGGATTGTGTCAAAGCGGTAATTAAGAATGTTCTACACAGAGCCAAAAACCACCACATAAAATCAATAAGATCACCTAATTGAGCTATTCTATTAAGTTTTGTTATTAAAACTACCAAATAATAAGAATTTTCCATACAGAAATCTTTTTAATCCCATAGAGAAAATCTTATTAAAAATTTACAACTACTACTATCAAACATTTTTTAATAAGATTTCTTATTAAATGAATGAAATGATGTGGTAATCTTATTAATACTTTACTTTAATAAGAAAATGTTTTTCACTCTCCAAAGTTTAAGAAGAGTTCACCTTAAATTAATAAGAAAATCTTTTTGATCTGCTTTTATAAGATTTTCTTATTAAACACTATGCTAATGCTATGAAAATGCTACTTATTCTTTGCTTTGCTTTCAGTCGTTATTGTGAAGTGAATTCATGATGAATTCATGAAGTTTATGTGCATTTTATGGATTTAATTTTTTTAAAGTTAAATAAAAATATGTGATAATGGATAATGATACTTATGTTCCCGAACTTGTTTTCGACAAGCCTGAAATTCTGGAAACTCAAGCCATATTTCAGTCGTGGGGGCTTGAGTGACTCAATTTCGACTTTACTAAAAATTTATGGAGTAAACTCGAAGGAGGCTCTTCAAAAAATGGAGATTGAGGATGTCGCCACTTTCTTTGAAGGCCTCGACAGTGCCGGGTATTTTGGTGACAAAGTAATTTTGTTATAAAAAGCTATTTATTTTTCTTTTTGTGAAATTATATTTTAACAGATGTATTTTTATAATCTATATATATAAAATGGAATGTGTGTTTGTTTATTTGTCTGTTTGTTTGTACCTTATAGGAGACCAAACTTCTGGACCGATTTTCCTGAATTTTCATAGCATTTAACTGGGACTCTGGCATGATTTAAAGGGTACTTTTTCGACCACGCCCACTTTTTAAAATTATGTAATTGCTCCCATATAGTTTTTAACAGATTTACTTCAAATTGTATACACATTATACTCCAGGTGAGGTAGAAATAAACATTTCTTACGCCACGCCCCCTTTTACGCCCCTTTTCACGCCAAATTTAAGTTTTAAACTTTTTGTTCTCTGTACAAATTTGTGCCTTCCAACGGATTATTTTTTATTTGGTAGTATATTGCTCTTAATACTGTTAACGTCGCCATATTACTATGAACCACGCCCACTTACCCACCCCTTTTTTAATTCAGATACTTACTTATACCACTAACAATGTTTGCTATACAAATACTTTTTTTGTAATATGTATTTACCTAAAGTTTTATATACTTTTTATCTACAGGTAAGGTAGCCATAGATTTTTTTATTACCAAATCCCCCTTTTTCGCCCCATTTTACTTGAATTTTAATTAATCTGCTTTCAATCTATATATATAAAAATGAATGTCTGTCTGTCTGTTTGTTTGTTTGTGCTTTATAGCAGGACAAACCCTTGGACCGATCTTCCTGAAACTTTCACAGTATGTTACTATGACTCTAGAAAGAATAATAGGCTATATGAAGTTTTTATTGGACAAATAGGCGTGGCACCGCCCATATAACCCACAAATTTAAATCGCCATATTTTGGGCATTTTTTGACCTACGTCGATGATATTTGGTATATATAGGAATACGTACCAGGAGAAAAGTGGGTGGGACCACGCCCCTTTTTAGGAAAATTGAAAATCGTAATATAGTCTTAACTACCGGACCGATCGTCATTATATTTTCACAATAGGATATTCTTACGAAATAATAAATTCTTGACTATATAAAGTTGTGAGTGGACAAAGGGGCATGACCTCGCCCATATAACCCAAAATTTAAAATCCTCATATCTTGGGCATTTTCTGACCAACGGCGGCGGTATTTGCTATATATGGTATTGGCATGAATAGAAATACGTACCAAAAGAAAAGTGGGCGGAGCACGCCCCTTTGTTTGCGATATATTGGAGGCTGGACCTGTTAACCGATCTTAAATTTTCACAGCGTGCAGCTGTGACTCAGGAATACTTATTACATGATAATATTTTTCGACCATGCATACTTGTGCACCTCCTTTTTTACTACGTTTATTAACGGCTTTACCTCAAATTTAAAATACATATTAATTAAAATAGTGTTGTAGCCCCATTCTCTTTCTCCCACAACTGTCTCCAAAACAGCTGATTTTGTAATATGTGTTAGTTAAAATAGAGAGTGGGGCAACCCCATTCTCATTCTCCCACAACTGACTGCGAAACAGCTGATTGTGTAATTGCTGCTTTTTGATTGGTCTAAAAATAAAAAGGGGGAGCATGAAGCAAATAACATGCGGTTCAGTGATGAATTCTAATTGGCTTAAAACAAAAAAAAGGGGAGAAGCATTGCAGTAATTAAATTAAATTTAAATAAATAAATTTTTGTAAACATAGAAGTACTTTAAATTTTATTTTATAACGAGGGGGTAGCGAAGCACACCGGGTTCAGCTAGTATTGTAATAAACCATCAAAATGTCTTCTTATTTAATATTACAGGTAATTAAATGTATATTTCTAGGTAAAAGGTTAATAAGATTCCGTTTTGAATTAAAAATATTTCCTTATTAAAATTTAAAAAGAACTTTTATTAAATCAATAAGATGTCCTTATTAAATTTTAAAAATAAATCTTATTAAATCTATAAGATTTCTTCTTAAAAACCAAGAAGTTTTGATAAGATTTTCTTATTGTTTTTAAAAGTGTTCTTATGAAAAACCATAAGATTCTTCTTAAAACTACGTAGTTTGCCTAATAAAAAAAGCTCATAGTTTTAATAAGATTTTCTCTATGGTTTTAATTAGACAATCTTCTTGGATGAAAACCATAGAGAAATCTTATTGATTTTCTTCTATTTTATAAGGTTGTTTTGGCTCTGCGTAGGAATACATCGATCCGACGATTGGCGCTTGCACCATTGACAGAATGCTTACCGCTTTTCATACTTTAAATGCAAGAATGTCGTTGAAAATGCATTTCCTGTATTGCCATGCTGAAAAATTAGGACAACAATCCCCAGACGAATCTGAGGAGCATCCATCAGGTGATGGCAATACTCGAGCACTGGTACAGTGGTAAAAAACTACATGCTCTCTTAGGTGACATTTGTTTGAATTTACACGAAGAAGCAGAAGAAACAGATGAATCTGTCTGAGAAATTAAAAAAAAAAATATGTATGAAAAACTTAGTTTTAATACCTTTCAGTTCGTTTTAGGAACACAAAAGGTTGGTTAATTTGGTTAAATTTGTAATTTTATTTAGCGCCACTATATCAGGGGAATATTTTTCCATCAAAAAACTTACTTATTTTAGTTTGAACAAAGTTTTTATACGAAAAAAAAGGATTTTTTGATTTATGAGGTCAATTTGGACCATAAGAGTTGGGTTTCGAGGGTTAAACTGTTTAAAAAATTATTCTCCAGGTAATTTTTAATGTTTCACTCTTTGACATGGAATCGATAAAAGTAATGAGAAAAAAGTTTTTCTAACAAAAACTGCATCAACATGTACTTGACCTTGGACCTTCAATTTCTCAAAAACGGACCGAAGGATTTAAAAACGGTAAGCGCCATTACATTTAGCGTCCTCAAATTATGCTGACATGATATTCGATATTTGGACATGCACAGTGTAATTGGCTTCTGTGTACACTCAATGTGTTTTTACATGGTCTTTTTTTGCAGAATTTTGAAATCCCCACAAATTTTTTTACACGAATTTTCGGTTTTGCACGATTAAAACAATTTTTTTCACCAACAATTTATATGCTGTGTTCAAACATGATGGGTTTATGCCCACACGTGTGTGTTACTAGCTTGAAAACTTTGCCGACCACTTGTTTACGTTTACATGTTTCAAGGTTTTATAGTCTTTTTTTCAGGGACCGAAAATAATTCTTATTCTAGATTTCACAGCAAAAAAACTTGGACAATTTCAATTTCAATTTTCGTTATGAATAACTTTTATTTTTAAGAATAATGTTTTTTGGTTGCCTTATAACTTTTATTTTTGAGGAATAATTTTTTACATTGGCTCATAACAGTTATCTTCTGAAATTAATTTTTTTGGGTTATTAGTGTCAAAAATCATGAAAAAATATGACTTTTTCTTTCGGAATGGACTCACACCTCTTAGCCGTGGTCGATATGGGGTAATTATCTAACGTCATCGTCGTGATGTTAGAATTTCAAAAAGTTTTTGACACCATGGTGGACCCTAAAAGGTGTTTTTTTATATTCGCTTCCCTTTTTAGAATCTTTCCCAGAGAAACCGGTTACCATATCGATTACCGACGACTGATTACGTAACCGAATACAAATTACTAAAGCGATTACCAAGCGATCACTTAGCCGAATACCGATTACTAAGCGATTACATAACCGAAGACTGATTACTGAAGTGATTACCAAGCAATTACTTATCTGAATACTGATTACTAAGCGATTACATTACTGAATACTGATTACTAAAGCGATTACCAAGCGATTACTTAGATGAATACCGAATACTAAGCAATTACATAACCGAAGACTGAATATTGATTACTAAGCGATTACATAACTGAAAACTGATTACTGAAGCGATTACCAAAATATTACTTAGCAGAATACCGATTACTAAGCGATTACATAACCAAATACCGATTACTGAAGTGATTACCAAGCGATTACTTAGCCGAATACTGAATACTGAAGTGATTACTTAGTCGAATACCAGTTACTAAGCAATTACATAACCAGACACTGATTACTAAAGTGATTACTTAGTTAAATACTGACAAATAACCGAAGACTGATTACTGAAGTGATTACCAAGTGATTACTTAGCCGATAAAAACTGTTTTTTTTAGTTTTTTTTTTATTTTTCAATGAATTTGTGCTTCAATTTAGTTTTACAAGTATTATTTTTTTCAAAAACACACACAGAACTTGTTCGAAAGTTCAATTAAAAATTCAATAAAAAAAGTTCTAATAAAAAAAAATTTAATATGAATTGCAATATAGATGATAAAATCGAAAATGATAGCATCGAACGCATGAAATGAATCAAAATGTTTTGCGTTTACACGATAAATAAAGTTATAGACGAATTCATAATTTTTGCTTTGCTTAACGCGTTGTAAATATTTTGAAAACTAAACTAATATATTTGAATCAAATAACTGATGGAAGAAATTTTAAGCAAAAGTTTTGGTTTTGGTTTCCGAAACCGAATATTCGGTCGGAAACTACTTAGTTGTAACGTTACGCAACAAAAGCAACTTTGTTTATTGTCATTTCCACTGACTGAAAGTTTATTTATAGCAGTACAGAGCAAATTAAATTTAACTAAAATTATTTAAACCTCCATAATAGAAAAAGTGCTGACATTTTTTATTGTGAGAGTACTGAGAGCTGATCTCTCACGAAAACAGCACGAAATTTAATTAAAGTTGCATCAAATGCAACTTTAATTAATAAAATCAAGTTTTTACATTCCATAATTACTGCATCTGACATCAGCAATGAATTAAAAAGATATGAGAAATTCATTCATTTATTTCACAAATTTGCGTAAAGTATTTAATCAACTATAGAAAACTATTGAAAAAGCTGAGTGTACCTCATAAAATATTATCTTTATTGCAAAATTATAAGAAGTCGATTTTTTTTAATAAAAAATGTTTGCTTAGTCATTATCAAAGAAATTAAATTATGTACTTATTAATATTTATGTTTTATTTTTGTTTAAAAATAAATGTTTGCTTAATCATTATCAAATGCATTTTTAATATTAATAGGCCCTTTGACGTGTGGTTTAATTGCAAAATGTTATATATTTTTCAAAATTAGGTAGATACTTATATGAAATTTATGCACTTTTTTAATTCTAATCTGATATTCGAAATGACCAACCAGCGAATTTACAAAGATTATAAAAGAGAAAACACTTTTTTAGGGTCCACCTTAGTTTCAAAAAACTTTGAAATTCCTAAATGAGATTTGAAAGCAGTGACCTCTAAATACTGGCAGAACATCTATAATTTCTGACATGGTTTTATACACAGGCTGAGGTAAGGCTCAGCCGCTCCAGGATCCTGTGAGAGATTCAGTAACTCTAAAAATGATTTAATATGCATTATGTCTTTATTAAAAAATGTGTTTTTATGATAGTATCTTATATAAGCCTGTTCAAGCTGTTCCTTTGCTTTCGTAGCCGCTTTAGTAATCGGTATTTAGCTAAGTAATAACTTGATAATCACTTCAGTAATTAGTCTTCGGTTATGTAATCACTTAGTAACCAGTATTCAGCTAAGTAATCACTTCAGTAATCAGTATTCGGTTATGTTATTGCTTAGTTATCAATATTCATCTAAGTAAGCGCTTGGTAATCACTTCAGTAGTCAGTATTTGGTTACAAAATCGCTTAGTAACTGATATTTGACTAAGTAATCACTTGGTAATCGCTTCAGTAATCAGTTTTCAGTTATGAAATCACTTAGTAATCAGTATTCAGTTAGGTAATCACTTCAGTAATCAGTCTTCCGTTATGTAATCACTTAGTAATCGGTATTCAGCTTAGTAATTACTTGGTAATCGCTTTAGTAATCAGTATTCAGCAATGCAATCGCTTAGTAATTGGTATTCAGCTAAGTAATCGCTTGGTAATCGCTTTAGTAATCAGTATTCAGTTATGTAATCGCTTAGTAATCAGTATTCAGCTAAGTTATCGCTTGGTAATCGCTTCAGTAATCAGTCTTCGGTTATGTTATCGCTTAGTAATCGGTATTCGGCTAAGTAATCGCTTCAGTAATTTGTATTCAGTTAGGTAATCAATCGTCGGTAATCGATGTGGTTACCGGTTTCTCTGGGAAAGATTCTAAAAAGGGAAGCGAATATTAAAAAACCATGGTACACCTTGGTGTCAAAAAACTTTTTGAAATTCTAACATCACGACGATGACGTTAGATAATTACCCCATATCGACCACGGCTAAGAGGTGTGAGTCCATTCCAAAAGAAAAAGTAATCTTTTTTCTTGATTTTTGACACTAATAACCGAAAAAATTGATTTCAGAAGATAACTGTTATGAGCCAATCTAAAAAATTATTCCTCAAAAATAAAAGTTATCCGGCAACCAAAAAACATTTTTCTTAAAAATAAAAGTTATTCATAACTGAAATGTATTTTAACCCATCTTAATAATAAATTTTAAACAATTTCAAAAAAGTTGCATAACAGTTATGTCCCTGCTTTTTTTACGTTGTACTCTTACTTCGTTTTTCTCGTTGGTTCTTTTGATAAAAATTAATTTCTTTTGTTAAATATAATTGTAAGTTATATTGAAGTCATTTCTTTTTTGCACGGTCTTGTGGGCAAAAATTTAAAAGATTTTTAACTTACACGATATTTCAAAGTTCTTAAACACTTCCCTAAATTAACCATATGTCACTTGTATTTTTTATACGATTTTTTTGCACGTTTTACTTAGGAACGTATCTATTGTGTAAAAAAAGAGTGGAGTGTACAATCTTGCGACAGGGATTTTATTTTAGCACTCAAGGAAAGCACCAAAGTAAAAATATAATCAACCGAACAGCGGTCGAACAAAGGCCATACAGCAAAAAAATGATCGCACATGGTCTAATAGTAATAAGTAAAGCCTACTCGTTCGAACAGGGGTCGAACACTGGTCGAACAGTGACTGTTTTGGAACAAAATCCTTCTATCAAATCTGCCTTTGAGTTTATGCCAATACAAATGGATGTAAACATAAAAACAATCTGCGCTCGATACTTATAACAAACGCATGCATAACAGCAAAAGCAATCAAATGAGTTTTTCTTCTAATTTGCTAAAGGGCTTATACAACAACATATGCATGCACAAAGACCAAAAACTGTTTGTTACTGTACGTTGCTGGAGCTGATGGTCCCGTTACTTGCGTTTAGTCTTGAAAGAACTGTTTTTGCACATGTCCATATTTTTGTATATTTTATGCGTTGGAATTTAATAACGTCGCACAGTACTTTGAGCCCATACAAAAGTGAGGAATAAATACAAGGAGCCGTTCGATTTTTATGAAATTTTGCATGCTGATTAATTTATGACCGCTGATTTTAAAAATGAAATCAGATTTAACGTAGATCTATTACTTTCGCTGGAAATAAAGTTTAAATATCGAAATTTCTGTGATTTAAAGGGAATAATAAAATAAGTAAAAACACTTATTATAAAAAAACATTAAAGATATTAAGTTGTTAAATCTTTAACTTTTTAATATTGACCCCTTTTGGAAATATGTTTTTTCGTTTAAAAGATATACATATAGTTTTTTATGCAATTTTTCCAAAATATAAATCTTTACCAACATATATTAAAAAAATACTTTTTTGCAAAGAAATACTTATTTATGTTGTTATCAACAATTTTTTTTAACAAATGAAACTAAAATTTTTAATATTATGAAATTTATAAGAGATCTTAGTTTGTCTCACTTTCAATATAGAAGGTAAAATAAGGGTCTTCCTCATTAAAGTTGTTTTTAAATTTAATATTTCTTTTTGATGATAACTCAGGATCTGTTGAAATCAATAGGTGTGTCATCAAATCCTTATTTGAATTCTCCCGAGAGCTTTTTCTCGTGTGGTTTAGACGAGCATATCTAATATTTTTGTGGGAAGCCTCCAATGCTTCTTCCGATAAACTTTCTTCAAAAGAAAAAGGTTGCGTTATTTATTATTTTATTTCCATTAGAAAAACTAAAGAAAATTCACCTATGGGCAAATCGAAATACTTCATTACTTCGCATCCATGCACTAAAACTTTGTGCACAGAGCTGGGCATATAGTACCAACTGTAACACTTTAAGTATAAGTTCCTGGTATCCATAAGAAGTTTACTAAACTCTTCAATTTTAATTTTTCTTCCACATGACAAAATTCGCAAAATTAATGAGAAGTTATATATTAAATCTTTATTAAGGCCAGTAATTTCCGCAGAAACATCAAAATTGGCAAAGAATTTCCTAGCCGTGTTTCCGGCATTAGTTGTGCCATAACCTTGTTTGACGTGATCTATAAGCAGGCCCATTCTCTCTCTCTCTGAATTCTCTTTGCATTCGGCTTTTATTTTCAGAAAAAATGGCTTGATTCTCTTGCCTTACTCGCCAAGCTTTAAATGGCAAACGATATGATATGTGGATTAAACATTCAAAAAACCGAATCCAGCAGTGAAGAGTTGAGAGTCCATACTTATAAGAATCTGTGTTTGCAGATCTAGTAAAATTTATTTTGTTCATTTCAATTGGACTTGCATTACAAATGAAGCATCTGCTAGCTGAATTTGTTTCCGTAAGAACGTTTGCAATGGATCCATCGATCATTGTACATTTCATTTCATATGAAACCTCTACAGATTTCCCATTAAATTCCAATATTTCACATTCTAATTCGGTTATTTGTTTTTTAATATCGTTATTTTCTTGTATAACTAAGGTCCTATTTTCCTTAGCCATTACAATTTTTATGGGTCTGCAGAAAAGAGTAGAAGAAGGGCTTTTGTTTATCCAAAGAGGCTTCTTTGATGACGAATCAATTAGCCTTTTATTCAAAAAATAATTGTTTTTTCATTAAAATATACATAGTTAAATTTTTAAACTTTTACTCACTTGATTGGGACAAATGCAATGAAAAATATAAATTCATCGCTGAAATCTTCCGTTGAAAAATTTTGCTTGTATCGGCTGTGACCCGAGCTGCCATCCATACCCCATTTGCATATCAGTGTTACTTTATCCGGAGTCTCTTCGCCATCACTAAGCTTAAATATACTTTTAGCTGTATTTCGCATGAGTGGTTTTAATTCCACTTCTGCAGAGTTTTCAGAAGCTTTGACAGGTGGTACTATATTCTTTTTAAAATTTTGTATTACATATAGGCTTGGAAAGAAGTTTTCATGATGTTCATTGACAGTTTTGCGCAGAATATTATACTTTACTTCCGAGAGATCCAAGTCTAAATAAATTGTCAATGCCACCTGTACTGAGAGGACACTTTCTTTTTTAATACTGCCTTTTCTTCTCGCAAAATCTGATGCATATTCTAATTCTTCTTCAGTATAGTCAGATACTATTTCAGCAACTTTTCTTCTTTTCATTTGTTCAGATAACAAGTGGAACTCCTTTTTAGGTCTTCCGCGACTAGTGCTAGGTTGCTTAGATATGAAGATTTATTTAAACTGTGTAAAAACTTTTTTTATTTTTACTTACTTCATCTGGATCAGGAATAATAAAAGTTTGGACACTTAACCAGTTTTCATACTTTTTTATAAACAAATTTTTATTATAGTGGCACTCCTTCCACTTTCTATCTAATTTAATCTGAAAAATCCGAATGTTTTCTATTGTTGCTTCATTAAACAGTCTTTCACCAATTTTGTTTTTAACAAAACTTTTTAAAATCAAAAATTTACCTCTTGGACCAGCAGAAATGCAGCAATTAAATAAATCTTTATTAGTTAAAATTATTGACATTTTTGATAACAAATAATATATTATGTTTTTTCTTAATGCACATGCAAATAGACTTTAACTTCCACAGCTTTTTTGCAAGTTCTCTGTTTTTGTTAAGAAAATACGGTAAAAATTGGGTAGCATTGAGAGAATATGAGAGTTCCCTACATTTAACAATTTATAAATTAATTTGTAGTAATATTAATAACAGTTATTGAACTCGATTGCTCAAACATTCTTTTGAAGAATAAGTTTATTTATTAATAATAATTTATGAAAGAGTTCTTACATTTCTGTAAAAAAATACAGTGTTATCATTCTCTGTAAGAACTTAACTTTCATAAGCTGATATGCCCTTCTGTTAGGTATAGAGTACAAAGAATATGTTTGTTTACGTTTTTTATTTTTGTATAACATACTGAATTCTACATACACTAACAACATTTAGCTAATTTTTGCAAAACATGATTTTTAGACCATTTTTAAAAAGGTGGTAACTCAAAAAATAGTTCGAAGTTGGATAAAATATTTTATGTTCCTGAAAGATAGATAAACATACAATAATTTAGTTTAAAAATTAAATATGACACTTGTGGACATTTTTTTAAATGACTGCTGAAAACATCAAATTTAAAATTTTTTTTTAATTTTTTATAATTTAAAATAAATTTTTTAATACTTATTTTACATTTTCTTATAAATATAAAATAACGTATTGTTTTTTATTATTTTAAAAAAAAATAAAATCAATGGAATAGTGTAAAAACGTGCTTACGGCATTTTTTCTTTGAATGAAGCACATAAGCAAAAAATTCACAAAATTATTTTTGGACCATTTTTAAAAACACGATAACTCAAAAAGTGGTTCGAAGTTGGACAAAATATTTAATGTTTCCGAAAGGTAAAGAGACGTAGAAATGCATATGTAAAAAATTGAAGGTGAAACTTGTGGAAATTTTTTTTAAATGACTGTTGAAAACTGCAAATTTTTCAATTTTTTTCAAAATTTTTTGATAATTTAAAATTTAATTTTTATTACTTATTTTAAACTTTCTTGCTTATATAGTTAAAACTTATTTTTGCTCACTGTTTCCTTAAAAATACAAAAATAAAATCACTTGAATAGCGTAAAAACTGTGCTAACAGCATGTTTTTCTTTAAATACAACGCGAAGTCGAAAATTCTACAATAATAAAAACGCATAAAAAGCGTTGACTTTGAAGAGGTGTAGTTTCCACAAAACTACTTCTTTTGCGAAGAAAATTTAAACTCTTTTTAGTGAAAGTATTACCTAACTTACAATATCTATTTTGTTAGGGTTCGTCAAAATGAAACTCTTGATTTTTTCCTACTGGACAAAGTACTGTGCGCCGTAGTCTATTGGCATTTATTTGATTAGTTGACAATCACCATTTCTTTATGCGTTGAGGAGATCGCTGTCGCATTGTAAGACACTTTTCATAAGTACTAATGAATATGTGTACTCTTCTCTTTCTCTCTCTCTCTCTCTCTCTCTCTCTCTCTCTCTAGTAATGGTATCTCTCCAAATACTTCATAACCAGCATTACATTTGGAATCAATATGCAAGCAATGAAGGCTGAAACGCGAACAATTTTAAATCGATAAAATATTGATAGCATTTTTGGAAATAATGGGAATATAAGTTTTTATAATTTTTTATAAATTTACAAAAAAAAAATTTAATTTGATATGAATGAAATTTGAATATATCAAAAAAGATTGAATTTGAACCCTTTGTATGCCCGTTTAACCGAACTGTAACAAACCAAATAATTTTGTAGTAAAACACTTCATGGCTCATTTTCTTCAAATACAGAAAGGTAAAAATAACTGGAGTTTTTTACTAATCATATAAAATTTCATCGTATTCGAAAAAAAATATATGATCAAAAAATGATGTGCAAAAGAAACAGAAAATTAAAAAGAATAAATGCAAAATATTGTGATAAGATCAATACTGAGTAAAGTGTTTCAAAAATTGAAAATTGCTTGAATCAGCTAAAAATATTCACAATTTACAAAAAAAAACTGCGAATTTTTAGTCAAAAGTGTGTTCAGAATTTTTGTTGTGTCATCCTTTTTTTTAAATAAAATCCGCATAAATTGAACAAATATGTTTTCAATTTAGTTTTTCATATTAAAATCATCTTTATCAATTTAAATGATATTTTTCGAAAAAAAGCACTTGCCCTTTAAAGGGTTAAGGGATGTATTTTTTAACGAATTTGGCCTGGCTTATAATCAGAGCTTTAATATTAGTTATACTGCAGATTGCACGAAATCATATAAAAAAAAACAAAAGAATTGGTAAGCCTCTACTAATTTTTTTGCGCTTCGTAATGGGTGCTCTTAAAGTAAAGAGGAAGGATTACAGCTGCGAATATTTAGATAAAGTAAAAAATAAGTTGAATTTTAAGTCACTACATAAAAATATATTATTCGATCCTTGTGTGGTCACTATTCGACTCTGGTTCGGTCGCTGTTCGACCCTTATTCTGCTGCTGTTGTAAAACTAGTTTTCTAGTTTTGAGCCAAAACAGTCAAAACGAGCATCAAAATTAAAAAAAAAACTTCTCATATTTAACATAAAGAAAGGTTTTTAAATCTTTTCAAAAGTTATGTTTATGATAACATTTTTATAGTTCAGAAAATTATTTTTTTTTTTACCAATCTTATTAGAAGAGCTAAAATGCTTCCCTCAAATTTTTAAAATTTTTGCTTTTTAAGTTTAAAAAAACCATAAAAACTATATTTTGGGCAAAATCCAAAAATAGGTCCATTAGATAATTTCATTGACTTTCTTATAAATATGCTTTTGAAAGGTTTCTAAATTTAAGTTTAAGAAAAAATTACAACATGAAAAAGAATTATTTAATTCCACGTTGAAACAACCATGCGGCGCAGTGAAATAAGTTCAAATAAAATAAATGCCAATGAAATAAGTCCAAACAAAAAAATCACAATGAAATAGCTACCAAAAAAAAAAACAAATTAAATCCCAAAACAAAGTAAATAAATGCCAATGCATTGAGATTTATTACCATTATGAAATAAATACCAAAATATATGCAAATTACATGAGATTTATTTAATTATGTTTTTCCTCTTAATTATTTCATTGCGTTACTTTGGCCTACTGGGTTGTTCAGATGCAACATATTGAAACAAAGTAAGTTACAAATCAAAAGCAACTCAAGATATCGAAAGATTATAACAACTGCAACAACAACAATCACTCAAAGCCAACGCTATAAAGTACTGAAAGATGAATAATAAATGCACAATATAAAAGATATGCAAATACATTATTTTGTAAAAAATAAAGCTGCTAGTGAATTTCTATGTAAAGCGACGATCTTCGCTTGAGTTTGATTGTTTACCACACATCGCAAACATAATGGGAAAAATGTAACCTCGATTAATAACCCATATTATTAGCAAAAAAAATAAAAAAAAACAAATACTTATGTCACTCACAATTAAAATAGATATTAACAAATGTAGTAGAAAAACTTCTAATAGAAATCCTTAAGATGCGTAACTAGGTTATGCAGTACGCATCGCTAACTTTGAAAAGAAAAAAAAAATTTGTATAAAATACTGCAAAAACTCAAATCGATAAATAAACTTGTAACTTTGCGATCAATATGACAGCTGAGTTGCATCAGTTTTTTTTTATACACAGCAGCTGACTGTAGTTAAACCTTTGCTAAGTTTTTTGACCCCGACTAAAATCAAGGCGAAGCATGAGCTTAAGTCTAAAAAATAGCAATACATCAGGTGGCATTAAAATGTGCGGAAGTTTTTTCTTTTCTATGTTTGAACGATGTCATTGTATGCTAATGCATTTGCGGTCAGTTTTTAGTGTGAATTTTACATTTTTTTTAAATTTTGCGTAGCTTTACCGAAATCGACCTTATACTCATAATAATAACATACATTTGAAGAATACAAAATGCTTACGCATAAGGTTTATAATCTATAGTAATAAAACTCATATTCTGTTTGTTTGTTTGTTTGTTGGCCTTTATGCAAATCTAAAGGGCTCAACGAATTTCGCTCAAACTAAGTAAACAAATTAAGTGCATCCCAACTTAAAATTGTGCATACTTAGTTTTTGCCACGCCCCCTTCAAAATTTTTCAACTAACGGTAATTCTTTATTATAGTACTTCTTACCATAGGAGTTTTTGTATATTTAATTTTAGAAATTTTTTGTTATTTTGACATCAAAAACACTGACATATCTTCAAAACTGGAGAAATTTTCAGTACAACGACTTTTTCATAAAACATCGTTACCTAAGAATGTGAAAAAAACGACATGAAAATCAAAGTTTGGTCTTTCGATGCAAATATCTCCGCTGTCCATTAATATATTTCATTCAAATTTTTTTTGTTCAAAAGTTCAATAAAATCACTTTACAAAAATAGGTTGAGCTGTACCGTTAAGTCAGTGTATATATGTTTTATGAGTATGCCAAAAAAGGTCCAAAATATTGACTTTTTACTCAAAAAATGACTCAAAAATTGTTGTTGTTGTAAAAATGAAATCAATTAAAAATTGCACATTTGGCTACCTTTCATATGACATAGCATTCATTTGCAAAAATTCTTCCAGCTTAGCGCAAAAATTCGCAAATTTATTTTTTCCAAAATGTTGTTTTTATATTTTTTACAAAAAAGTCAAGTGTCAAAAATAATTTATGTGAAAAAATTACCCAATATCTCTTTCCAATCAAAAGTTATGGCTAAAAATCTATTTTTTCATACAATTTACTATCTATAGTAATAAAACTCATTTTCTGTTTGTTTGTTTGTTTGTTTGTTTGGCCTTTATACAAATCTAAACGGCTCAACGGATTTCGCTCAAACAAGGTATACATATTAAGTGCATGCCAACTTAAAATTTAACATACTTGGTTTTTGCCACGCCCCCTCCAAAGTTTTTGAATTAACGTAAATTTTGTTATTATAAAACTTTTTATCATCGGAGATTTTTGTGTGTTTAATTTTAAAATTTGTTTGTTATTTTGTCATCAAAAACACTCACATATCTTTAAAATTGGAGAAATTTTCAGTACAACGACTTTTTCATAAAACATCGTTGCCTAAGAATGAGAAAAAAACGATATGAAAATCAAAGTTTGGTCTTTCGATGCAAATATCTCCGCTGTCAATTAATATATTTCATTAAAACATTTTTTTGTTCAAAAGTTCAATAAAATCACTTCACAAAAATAGGTTGAACTGTAACGTTAAGTCAGTGTATTTCGTTATATACATTGTATATGTTTTATGATTATGTCAAAAAAGGTCCAAAATATTGACTTTTTACTCAAAAAATGACTCAAAAATTGTTGTTGTTGTAAAAATGAAATCAATTAAATATTGTACATCTGGCTACCTTTTATATGACTTAGCATTTATTTGCAAAAATTCTTCTAGCTAAGCGCAAAAATTATTTTACTGTTTTTGTCATCAAAACAACAAGGTTTTTTTTATTTTTGCTTTGATTTTTTTCGCGAAATTCATTTTTTCCAAAATGTTGTTTTTATATTTTTTACCAAAAAGTCAAGTCTCAAAAATAATTTATGTGAAAAAATACCCCAATTTCCAATCAAAAGTTATGGCTAAAAATCTATTTTTTCATACAATTGACTATCTATAGTAATAAAACTCATTTCCTGTTTATTTGTTTGTTTGTTTGTTTGTTTGTTTGTTTGGCCTTTAAAGAAATCTAAACGGCTCAACGGATTTCGCCCAAACTAGATATACATATTAAGTGCATGCCAACTTAAAATGTAACATACTTGGTTTTTGCCACGCCCCCTCCGAAATTTTTCAACTAACGTTAATTTGGTTATTATCATACTTTTAAGCTTTGGAGTTTCTTGTGTATTTAATTCTAAAAAATTTTTGTTATTTTGGCATCAAAAACATGCACATATAATCAAAATTGTAGAAATTTTCAGTACAGCGACTTTTTCGTAAAACATCGTTACCTAAAAATGAGAAAAAACGACATGAAAATCAAAGTTTGGTCTTTCGATGCAAATATCTCCGCTGTCCATTAATATACTTCATTCAAATTTTTTTTTGTTCGATAGTTCAATAGAATCACTTCGCAAAAATAGGTTGAACTGTACCGTTAAGTCAGTGTATATATGATTTATGATTATGTCAAACATTGATTTTTTTACTTAAAAAATGACTCAAAAGAAAGCAGTTGTATATCTAGTGTAATTAATTACGAACATTTTCGCTCATTTTATATTTATCTTCCTTATAGTAGTTTTTTTAGTTTTTTTGCCTTCCCACCCCCCTCCTGTTAAATTTGTTTTGTTGTGATGGCTCTATTTTTTCTCACTATTATGTCAGCGTTGTCACTCAATTCTTAACAATGGTACTTTAAATGTTGTATATATATCACCATTTCATCGAAAAGATGACTGTGAATAAGAATGCTGTAAAAGTTAATATTTTCATGTAATCAGTTTCAGCTATATGGCGATATAATAAAACATATCCGCATCTGGTTAGCACAATTATTTCATTGGTTTTGATCTGTGCTTTAAATTCACAGATAGATGGCACCGCATTTGTAAGTACTGTGGGTACAAACTATACACCTTGCGGTGAATAGCCGAATGATGTCTACCAAAATTTTCTTAAAATTTAACCCCACACGTTTGGGATTACAGACAAGTTGCGCTATTTTTTGATTACAAAAGAATATCTAATGTTCTTATGTAGCTAGCAGATAAGTTTTGCGAAATTTTTTGCGAAAATGCTATTGCTACCAAACTTTCAAAATGTCAAGTAATGCAGTACTGCCAGTTTTTTCAGTCGCAGCGTCATCTAGCCCCAAATAACGGCTAAGTGTTGTCTACTTTTACAGTTGCGCTTTCAACACTTAAAAACATAGAATTGGATCAATTTAAATGTCCAGCTCACTTGCTGGATTTTTTGTTGTTTTTGCTTTGCTTGCAAATGCGATGATATGATCCTGATCTCCCATGAAAAAACGCAGTTAATATAAATTTTAGTACAATCATTTTTAGTACAACGAATTTTTCACAAAATACTGATAGCTAATAATGAAAAAAAATTATATGAAAATCAACGTTTTTACTTTAAATGCCAATATCTCCTCTGTTTTTAATATATTTCATTAAATTTTTTTTGTAAAATAGTTCAATATATTTTTAATATAAATCTTTGTTTAGATGTTAAAATATCCACATCTCAAGGACGCATTGAGTCCCACCATAGTTTTTATATTGCTGAAAAGATAATTTTGCTAGCTTTAAGATTAATAAATATAAAAATTATTTTTAATTCCCACCATAGTTTTTATATTGCTGAAAAGATAATTTTGCTAGCTTTATTTAAGATTAAGTAAATATAAAAATTATTTTTAATTTTTAAAATATGTCTTACGTACCCCTTCTTTGAATTCAATTTGCCCACCGCAAGAGATGGAACCACCAACAACAAAAATTTTGGATTTAATTTCGTTCAATTACCTTTCTAACGGTAGCTTAAAAATAAAATTCAACATGTTTTTCATTATTCCAGAATTTAGAAAACATTAAATCGAGAAGTGTATATTAAAATGTTTATATAAATGACTCTCTAGTAACACCGGGTATATCAGCTAGTACTTAAATAACATTAAACAATATTACATTAAAACAAACAACAATAAACACATATTTAAACAAAGTCATTTCAATCTTAAGAAATGCATGGAATGCATGGTTTTTGCTTTTATTAGATATTTTATCGAAAAAGTTATAGTAAAATAATTCCTGCTTTAATAAAATGTTTTTCTCAAAACACCTCTATAAAAAACTTTTTGAAATAAAATTCTTTCAAGACTTTTAAAATAATCTTCAGATAAATAAATCAATCAAATAACTGACATCAAAGTTCAGAAAACAAAAGACTTAAGACAAGAACTTGAAAAGATTCCGATATTTAACATTTTAACAAAAGATAAAAACGAAAATAAGTAAACGGACTCAGTATAAAAAATAATGTTTCATTAGTGATGATTTATTTGAATTTATTTGCTATTTACATTCACTTCAATTAATTATGCACTAAATATAATAGCTTTTTATTTCAACAATTTCCGATTAACGGAAATAGTCTTTTAACTCCTAAAAAGCTAAATAATATTATTGGTTTTGATCAAAGATTAAACAAGTTTTAATCTTAATCTTGCATATTTATACAACAAAATAAAGCTTCCGTTATAAAAAAATAAATTTATTAATTCATTGTATGTTTTATATAAGAAAAATTAATATATAGCTCAAATACCTGTTGTAATACAAAAACAACCTAATTAACTATACGTATTGTCAAACCAAAAAGTTGCTGCTTTCATATGAACAAGTCTGTGTGATAAGGCATAGAGCTAAAATTTACATAAAATGCTCTAATTTAAATAAGTTTTTTTTTTATTTTTACTTTTTTTCTTTGTGGTTAGCACTAAAACCACTCAACATAGCAAGAGGTACTCCAAATAATTATAAAATATGTAAATATCATATATCATAAACAACAATAGCAATTTTTACAATTTTGCAATCATCTTCCTTGCTTCAAAATATTTCAAGTATTTAAAAAAAATTAATTAATGCAAAGCCGGTCTTGACGTATATCATTAAAAAAAAATGATGATTTTTGCTTTATTTACCAACGACAACTTTTCAAGATTTCTTTTAATTTGTTTATTAATGCCTTATATGTGTCTAGAATTTGTTGTTGTAGTTTTTTTAATTAAGTTTCACTTCAATATTTCAGCGTTCTACGCTGATCGTCGTGTATCCGGCTGGCACTACCAAGCACCGTTGTGGTTAGAGGCTGTGTTGTTTTTTTTTAGCCAGAAGTCAAAAAAGACGCTCGCTCTTCAAACGAAAATAAAGTACAAATTGCCACAATATCTGACTATATGGTATTGCTATTCTTAGTTTGTGGCTTTTTTAAAACATATTTATTAATAGTAAATATATATAATGAGAGCCTTTTGAAGTTCATTCACTTAACAAAAAAGTCAATAGCAAAAAATAGTATGAAAAAAATTTAAAATTTTAGTTTTAATTAAATGAAATTTGAAAAATAACATCATTATATATATCAGTTATAACAAAAACAAGGTTTAATTTATTAAGTTTTTTAACTTGTAAACTCCACTTTTGTAGTATAAGTAAATATTGTATTAGTATTGTATATTGGTATTGTTTTAGTATTATAAATATTGGTATTGTTTTTTAATTAAAGTACTTTTAACACATCAGATAACAATATCCAAAAATCATTAAAAGTGTCAACAACATTCAAAAAGACACACAAAATGTTATAAATTAAAGCACTATCAATATACTATACCATAAGCGGAAGTAAACGCTTATATTTGATGACGTACATACATACATCGTTCATTTTTGAAGATACTTAAAGAGGTTTTAAAAAATGCAGTCTGTTCAAATACCCATGAGTTGAGGCTCTTTCTCAAACACACAAACACAAACACACACACACATACACATTAAGTTTAACTTCGTGTTTAAAGGAAGCATCTTAAAGCTTTAAATTATGTTGAGCAATAGTTTTTGGTAAAACAAATATTAAAAAATTCAAAATCAGCTAATCCATTCAATATTTTACATATCACTACTAAATCATAGCTTCGTCTATAAATTGCAGTGCTGCCAGGTGTCAGCAAAAACAAATTTCTCATTTTTTCCTACGAAAAAATGGTTTTCCTCACTTTTAACTCTTAGCTTCCCGTTTATTGGAACGAAGTTCCTTTATGCGGCTTGCGGGTGGTGTGATTTGTTAGAAATCGTCACGTAACAGTGAGATTGCTGTGTGTGTATGTGTGCGACTATCGAGCAGACTACAAACCCAATGAGCACTAAACGAAGAACGATTCATAAACAAGCTCGTTAACGAGTCCGAGATCTCGGACTCGCAATCTTGTGCTCGTAAACGAGCTCGCTAACGAATCCGAGATCTCGAACTCGTAAACGAGCGAATTCATAAATTTTCCTAAGGGCCATTTTGTTCACAGAGAGATAAATTTACCCCCGAGTTAATTCCATGATTTTTCCAGTTTTTCATTTGTTCACAGTGAGTTAAGCATTTAACTCTTCAAGCTGGAGATAAAAATGGTGGCGAGATAGCTTAACCCCAGAAATATTTAACTCGTGAAAATTGGTGAGTTAAGATTTTTAATTCGCTCTCATCACTCTCATTTTAATATTTTTTATTTACTTGGTGTCAAAATATTGATAATACAGATTTTTAAACATAGGGAAACAGTATTGGGGGTTACTGATTTCGAATCTGGTGTCAGAATTTTAAAATTTGTATAAGGTTGCCACCTTAATTTTTTATTTTTACGAATTCGGGGCTGGCGCGAACTAAAGGGTAAAAATGGGTCGCCGAATCCGTTGTCAGAATTTTAAAATTCGAAAATTTTTCTGCACATAGGGCTGCCACCTAAAAATGTTTTTTTTTTAAGAATTTTAAACATGAGGGAACAGTATTGGGAGGTTACTGATATCGAATCTGAACTCAAAATTTTTAAATTCAAGATGGTGGATAGGGTTGAAACCTTAATATTCTAAATTTTTACGAATTCGGGGCTGCCAAAAAAAAAATGGTACACCAAAAATGGGTCGCTGAATCCGAATCCGTGGCCAGAATTTCAAAATGTTAAAGTTTTGAAATAATAGGGTTGCTTTTACTTTTGAAAATACATATTATTAGGTGGCAGCCCCATTATTATAAACATTTATCATTTTGAAATTCTGACCACGGATTCGGACTCAGCGACCCATTTTTGGCATACCATTTTTTTGCCAGCCCCGAATTCATAAAAATACAAAAAATTAAGGTGGCAACCCTATTCACCATTTTGAATTTTAAAATTCTGACTTCAGATTCGAAATCAGTGACTTCGAAATCAAGTCTTGCCACGGATTCGGATTCAGCGACCCATTTTTGGTGTACCATTTTTTTTTTACAGACCCAAATTCATAAAAATACAAAAAATTAAGGTGGCAACCCTATCCACCATCTTGAATTTTAAATTTTTGACTTCAAATTCGAACTTAGCGACCCCCAATACTCTTTCCTCATGTTTAAAATTCTTAAAATAAAACATTTTTAGGTGGCACCCCTACGTGTAGAAAAATTTTCGAGTTTTGAAATTCTGACAACGGATTCGGAATCAGCGACCCAATTTTACCTAGTGTTTCTCCCTGAGTTGAATTCGCATAAATAAACAAGAAATTAGGTGGCAACTTTATCCGCCATCTTGAATTTTAAAATTCTGACACCAGATTCGAAAGAAGTAACCCCAATACTGTTTCTTCATGTTTAAAATTCTCAAAAAAATGTTTAGCTGGCAGCCTTGTGTAGAAAAATTTCAGAATTTTAAAATTCTGACATCAGATGCAAAATCAGCGATCCATTTTTACCTAGTGTTCACTCCAACCTCCAAATTCGCAAAAATAAACCAAAAATCCCCACACATTTTTTAATTAATGAGCAGCACTCTAACATTTCAATGGAAATCGAGATAAACTGAGAGCGAATTTATGCTTAGAGCTGTGATTTTGCATCTGATGTCAGAATTTCAAAATTCTAACATTTTTCTACACAGGGCTGCCAACTAAACATTTTTTTAAGAATTTTAAACATGAAGAAACAGTATTGGGGGTTACTTCTTCCGAATCTGGTGTCAGAATTTTAAAATTCAAGATGGCGGATAAAGTTGCCACCTAATTTCTTGTTTATTTATGCAAAATAAATTTCTCTGGGAGAAACACTAGGTAAAATTGGGGCACTGATTCCGAATCCGTTGTCAGAATTTCAAAACTCGAAAATTTTTACACGTAGGGGTGCCACCTAAAAATGTTTTATTTTAAGAATTTTCAACATGAGGAAAGAGTATTGGGGGCCGCTGAGTTCGAATCTGAAGTCAGAAATTTAAAATTCAAGATGGTGGATAGGGTTGCCACCTTAATTTTTTGTATTGTTATGAATTACGGGCTGGCAAAAAAAAAATGGTACACAAAAAATGGGTCGCTGAATCCGAATCCGTGGCCAGAATTTCAATATGATAAAGTTTTGAAATAATAGGGTTGCCACCTAATAATATGTATTTTTTAGAATTTTAAACATCATTTAACAGTATTAGGGAGCCACTGATTTCGAATCTGAAGTCAGAACTGTAAAATGCAAAATGGTGGATAGGGTTGCCACCTTAATTTTTTGTATTTTTATGAATTCGTGGCTGGCAAAAAAATGGTACATCAAAAATGGGTCACTGAATACGAATCCATGGTCAGAATTTCAAAATTATAAAGTTTTGAAATAATAGGGTTGCCACCTAATAATATGTATTTTTAAGAATTTTAAACATCATTTAACAGTGTTAGGGAGTCACTGATTTTGAATCTGAAGTCAGAATTTTAAAATTCAAGATGGTGGAAAGGGTTGCCACCTTAATTTTTGGTATATTATGAATTCGGGGCTGGCAAAAAAATGGTACGCAAAAATGGGTCGCTGAGTCCGAATCCGTGGTCAGAATTTCAAAATGATAAAATTTTATAATAACAGGGCTGCCACCTAATAATATGTATCTTCAAAAGTAAAAGCAACCCTATTATTTCAAAATTTTATAATTTTAATATTCTAACCGCGGATTCGGATTCAGTGACCCATTTTTGATGCACCATTTTTTTTTGCCAGCCCCGAATTCATAAAAATACAAAAAATTAAGGTGGCAACCCTATCCACCATCTTGGATTTTAAAATTCTGATTTCAGATTCGAAATCAGTGACTCCCTAATACTGTTAAATGAAGTTTAAAATTCTAAAAAATACATATTATTAGGTGGCAATCCTATATTTTCAAAACTTTATCATTTTGAAATTCTGACCATGAATTTGTATTCAGCGACCCATTTTTGGTGTACAATTTTTTTTTTGCCAGCCCCGAATTCATAAAAATACAAAAAATTAAGGTGGCAACCCTATCCACCATCTTGAATTTTAAAATTCTGACTTCAGATTCGAAATCAGTGACTCCCTAATACTGTTAAATGATGTTTAAAATTCTAAAAAATACATATTATTAGGTGGCAACCCTATTATTTCAAAACTTTATCATTTTGAAATTCTGGCCACGGATTCGAATTCAGCGACCCATTTTTGGTGTACCATTTTTTTTTTGGCAGCCCCGAATTCGTAAAAATTTAAAATATTAAGCTGGCAACCCTATCCACCATCATGAATTTAAAAATTTTGAGTTCAGATTCGAATTCAGTAACCTCCCAATATTGTTCCCTCATGTTTAAAATTCTAAAAATAAAACATTTTTAGGTGGCAACCCTATGTGTAGAAAAATTTTCGAATTTTGAAATTCTGACAACGGATTCGGATTCAGCGACCCATTTTTACCCTTTAGTTCGCGCCAGCCCCGAATTCGTAAAAATAAAAATTAAGGTGGCAACCTTATCCAAATTTTAAAATTCTGACATCAGATTCGAAATCAGTAACCCCCAATACTGTTTCCATATGCTTAAAAGTCTGTATTTTCAATATTTTGACACCAAGTAAATAAAAAATATTAAAATGAGAGTGATGAGAGCGAATTAAAAATCTTATCTCACCAATTTTCACGAGTTAAATATTTCTGGGGTTAAGCTATCTCGCCACCATTTTTATCTCCAGTTTGAAGAGTTAAATGCTTAACTCGCTGTGAACAAATGAAAAACTGGAAAAATCATGGAATTAACTCGGGGATAAATTTATCTCTCTGTGAACAAAATGGCCCTAAGTGACTTTTCCTAAGAAAATCTTGAAAAATTTTTCAGTCAAAATGATTAACATTAAAAAAAACACTAAATAAAATTATATATGAAAAAAATTCCATAAATTTCTTTATACAAAATTAAATAAAAAAACACTTCGAATTTTTTCATATAAAAATTATGAAAATTTTTTGTGTTTTAATTGAGGTAATTTTATCAGCTAACAATGAAAAGAGTTGTTTTAATTAAAAAAATATTTTACTTTAAAAAAGTCCGACTCGTAGACGAGCTCGAAACGCACACGAGATCTCGGACCCATACAAAATTATGTGAAAAGACTTGGAATTTTTTCATATAAATTTCTTCATAGATATTTATAAAAAAAGGCTTAGAATTTTTTCATATAAAAATTATGAAATTTTTTTATTTTAATTAACATATTTTTAGCAGCTAACAATGAAAATGTAGTTTTAAATAAAGAAGTTATATATTTTCATAAAAAAAGTCGAACTCGTAAACTAGATCTCGGATCCATACAAAATTATATGAAAACGCTTAGAATTTTTTCGTATAAAAATGATGAAAATTTTTTTATTTTAATTGACGTATTTTTAGCAGCTAGCAATGAAAAAATTATTTTTATTAAAATTAAAGATTTTCATATAAAAAAGGCAGTTCGAGAAAGCTTCGACATTTTTTATGAACGATTCGTTCGCGAAACGTATTTTTTATGAACGATTCGTTCTCGAAACGTATTCTCGGACTCGTTGACGAATCGCTCGTATACGAGTCCGAGATGGCGTATCCAAGATCTCGTTTTTGTTGCGTATTCATAACAAAGCCGAGTTTTTTATATGAAAATGTTTCGTTTTCATCAAAACTATTTTATCATTGTTAGCTTCTAAAAATACGTCAATTTATATAAAAAAATTCCAAGTATTTTTATATAATTTTCTTTAAAGAAATTTATATTAAAAAATTCCAAGTCTTTTCACACAATTGTGAAAATAGTTTATTTGAATAAAAATTTTGTTTTCATTTTTGTCTGCAAAAATACTTTAATGCAAAAAAAAAATTTTTTTAAATTGTTTTCATATAAGCGAGCTTTCGTGTTCGTTTCGAGCTCGTTCACAAGTCCGACTTTTTTGTTTGAAAATATTTAATTTTAATAAAAACTATTTTTTCGTTTTTTAAAATATGTCAATAAAATAAAAAAATTTTTACAATTTTTATATGAAAAAATTCTAAGCCTTTTATATGATTTTCTATGAGAAATTTATATGAAAAATTTCTAAGACTTTTCACATAATTTTATATGGATCCGAGATCTCGTGTTCGTTTCGAGCTCGTTTAAGAGTTAGACTTTTTTATATGAAAATATTTAATATTAATAAAAACTATTTTTTCGTTGTTAGCTGCAAAAAATGTGTCAATTAAAATAAAAAACCAATTCATAAATTTTTTATGAAAAAAATTCTAAGTCTTTTCATATGATTTTCTTTGAGAAACTTATATGTAAAATTTCTAAGTCTTTTCACATAATTTTATATGGATCCGAAATCTCGTGTTCGTTTCGACCTCGTTTAAGAGTTAGACTTTTTTATATGAAAATATTTAATATTAATAAAAACTATTTTTTCGTTGTTAGCTGCCAAAAATGTGTCAGTTAAAATAAAAAAAAAATCATAATTTTTATATGATAAAAATTCTAAGTCTTTTCATATGATTTTCTTTGAGAAACTTATATGTAAAATTTCTAAGTCTTTTTACATACTTTTATATGGATCCGAAATCTCGTGTTCGTTTCGAGCTCGTTTAAGAGTTAGACTTTTTTATGAAAATATTTAATATTAATAAAAACTATTTTTTCGTTGTTAGCTGCCAAAAATGTGTCAATTAAAATAAAAAAAAAATTTCATAATTTTTATACGATAAAAATTCTAAGTCTTTTCATATGATTTTCTTTGAGAAACTTATATGTAAAATTTCTAAGTCTTTTCACATAATTTTGTATGGATCCGAGATCTCGTGTTCGTTTCGAGTTCGTTTAAGAGTCCGAGATCTCGTGTTTGTTTCGAATTCATAACAAAGCCAAATTTTTGACATATTAATATTTTGTTTTACTAAAAAACTATTATTTTAATTGTTAGCTTTTAAAAATACGTTAATTAAAATAAAAAAAAATTCATAATTTTTATATGAAAACATTTCGGGTGTGTTCATATAATTTTGAATGTATCCGAGATAACGTGTTCGTTTCGAGTCTGAGATTTTGTTTTCGTTTTTTCATTTCCTTGTAAAAAAATTTTTTAAAACATTTTTAATAATAAATAATTTATTTTTAGTTCGCTGTTATTATTACATGTTTTAAGCAAAAGAAAAATATTTAACTATAAAATAAAAAAAAATAATTAAAAAAAAAATTATAAAACATAATTTTGGAAAGTTTTGGACTTTCGTAAAAAAAATTTATGTAAAACCTATATTTTAAAACAGCACAACAAAAAAAATTGTTTTTTGTCCCGGTTGGGGCTTGGACCCACGACCATTCTCCTTCTTAATGAAGCAAATTAAGCGACGACTGCTTAACAACTGCGATGGTCGAATAGATAATCTCATGAACTAACAATCACGCGGCCAAGGTTCAAATTTAAAGATGGTAGTAATTTTTCAATTTAATTTAATGTTAATAATAATAATATTGTTCGCAGTTTTCGCCAGTATAAAAATCATAATTCTCATAAGATGCTGTTTAAAGTCTTAAAAAATAGGGTTTTTTTGCAAAAAAAGTGGTTGGCAAATATCTTATCTTTTAGATAGTTCGAGAAGATTTCGATATTTTTAATTAACGAATCGTTCTCGAATCGTATTCTCGGACTCGTTAACGAATCGCATTCTCGGACTTGTTAACGAATCGCATTTTCGGACTCGTTAACGAATCATTTTCTCGCACTCGTTAACGAATCGTACTATCGGACTCGTGAACGAGTGGTAGAAAATCACCACTCGTTCACGAGCCCGTTCGCGCATTCGAAAACGATAATCGTTAACGATTAAAATGTCCGAGAATCCGTATTCGTTTCGAATTCGTTTGGCCTATTGGGAAACTAGCAGGCGAGTGCGCTGTGTGTGTGCGTGCGAGTATTGAGATTCGAACTAGGGCATCCATCCCATGAAAATTCAATGATACAACCTACGTAAAAATGTATGGGATTTTAACAATTTTTAAAATAAAAACCTTTCTAAAACTATCTGTACAAAATAACACAATATTTTAAATACATAATACTTCCTTAGAAATACTGAAAGGATATTTTAATAATACTAAAATAAAAATTTCTTAGCTAGCTGTGCGAAATGTGACGTAAAAAATATAAAATATAAACCTTTCATGAATTAACTGTACAAAATACTTACTTAGAAAAACTAAAATTGTCACATTTTAAAAAAAATTAAAAAAAAAATTCCTTGACTATTGCAGTGTGTAAAAAATTGAAAATCAATTTCTTGTTTCCATTAGAATATGGTTCTTTAAGGTCTTAAGAATACATATACAAACTTTTAGAAAGAAATATCAAATAGAAAAAAGTTATAACATTTATTAAGGGTATTCACTTCAATGCTGAAATTTCAGAAATCGGAAATTTCCGACGAGTCGAAGTGAGCGACCCATTTGAAATGTTTCGTTTCTTACACATACATCCGTCAAACTTAAAATTGCCATTGCTTCATTTCGTTAGTGCGCCTACTACCAAAACAAATGATTTTGATCATATTTTGTAAAACACAGATTAATACTCAGATATATAAAACGACTGCCACTCAGCTAAAATAGAATTAATCATAATTTTGTTCTTGCTCGCAGACATTGCATCAGCTTTAAGGTAGGATTTCATAGAATGCCCTTCTTATTATCGAAATAATCATATTCACAATGACTCACACTCATTAAACAGATTCACTTAGGATTATTGAACACATCTTTTCTTCGCAAATTTCGGACGATTATTTTTCATCAACTCAATAGCTAATTAAATTTAAGCAATCTTCGGAAAACCAAAACAATAACAAGTGCACTGAAGTTTTCGTAAATTTCAGCATTTTGCAAATTTCAGCGCTGAAGTGAATACCCTTATTATATTCGTATATAGCGTAAAATTCAAGAATTTTTAATCGCGTTTTTCTCGAAACAAGGTTTTTTCGAATCGGCTTCTAAGATATCTGGAGTTCTACTTAATCGATTTCGATGAATCTTGATTCATTGTGATCCTTATAGACCCTGTTAAGCACTAGATCTATAAAAAGCCAAAAAAAATTTTATATATTTTTTTTATGCTGAAAGTTTCGTTAAAAAAAGGAAGGGGTTTTTGTACATTTTTTTTCAACGCATACCATTTTTTATTTTTTTATTTTTTTTTTTATTTGCGTAGGTTGAGTGCTCAACTACAACCCTTAATTCAAGAATGCACTTTGATTTTTACTTTCAGACGCTTTGTAAATGCTGGAGACGAGAAGCCAATTGCAACAATTTTTTAAACACGCTAACTTCAACGTCTTGTAGAAAATTAACAACAACTATAAATACCAAAACAAACATTTTTTTATTTCCTCATGAATAATTCTTCATTATTAAAATAATGAATAATTAATAATACTAGGTAAAAAAATTAATAAAGAAGATGTTTTTCTAATAGCTACACACTGTAATAGTACCTTAAACAAGCTGTACAAAATATCACAAAATTCCTACTTAAAAATACTATTTTATTTTTTTTAAATAATTTTATGAACCTTCTGAATGATCTCTAATTTTTATAATTTAACTAATTTTTATTAAAGAATTGATCTTTTTTTCAGACATAAACACTAAATACTATCCAAACATTTAATCGAAATTGTGTTTTTTAGCTTTTTAAAATCTACTGCAGTGTTTTGTGTTGTCAAACAAGGCATAACTACTTTAAAACTTCATATTACGTCTTCCAAAAAATTTATTTTCTTAGGTTTGTCAAACCCGGGACTAGTCCCGGGAGCCTGGGATTGTGTTTTTCAAATCCCAAAATCCACTAACAAACGAGTAGGTGAGTGTGCAGACTAGAGTGTAACTCTCTTTTTCTCTCTCTATGTGTCTCTGTTTCTGACACGTAAAAATTTCGTTAAAATGCATTTGTTATTTTTATTTATGTGTTGTTTTATATCATACGTGAGAATTTTTATTGCAATTAAGTTTTATGAAATAGAAACTGCAGCAAATGTTTGTAATACAGTGTAATCTGATGTTAGAATTTTAAAAAGTTTTTGACACTAGGGTGAACCCTAAAATATTTTTTTATATACTTTTTGCTTATGTGCTAGCAGCATTAAGGAATCGCTGATTTTGAATCTGATATAAGAATTTCAAAGAAGTTTTTTGCCACTAGGGTGGGCTCTAAATATGTGCTTTTTTGTTCTATACTCTTTGTAGATACGCTGATCGCTGATTTCGAATATAATGTAAGAATTTTAATAAAAAAATATTTACACTAGAGTCGACCTTTTTAAATGTGTTTTTTTGTTTGTTTTATACTCTTTGCATATATATGTGCTAGCAATATCATAGGTCGCTGATTCCTATCCTGTTGTTAAAATTTCAAAAAGTTTTTGACGCTAGGGTGGACCCTAAAAATGTGTTGTTTTTTTTGCTTTATAATCTTTGTAGATGCGCTGGTCGCTGATTTCAAATCTAATCTTAGAATTTAAAAAGTTTTTGACTCTAGGATGGACCCTAAAAATAATTTTTTTTGCTATATACCCTTTGTGTATGAGCTGGCAGCATAAAGGGGTCACTGATTTTGAATCTTATGTTAGAATTTTAAAAAAATTTGACACTAGGGTGAACCCTTGAAATGTGTTTCTATTTTATACTCTTTGTAGATTTAAAATAGTTTATTGGCACTAGGGTAGACCCTAAAAATGTATTTTTTTTATACTCTTAAATAAGTCAAGTTTTCAATCCAACTTTTCAAACAATTCAACCTCCATACGGGGAACATGATGAATGTTCAATGCTCAACACCTTGTTGCGTCATGAAACAAACATCGCTGTCATTGGTAACTGCCTATTTTCATCTCTCATTAGAAGATAAATTACCCTTCAATAAATGAATATTTTTTCCTAAAATATTAAATAAAAATTTTTGATTTGATTTTTCATTCACATTGTTTGCCTTCAAGGTATATATATGAAGGTAGTGTGATAAAATTCTCTCTTGTTGTGGGTACCTTAGCTGTTAAAATCAGCTCTTTACAAACAAAAGCAAAGCAAATAACAAAATTTGTCACCAACTTGTCAATAAATAGAATTATGTTGTGAATACTTGTGTTTTAAATTGATTTATTTAAATTGATTTTAGGAACTTTATTGTTAACAACTTTAAAAGTTCTTGTTAGTCCATCCTTCTTGGCCAAACGCACAATGCAGTTATAGGATACACCCAAGAATTATATATTCAAGATTCCGCCTTGCGCATGTCCGCTCTCTTTATGAGCACGTGCATGTGACGTCAGAAGTGCAAGAGAAAAGAGAGTCAAACTGACTGAAAAAAACGTAGTAAAAAATTTTTAATAGGGGTATTCGATTTAAAAATCTCTTCATTTTCTTATAAAATCTTGGTTTTGTAAAGAAATAATTTTAAATCAAAAAACAACGCTTGTACAGAAAAAAATATTAATTTTTTTCATTACTATCTTTGATAAAAATTTTATATCTTATTGGGGTGTTAACTTCCGTGTTGACCCCTTCACAAAAAATAGCTATGTTGCTCGATTTATTTTGAGAGCAGTTTGACTGTTTCTTTGTGTGTATTTCGTTTGTTTCCCAATAAGCCAATCAGATTCATTTGCTTAGTTTCGTTTGTTGTTTATGTGCAGTGTGACCAGAAGATTTTTGAAAAAATTTGCTTTTTGTTAAAAAAAAATATGCTAAATATTCCACTTTCAATTTTTATATTCCACAAAAATATTCCACTTTCAATTTCAAAGATACATATCTAAATAAGTCTAAATATGCATATAAAAAAACACAGAAGCAAGTTTAAAAACATTTATTTATTTGTCTACTATCGCACTTAAATATATTTTCTTCTCCTATAAAAAATTATAAACATTGTTACGGTTTTTTGAATTTTAAGTAACGATATACAATATACAAAACTAAAATTCAGGCACATCTTCTAGGTCAATTCTTAAATTGTTGCTTGTATTATTATCATCGAAATTCGCATTTCTAAATTTTTTTATTAAGCTATCTGGTATTTGATAGGCATTACAACACTTTTTTTGAGCATGCAGCCATGTTTTTACATTCAAAAAAATTATTTAAGAGTTTTTCTTGTATTCTATTTCGAACTTTCGTTTAAATAAGAAATATTCATATAACTACAAATGTTCTCAACCTCAGCATTGCTAAATGGTAAGCTAAGCGAGAAAAGCACAAATTTTGATAAATCTTCAGATTCCGAACTTTGATCAATAACTTTTTTCTGCTTTATTGTTTTGAATCCAAATTTTAAAATAGTTAAAAAAAAAGCTATTGTTAGCAATAATAGTGGTATTCACGATGTGGTGCATTTGTGATAAATTTTTGCAAAATTTACAATACTTACAACTTTTTGTGATCGAACCTTCAGTAAAGTACATATTGTATTTTTAAAATCAATTATATTAATTTTTATTAAATAAACTTACAGCGTAGCCTTTAGCTTGCTCCATGCTGAGTAGAAATGCTTGTACAATCAGCTGATCTAATACACAACTTGTATATTTTTCCCAGGGTTGCATTTTGAAAACTGAATTTTGTTTTTGTTATATTAAAAAATTTACTACAAATATCAAATTTATCAAAAATACACAATACGAGGGAAAATACAACACATCGTGAATACTCCTAATGTTTTCTTAAGTAAATTACTTACTGCTGTAACATAATCCATAAAAAAATTTAACCAAACAAACATATAAGCAAATTTACTTCACTTATTAAGCTGCGTGAAGTTATTACATGAATTGCAATAAAATTGACAACGAAGAAGTTAACCACAAAATGAATTCTTTATATTGCGTTTTACAAGGTGGTTCAGAGATAAACAAAAAAAAAATGTCGATAGCCAAAAAAAAAACCCATTTAGTAACCAAATAGACATTTTTTTATTGCAATTTTTGTGAATTTTGAAAAATATAATCATAAGAAAAATATTCCACTTTTTATGCTGCATATTTTTATAAAAAAAAATATGCTTCCCGAAGCTAAAATATGCCAAAGTGGAATATAATATTCCACTCTGGTCACACTGTTTATGTGATATTTTTGTTTGGATGTATTTTCACTTATGACGTAGACCTGCGCAGTAGATTGCCATTTCTGCGCACTTAAGGCGTGATCTTTTTTATATTGTTCTTGGGATACACCCATACGTCTGATTTTGCCGCAGATGGCATAGGTCTTGGAACTAACGGTCATGCGGCCGGTTTCTGCATCAACATCGACGATGCACAGAGGCGTGGTCCTTGAATGATTCTGTTGGATGCAGAGCTGTTTCTGGAGCAACAGACTCTCCGGCGTCGTTTTCCATGTTTATAATTTTTTATAGAAATTTACATAATTGATGACCCTCGGCAATGGAGTCGAAAAGAAAAGCCATTAAAACACTTGCGAACCGTTTACAATATTTCGCAACAGTTATTTTATGATAGCTTCACGAAAAAAACAAAAAAAAACATTCAGCACACACAAAAATTAAAATTATTTACATTTTAGAAAACATTTAAAAACGTTTTCTATCAGCTTTTATTTATTGTCTTTTACGCTCTTCTTATGTTTGACAGCTACGGTGCCTACCTCTCTGTGAAGACTTTACCATGTTGAATATACCTTGGTTTGCCTTTAAAACATAATGTAAAATACAAAATAATAAAAAAAATTAAGATATACATATTTTATTTCGAATTACACCCGGAGTTGAAGAAAAAGTATAAGGAATTCGTTCCTGACAGGGGTTCCCCGAACGCACCACTTGTTTTTCATTCAGATTGATTCTATTAGAATAAAAAGTTTGAGGACTTTCCTATCATTTACGAGTATAAGATCAAATCTTTTAAAATTATTTTCCTATTAGAGATGATATCTTTTGGTTGAAAACGGTGATTTAAAAATTATAAAAATTGGTATTTACCAGCTCTTAATGTTTTCCCGTTTTTAACACTGTTTTCCCCACCAGCACATTTTAATTGAAAAAATCCCGAAAAACTGTCAAAGTCTCGCCACCTGGCAGCTCTGTTATACTGGCACATTCACAAGCACGCAAATAAGTTCTTTCAAGATCAAGGTCATAACGAATTGGTGAAGAGGATAGAAAAAATGAAATTTTTGACAATCCAATGTTTTGCTCGTATTTAAACAAATACAATTTAACAAATACAAATACATAATTAATATTCAGCCATGAATGGACTCGTTTGGTCAAGTGATTGTTGTCCGATATCTGTGGCGAATCTTAATGCATTCAATTCACACAAAAAAATACAATGTTGAACGCTTTGCCAATAACTGGCATTTCAAAAGCTGATGAAAGACTGATACGAAAATTTACTTTTTTCACAATTCCTTAATGAAAAAACATGTGTTACATGAAAAAATTTTTATTGTATGCCACATTAAGTTTTGAATTAGCTTAATATTAGGGGTATTCGCGATTCAGTGCACTTGCCTGGGCAGTTGAGGACTTGTGCAGTTGTGCAGTTAGGTTTTCGTGAGCACACTACCATCCCTATTTCAAAGCTGAAAAAATGTTCAATGTGCACAAGTATACAACTGCTCAAATCCTCAAGTGCTCACGTTTGAGGCTACAGTAGAAAAGCACTTGTGCAGATTTTTGATGTACGTGTATTTTGTTATTGTAAAGTGCCAAAGTCCTCAAGTCCTCAACTGCACTGGAAAGTGCACTGAATTGTGAATACCCCTATTAATTTAACTTAAAATTAGAAAATGACTTGAACTGTTTATAGTTATTTTGTAATTTATACTCGTCATAAATGTGCTGTTGGCTGATATCAAATCTGATGTAAGAATTTCAAAAAGTTTTTTGACACTAGGGTGAACCCCAAAATGTGTTTTTTCTTTTTTAAACTCTTAAGTTAGTCCCTGGTAGAAGAATACAGGTATATGCACCGGAATTGTCAAAACAAAGCAAAACTTTTTCTTTATTTTCTTTTGTTTCCATTCGCCACACAGCTAAATTTGGCAGACATGGCAGTATGGAAAGAGAGCACAGTCAGCGCTGCATATACCTCTATCCTTCTACCATGAGTTAGTCCAGTTTTCAATCCAACTTTTCAATCAATTCAACCTCCATACGAGGAACATGATAAATGTTCAATGTTCAACGCCATATTGTGGCACGAAACAAACATTGCTGGTAACGGTAACTGCCTATATTCATTTCTCATAAGAATTTTACATCTTAATTTTTAAACAAATAAATCTGTTTTTTCTAAAATATTATATTAAACTTTTTGATTTGATTATTCATTTACATTATTTACCTTGAAAAAATTATATAAAATAAAAAAATAATAAAAAAAATGAAAATATTCAGATTTTACTTCGAATTACATTTGGAGTTGAAGAAAAGGCGTAAGGAACTTTGCTTTTTTTTACTTTAATAGAATTTAAATACTATTTGAATGTGTTTTAGATGCCTCATGAAAGCACTTCTTGATAAGTCTAGGAAGAAGCACAATTGGATCTATAGAATGTCTTCTGGAAGCATTGTCCCTAAGAATGCATGTCAATTTTGCATCAAAAATTGTGCTGTGCTAAACAGTTTAGTTTAACAGTTAAACTAAAACAGAATTATTTGCACTTTGCCTTTCAAAGAAGTGTTTTTCTACTAAACTATATTCTTAATACTAGAATGTTTTCAATTAAGTTACTAATTCAATAATATTTTGAATAACCAACTCTGCATTTGCTTAAATCAAGAAAATATTTTCTTACAACTACAAAATATTTTCTTGATTTAAGTTTTGTTTCATTTTCTAAAATCAAGTATTTTATTCTTGTTTCAAGCAATCAGTTATTTTACTCAATTTTAGAATTAAATGCTCATTGTTATACGGAGGTATTACGAGATTTTTAATGAAACACGTTGATGCTTGTTGGTTACAAAAATCTGAGGTAAAAAATTTTATTGAATCAAAAAGGGAAGTGAGGAAAGACAACTAACTAAAGAAATGTTATCTGGCATGCACAGGGTGCTTATAAATATTAGCTAAATAAGTATTAAAATAAATAAGTATTAAAATCAATTGTAATAAGTTATAATAAAATTTAATTAAGAACTTAATTGTGGAATTCAGCACTTATTATAAAATTTGTGCTCTTAACTTCAGTTTTTTATTGATTTACACTGAACCAAAAAGGTACATTACATTAATGAAAAGGAGCATTAATTTCAATGAATTATTCATTGATTTTGGTCCAATGAACTGTGGTCATTGATTTCAATGAATTTTCTTCATAGTTTAATGAATAGTTCATTTAACTTAGTGATTTTCAATGAACGGTTCCTTGAATATTAATGTACACTTCATTGAATTCAATGAATACGTTCATTAAAAAAATGCTAAAATTAATGATTTTTTCATTGAATTTAATGAAAAGTTCATTAAATTCAATGTAAAGTTCATTGAATTCAATGTATAGTTCATTGAATTTACTGTATAATTGAATTCAATGTATAGTACATTGAATTCAATGTATAGTTCATTGAATTCAATGTATTTAGTTCATTGAATTCAATGTATTATAGTATTATAATGTATTATATTCAATGTATTATAGTTCATTGAAATCAAAATAGTTCATTGAAATTAATTTATAGTTTTTTAATTTAATGTTTATTTCATTGAATTTAATGTATTAAGTTCATTGAATTTAATGTATTTAGTTTATTGGATTCAATGTACAGTTCATTAAATTTTATGTATTCAGTTCATTGAATTCCATGTATATTTCATTAAATTTAATCTATTTAGTTCATTGGAATGAATGATCTATACATTAAATTCAACGAATTATTTGTTAATCCCTCTCTAAACATTTTTAAAATAAGGAAATAATTACAATTTCAACAATATTTTTTTATTTTAATGAGTCAGTTAATATACAAATTTTCGAAGATTTTGAATAGTTTTTAAATTTATAAAAATATACGGCAATAAACTCCCACACGAGAGTTCATGCCGCAGGATATTTTAATTGAAATAATTGAAAAATTTTAAAGCACACATAAAATAAAAACAATAAAACTAGCAAATTGAAATTTTACACCATCCATGAACACATAAAATTATTGGAATGAGGAGCAGTTCTTCTCTCCAACAGCAAGGATTAATGGTTGAATATTTTCGCCTTTACTTTTTAAAAGCTCAATATGCTCCTCGACTTCCTGGATGCTGCTTCCAACAAAAACGAATGCCTCTTGGGAGCTGGTAATTGTATGCTTTGGGAAAGTTTTTCTTCCAAAGTTGTAATTACTGCATACTTTTTTAATGGGCACCAAATACCCATGAAGGCTCCAAAGAATTTTTATAGCAGTACTGTCTGGAAAGATATTAATTGAAAAAATAACTATTTATTTATTTAGCCTCGAGAAAAATTAAGCTTACCACTGTAATTAGTAAAATCTTCAATTTCTGCCAACTTTGACCGCACAGCTTTATCTTTTATGTGGTTTCATCCTTTAAAAATGTAAACATTTTTTGAAAATGATGGCAGCAGTCACTTAAAATGCCAAGTATATTTCCTTCTATTTACTAATAGTAATTCAACATATTTAAATTTTCTTTTACATTCAAAGCACAACATTTTCTTCACTTTTAATTTAATTTATTCTTCTCTCCATAAAATAATGAAAACAAATCATTGATATTTATTTAGACATTTTTAATGATTATAACTTCATTGATTTCAATGAACAGTACGTTACTATGAGCAATTCATTAAAATTCAATGATTTTTTCATAAAAATCAATGAATTAATTTTAACGTATGCTGTTCATTAAATTTGTTTTTTCTGTGTAGTGGTAATGCAATTTTTTTACCATTACCATTACCATTACCATTACCATTACCATTACCATTACCATTACCATTACCATTACCATTACCATTACCATTACTATTACCATTACCATTACCATTACCATTACCATTACCATTACCATTACCATTACCATTACCATTACCATTACCATTACCATTACCATTACTATTACCATTACCATTACCATTACCATTACCATTACCATTACCATTACCATTACCATTACCATTACCATTACCATTACCATTACCATTACCATTACTATTACCATTACCATTACCATTACCATTACCATTACCATTGCCATTACCATTACCATTACCATTACCATTACCATTACCATTACCATTACCATTACCATTACCATTACCATTACCATTACCATTACCATTACCATTACCATTACCATTACCATTACCATTACCATTACCATTACCATTACCATTACCATTACCATTACCATTACCATTACCATTACCATTACCATTACCATTACCATTACCATTACCATTACCATTACCATTACCATTACCATTACCATTACCATTACCATTACCATTACCATTACCATTACCATTACCATTACCATTACCATTACCATTACCATTACCATTACCATTACCATTACCATTACCATTACCATTACCATTACCATTACCATTACCATTACCATTACCATTACCATTACCATTACCATTACCATTACCATTACCATTACCATTACCATTACCATTACTATTACCATTACCATTACCATTACCATTACCATTACCATTGCCATTACCATTACCATTACCATTACCATTACCATTACCATTACCATTACCATTACCATTACCATTACCATTACGATTACCATTACCATTACCATTACCATTACCATTATCATTACCATTACCATTACCATTACCATTACCATTACCATTACCATTACCATAACCATTACCATTACCATTACCATTACCATTACCATTACCATTACTATTACTATTACCATTACCATTACCATTACCATTACCATTACCATTACCATTACCATTACCATTACCATTACCATTACCATTACTATTACCATTACCATTACCATTACCATTACCATTACCATTGCCATTACCATTACCATTACCATTACCATTACCATTACCATTACCATTACCATTACCATTACGATTACCATTACCATTACCATTACCATTATCATTACCATTACCATTACCATTACCATTACGATTACCATTACCATTACCATTACCATTACCATTATCATTACCATTACCATTACCATTACCATTACCATTACCATTACTATTACTATTACCATTACCATTACCATTACCATTACCATTACCATTATCATTACCATTACCATTACCATTACCATTACCATTACCATTACCATTACCATTACGATTACCATTACCATTACCATTACCATTATCATTACCATTACCATTACCATTACCATTACCATTACCATTACCATTACCATTACCATTACCATTACGATTACCATTACCATTACCATTACCATTACCATTATCATTACCATTACCATTACCATTACCATTACCATTACCATTACCATTACCATTACCATTACCATTACCATTACCATTACCATTACCATTACCATTACCATTACCATTACCATTACCATTACCATTACCATTACCATTACCATTACCATTACCATTACCATTACCATTACCATTACCATTACCATTACCATTACCATTACCATTACCATTACCATTACTATTACCATTACCATTACCATTACCATTGCCATTACCATTACCATTACCATTACCATTACCATTACCATTACCATTACCATTACCATTACCATTACCATTACCATTACCATTACCATTACCATTACCATTACCATTGCCATTACCATTACCATTACCATTACCATTATCATTACCATTACCATTACCATTACCATTACCATTGCCATTACCATTACCATTACCATTACCATTACCATTACCATTACCATTACCATTACCATTACCATTACCATTACCATTACCATTACCATTACCATTACCATTACCATTACCATTACCATTACCATTACCATTACCATTACCATTACCATTACCATTACCATTACCATTACCATTACCATTACCATTACCATTACCATTACCATTACCATTACCATTACCATTACCATTACCATTACCATTACCATTACCATTACCATTACCATTACCATTACCATTACCATTACCATTACCATTACCATTACCATTACCATTACCATTACCATTACCATTACCATTACCATTACCATTACCATTACCATTACCATTACCATTACCATTACCATTACTATTACCATTACCATTACCATTACCATTACCATTGCCATTACCATTACCATTACCATTACCATTACCATTACCATTACCATTACCATTACGATTACCATTACCATTACCATTACCATTACCATTATCATTACCATTACCATTACCATTACCATTACCATTACCATTACCATTACCATAACCATTACCATTACCATTACCATTACCATTACCATTACCATTACCATTACCATTACCATTACTATTACCATTACCATTACCATTACCATTACCATTACCATTACCATTACCATTACCATTACCATTACCATTACCATTACCATTACTATTACCATTACCATTACCATTACCATTACCATTACCATTACCATTACCATTACCATTACCATTACCATTACGATTACCATTACCATTACCATTACCATTATCATTACCATTACCATTACCATTACCATTACGATTACCATTACCATTACCATTACCATTATCATTACCATTACCATTACCATTACCATTACCATTACCATTACTATTACCATTACCATTACCATTACCATTACCATTACCATTACCATTATCATTACCATTACCATTACCATTACCATTACCATTACCATTACCATTACCATTACCATTACCATTACCATTACCATTACCATTACCATTACCATAACCATTACCATAACCATTACCATTACCATTACCATTACCATTACCATTACCATTACCATTACCATTACCATTACCATTACCATTACCATTACCATTACCATTACCATTACCATTACCATTACCATTACCATTACCATTACCATTACCATTACCATTACCATTACCATTACCATTACCATTACCATTACCATTACCATTACCATTACCATTACCATTACCATTACCATTACCATTACCATTACCATTACCATTACCATTACCATTACCATTACCATTACCATTACCATTACCATTACCATTACCATTACCATTACCATTACCATTACCATTACCATTACCATTACCATTACCATTACCATTACCATTACCATTACCATTACCATTACCATTACCATTACCATTACCATTACCATTACCATTACCATTACCATTACCATTACCATTACCATTACCATTACCATTACCATTACCATTACCATTACCATTACCATTACCATTACCATTACCATTACCATTACCATTACCATTACCATTACCATTACCATTACCATTACCATTACCATTACCATTAGAATTACCATTACAATTACCATTACCATTACCATTACCCATTACCATTACCACTACCATTGCCATTGCCATTACCATTACCATTAACATTACCATTACTATTACCATTACCATTACCATTACCATTACCATTACCATTACCATTACCATTACCATTACCATTACCATTACCATTACCATTACCATTACCATTACCATTACCATTACCATTACCATTACCATTACCATTACCATTACCATTACCATTACCATTACCATTACCATTACCATTACCATTACCATTACCATTACCATTACCATTACCATTATCATTACCATTACCATTACCATTACCATTACCATTACCATTACCATTACCATTACCATTACCATTACCATTATCATTACCATTACCATTACCATTACCATTACCATTACCATTACCATTACCATTACCATTACCATTACCATTACCATTACCATTACCATTACCATTACCATTACCATTACCATTACCAATACCAATACCATTACCATTACCATTTCCATTACCATTACCATTACCATTACCATTACCATTACCATTACCATTACCATTACCATTACCATTGCCATTACCAATACCATTACCATATACCATACATACTAATAGTAATGGAAAAAATATTGCATTATCATTAGTATGTAATGGTAATAGTAATGGTAATGGCACTGCAATATTTTTTCCATTACCATTATATATTAATGGTGGTAAGTGCTAATGGAAAAGAAATGGTAATGTAAAATTCCCATCTATGCTAAATACATATAAATAAATAATGATGATCTTAATTGTTAATTTATCAAAAGACGTCTTTCAAAATTTGTGTCATATATTTTACAGATACTTCTATTTGCGCACCATAAACCCAAGATGATGCACGTTTGGCGCACTTTTAGTGTTGCAAGATAAACATGAAAAAAGTGCTGTCACGTATTACGTGACGAATTTGCAATATTTGTGCAATGCGCGAAAGTTTCAAGTGAGACTTGCGTTTGTAGATACGTATACTATAGATACAAATGCATAGTATCTTAAGAGGCACTTCTAAAGTAAACGTGTAAAGCAGTATTCCACACCTAACGTCCCTTTATGGATTTAACGCTTTGTTAATGTCTTTCCAACTTGTATTGAAATAATTTCTTTTAAAACAGAGACAATAAAAACTTCTGTTTGACATTTAAGCTGGAGATGTAGATAGATGTTTTTTTGTAATTTGCTGTAATACAAATATATATAAATACAAAGTAATATTTGCTGCAAATACCTTGTAATGAATGCCAACAACAAGTGCTTACCTCACTTCGTCATTATTAAAAGCTAGTGCAAACAAAATTTTGGCTCTTTGAGTTAAAGCAGCCAACCTATGATTTTGACTTTTGTCTTTTGTTTATTTTTTATTTAGCCATTCATCAACAAATTTTTGTAGGTCGAATCCTGCTCAACTGTGAAATAATACAGTCCATTTCTAGCGCAAATACAATGTTCTCCCAACTCCATAGCTGCAAATGTTTTCATGGAAATTTGTTTGTAGTCAAGAAAAAGTAATTAACTTGGAGGAAAAAAAATAAGCAATATCTTCCTAACCATCCGCTACTTCATGAGCTGCAAAGATGTTAGCTGCTGATAAAAGCTAAACAGACAAACATGATGCATGTGTTATTGTTTGTGTCTTACTTTTCAACACCTACCTCTAACTTCTTCACGAGTAATTCAGTGAATTGTGTAAATCTGATAGATTTACAACAAAACAATAAAACATCAACACAAAAAAATCCTCATCTTCAGAAATGCATCAGAAGATACTCTGTCTGTTGTTGTTGAATGTGTTGTTCTTCAGACAGCTTTTGTTATGGTTAATTTTTCGTTCTCATGGCCTGCTCTTTGATCTGATGGGATTTGTTGCGAAACATCTTTTTGGACACGTTGGGAAAAAATACACAAAATTAATTGAAGATTGCTCAATACAGATTGTAAGATTTTATTTTGTTTGACGAAGTTAATTATTCTTTACAATTTCACCAAAATTTTATAGAATCTTTCCACCTTTAAAAGAAATAAAGTTAAATCTATATGCTTTTACATGATCTAAATCAATTTTAAAGGTTTTTAAACTTTTCACTCAACGTGCAGTCTCGAAATAAAACAAAATTTTGAAAAGCTGCAAAAAAAAGGCCAAAGTTCGAAACTCTGATAGAGTTCATGACACTACCGCGACCTTCATAACATTAGCTTCACCAAAACTTAATAGTGTGACGTTTCGATTCCACAAATATACACACTTTTTATAACTGTTAAGTAACTGATTTTGAATAATTGCATTTTTAAAAATGTTTTCAAAGGCCGGTCTTATATTTAAGATTCATCGTGTTTTTTGTAAGTGTGAATTAACTTCTGTGATTTCCAGCAAATATGTACGAGCCATATAAGCCATCACTAAAGTTTGTGTGCCTTGACTCCGAGGGTGCGAACGAACATTAAGACAACCTGTCATTAAAACTTATAAAAAATAAAAATAAAAACATGAATGCGGATGTATTTTAAATGTTTGTTATTAAAATAGAATTAACGTCATGTTACTTGAAAGAAGGTGTTTGAAAGTAATAATTTGCTATGAGAGATTACATGCAGATATATCTAACTAAATATAGAAAAAAAAGATGTTTGGCTATAATATGAACTGCAAAGCAAGCTTTACTTAGAAATCGAGAAATACACTAGCTTAAGAAATTAATTAATAATAACTAATAAATTAAGTTTTCAGTCAAGGCTTAAGACTTAGTCAAGTTATTAGAACTTTTAGGAAAGTATAGAATCAGAATAGAAAGTTGAACATGAAGATTATGGCGTGACAACGTTATGTTTTACCTCGTGCTTTCCAAACAATTGAAAGTTGAAAACGTCACGGCGCGATACGCACCTATAACTCGCTTAGTAAAAGAACTACGATAAAAGTTATAGTACGACTGTGAAGGTTGAGTCTTTGACCTCATGACAAAAATTATTAAAAAAACTTATGACGTTATCAGCACGCGGAAGGAGACGCTTACTTACTTACTTACTTAGGTGGCCATAGCAACCCGTCGTCGGGTTTCGGCCGATCTCATCAGCTCTCGCCAGGCGCCTCTGCTTCGCGCGCGCCTTCTCCAATTGGTTTCACCAAGCGCGGTTAGGGCTTCCTCGACCTGGTCAATCCATCGGAGGCATGGTCTCCCTCTTCGTCGTCGGCCTTCGGCCTTCGCCTCGAACACCTTTTTCGCTGGAGCATCGTCATTCATACGATGGACATGACCTAGCCAGCGCAAACGCTGGATTGCGATACGCTGAACTACTTCAATGTCGTCGTATAGCTCATACAGCTCGTGGCTCATTCGTATGCGATAGTCGTCGCCAACTCGAATAGGGCCGAAGATTTTGCGAAGAACTTTTCTCTCAAACACCCCAAGAGCGGCTGCGTCTGCTTGCGAGACAACCCATGCCTCAGCGCCATAAAGAAGCACAGGTATAATGAGCGTCTTGTAGAGTGTCAGTTTTGTCGATCGAGAGAGGGCTCTGCAACGTAATTGCTTACTAAGCCCGTAGTAGCACCTATTAGCAGTTGTTATTCTTCGCTTTATCTCCAGGCTGACATCATTATTGCTGTTAATGGCGGTGCCAAGGTAGGTAAATTCCTTGACCACTTCAAAGTTATAGTTGCCTGTTGAAACGTGAGAGCCTAGCCGCCCCGCTCCCCTGCCAGCAGGCAGCATATACTTCGTTTTACCCTCGTTTACCGTCAAACCCACCTTGGCTGATTCTTTTTCGATAGCGGTGAAAGCAGCAGTGACATCTCTCTTGGTTCTACCGATGATATCAATATCATCAGCATACGCAAGGAGCTGAACACCTTTGTAAAAAATGGTGCCATTGCGATGCACACCGGCCTTTCGTAGGATCCCCTCCATGATGATGTTGAAGAGATCGCAAGATAGCGGGTCGCCTTGTCTGAAACATCGTTCAGTATGGAAGGTTTCGGAAAGGTCATTTCCTACCTTGACGGAGCTGCAAGTATTGCTCAACGTCATCCTGCAGAGTCTTATCAACTTTGCAGGTATACCGAACTCAGACATTGTTGCGTATAGGCAATCCCGCCTTGGGCTATCGAACGCTGCTTTATAATCGACAAAGAGATGATGCGTGTCGATTTGCTTTTCGTTGGTTTTCTCCAGGATTTGGCGCAGTGTAAAAATCTGGTCTATGGTGGATTTACCAGGTCGAAAGCCACACTGATAAGGTCCAATCAGTGTTTTTGTATACGGCTTAAGTCTTTCACATAGTACGCTCGAGAGGACCTTATATGCGATGGAAATAAGACTGATACCTCGGTAGTTGGCGCAAATTGTCGGGTCTCCTTTCTTAAGTAAGGGACAAAGCACGCTGAGATTCCAATCGTCGGGCATGCATTCCGCTAGCCATATTTTGCTGATGAGTTGATGCATGCACCCTATCAATTCATCGCCGCCGGCTTTAAACAGTTCAGCTGGCAGGCCGTCAGCACCCGCTGCTTTGTTGTTTTTGAGCCGCTGGATAGCAACTCGAACCTCGTCATGGCTAGGTGGTAGAACTTCTACTTCGTCATCGTCGATTTGTTGTGGCGAACTGCATTCTCCATGGGCGGAGTTGGTGGGATCATCGCCCGTAAGCAGATTGGAAAAATGCTGTCTCCACAATCTCAATGCGCACTGCGTATCTGTAACCAGATTTCCATTCCCATCTCTACAAGTGGATGCTCCGGGCTTGAAACCTTGGGTTAGACGCTTAACCTGTTGGTAAAATTTTCGTGTATCCTTCTTGCCTTTGTACACCTCAAATTCTTCACGCTCACGCTTTTCTTGCTCCCTTTTTTTGCGTCTGAAAAGGCGTCTCTCTTCCTTCCTCTTTTCACGATATTTTTCTCGCACGGTTCGCCTTGCAGCAGGAAGGAGACGCTTATGCAACAAAAATAAAAAATTGTTGCATGGAATTTTTATTCGTTGAGTATAACTAGGTGTCAAAATAACTAGGGTTAAAATTATTATACGCCAGTAAAGGCTGCTTTAAGCCCTCTTCATAAAAATAGACAAACAAATCATGACATCATAACGCCGCGGATAGAACCGCTTCTAGATCGATGTTAAGAACATGTGGTTTTTTCGTGATAACTCCCAAACCATACATCCTATAAGGACAATTTATGCTTCAAAATATTTCTAATGCATATGTACACAAGACTGCATTTTTAGAAAAAAAAAATGTTCAAGAATATTAGTCATTTTTGGTGATTTTCTAGTTTTTTTTTACCCATAGTTCCTAAGCCATACATCATAAAAGGACAATTTATGCACCAACATTTTTATTAAGCCTCTGTCTACAAGACTGCATCCTTGAAAGAATTTTAAAAATTATATTACGTGTTAATTTCATGTCCTTTTTTGTGAATTTTTTTTTTCGTTTTTTCATCATAAATTCGCCATAAAATCCAAAATACATATCTGACAAGGACGATTCATGCATCAAAATGATCGTCATGGCATCGTTCTTAAGGCGAATTACTTCTTTGTCGAAATGCGTTTTGCTCTTTCTCTTATAGTTTAGGAGTTGTAGAACACCTTTTGGAGTAGTAGTCTAAAAACATGCGGTTTTTTGGTCATAACTCCCAAACCATACATCCTACAAAGACGATTCATGCTTCAAAATGTTTCTAAAACATATATACACAAGACTGCATTTTTTTCTAGAATCTGAGTTTCATACGTAATTTTTGGTGATTTTCTAGTTTTTTTTTTTTTGTTTTTTGACGATTTAAGCACCAAAATTTTTATTAAGCCTCTGCCTAGAAGACTGCATCCTTGAAAGAATTTTAAAAATTATATTACGTGTTAATTTCATGTCCTTTTTTGTGATTTTTTTTCGTTTTTTCGTTTTTTCATCATAAATTCGCCATAAAATCCAAAATACATATCAGACAAGGACGATTCATGCATCAAAACGATTCTTTGTTGATGACTTCTTTGATGAATTGCGTTTGCTCTTTCTCTTATAGTTTAGGAGTTGTAGAACACCTTTTGGAGTAGTAGTAGGCCAAAAACATGTGGTTTTTTCGTCATAACTCCCGAACCATACATTCTAAAAGGACAATTTATGCTCCAAAATGATTCTAATACATATGTATACAAGACTGCATTTTTAGAAAAAAATAATTTTCAAAGAAACTTAGTTTTATACGTAATTTTAGGTGATTTTCAAGTTTGCTTTTTTTAGCCATAACTCATAAACCATACATCCTAAAAAGATGATTTATGCACCCAAATTTTTGTTAAGCCTCTGCCTACAAAACTGCGTCCTTGAAAGAATTTTAGAAATTATATTACGTGTTAATTTCATGTCCTTTTTTGTGAATTTTTTTTTTCGTTTTTTCATCATAAATTCGCCATAAAATCCAAAATACATATCTGACAAGGACGATTCATGCATCAAAATGATCGTTATGGCATCGTCCTTAAGGCGAGTTACTTCTTTGTCGAAATGCGTTTTGCTCTTTCTCTTATAGTTTAGGACACCTTATAGAACACCTTTTGGAGTAGTAGTCTAAAAACATGTGGTTTTTTCGTCATAACTCCCAAACCATACATCCTACAAAGACGATTCATGCTTCAAAATGTTTCTAATACATATGTACACAAGACTGCATTTTTTTCAAGAATCTGAGTTTCATACGTCATTTTTGGTGATTTTCTAGTTTTTTTTTTTTTTTTTTGTTTTTTTCCCATACTCCTAAGCCATACATCATTAAATGACGATTTATGCACCAAAATTTTTATTAAGCCTCTGCCTATAAGACCTTGCATCCTTGGGAAAATTTTAAAAATTATATCACATGTTAATTTCATGGGCCTATTTGTGATTTTTTTTTCGTTTTTTGGCATAAATTCACCATAAAGTCCAAAATACATATTAGACAAGGAAGATTCATGCATCAAAATGATCGTCATGGCATCGTCCTTAAGGCGGGTTACAAGTTCACCACGGCGGTGCATAGAATTATTACTCGGATGCGCTACGGTAAATGTTATCAAAGGAAAAAAAGAATGGACATGTAGCCTCACGACAAAAATAAAGAACAAATTATGACATCATCAGGTCGCGGAGAAATCAGTTTATGCAACGAAAACGCAATATCGTTACACAGAAATATTACTCGCTGAGCATAGGTGCGACGAACATGATAATTAATTAAAAAATGTAAAAACATTCATAGAATTCAGACGACCAAAGACGACATTAATGACAGCATCTTAATGAAAAGTTAATCTCCCGTACAACGTCAAAACATAGTATCTCCATTTTCATAGTTTTGAGAAAACTGAGTTTTTGTGTTTTTGTGTCTTGCTCTTTGTAATTATTGTCTAAGCCAATATACTTAAAATGCTAATAAGTATCAAAAATGCTCTAAATTCGGGAATCACTCTTAAACTTATTGCAAAATATTGTGTCATGGCATCAAATTAATTACTTTGTTTTGTAAACCTTTTTGAAAATATTAAAAAACCAAATTTACAATATCAAAACATAGTATGTGCATTAGGGCGGGTTGATTTGCATGGATGAAAAAAAAATGAAAAATCGTATAGCAAAAACGTAATCTACATAAAATTCTAAGAAAATTCTCCGAAGAAACCACAGGTCTAAAATCAAACCCTAATCCGCGCCTGTCGACTTGAAATTTTTTTTCCTCTTCTTTCGCCTAAAAATTTTTTTTTATAATATAGCTATTATGTTTTATTATATTATAGTTTATGTAATACAGGTTTTGTTTTGAGACTTATCAAAATATTCAATTATCAAAAAAGCAGTTGAACCCAAATTTGCTTCTCCTCTTATTTGCGTTGTATATGAAAAATAGTTAGAACACGTTTTACCTAAACTGCGTTTTGCAAAAAACAAAGAATAATTAAAAACAATTTTTTTTAATAAAATATGAAATAAAATAAAAAAAATAAAAAATAAAATATGCAAAACATACTTCTTAAAACAGGAAAAAAGCATGACCTCTAATCCAGTTTATTTAATCTATAGAAATATAGATCAAATAGTAGTAACTATAGAAAGTCGTGCCAAAATACCTAGAATGGAGAGTAAAAAAGACTTAACAAAATTAACATATAACCAATAAGTAAAGTTTTCTTTGTATTCTATAATTGCTTCTTTGTATGTATTAAAGACCTTATTTCTTTTAATGACACAAAATTTGTTTATGCTAAAAAATTACTGAAAAATTACTGAAATATTGTTTGAGTGGAAAAAACTTCTTTTGTTTGTTTTTATTTGCCTTATAAAATAAGACTTTTTTATCTATGTTCCTTATAAAAATATTATATATAAAATTATATACAAACTTTTTTACTTGGGTGAATGTTTTTTAATGTAAAAAAATTTTGAGTGTAGAAAAGGGGGCATATAAATTTTCAAGTCGAGAGGCGCGGATTAGGATTTTATTTTAGATACATGGTTTCTTCGGAGAATTTTCTTAGAATTTTATGTAGTTTATGTTTTTGCTATACGATTTACAAATAAAAAAATCAACCCGCCCTAATGTGCATACTATGTTGAGACAGGCCAATGTCTCAAAAACTATAGATCGTAAAGAATTTGACTTAAGAAATAGCAAAAAATTCAAATTTAAGTTTCATCATAAAGTGAAAATTCTAGAAATGACGTTTACTATGTTTTGAGCTTGCACTGGACAAATTTATCATCTGCGTGAAAATATTGCATGACATAAAGGTAAAAAATGATAGTGTTCCGCAGTTAAGGTTCATGATTAGAACTCGAGAGTAGAAGCTCAAAGACAAAAACAAAAAATTAAAACAAATAAAAAAAGACCCAACCCTTTGCTAAAATTTAATATTTTTGTTTTCGAAATTAGACACTTCTTCGGTTTTTTTTCACGAAATTATAAATTTTATTCGAAAGAACATTTCTTAAAATTCCAAAATTTTTTAGATTTTTTCCAAGATTTATGCATGTGCAATTGTGTTTTCTAGATTTTTTCAGGATTTTCGTTTCAAGAGTTATTTTTCCAAGATTTTTTTTTTTCAAGATTTTTTTTTTCAAGACTATTTTTTTAAGATTTTGGTTGTTTCAAGATTTTGGACCTTCAAGCCTTCGGACCACTCTCCTTTTTAGCAGGTGGCACAATGTGCTAGAAATAACACAAAATACCAGTTTTTGATTTTATGTAGCTATCATATTTCTGCAATAAGCCCATTAACTAATCTTTTCTAAAATTTGATTGATTTTCCCATGAATTTCAATTGATCTATATTGAATTTCAAATGAATTTTTTGATCTATTGTCTAATCTATTCTAAGCTTCAATTGATCTTTTTTGATTCAAATGGAATTTATAGAGCTCAATTGATCTTAATTTCAATTGATCTTTTCTGAATTTTAATTGAGCCTTTACACATATAATTTGATCTATTTGGAATTTCAAATGGAATTTGAATCTGAATTTCATTTCCTATTTTATGAATTTCAAATGATTATTTCATACATTTGTAAGGGGGGTTTTATTCAAAGGCTGAGGTATGCTCAGCCGCTCCAGGATCAGACGAAAGACCCTCGAACTTTCGCCAATAAATAAGAAGACTTGAAGAATTTTAATGTTCTTATTATAATTGCTGCTTTATTGTTTGTAATTTTTAGCAGTGTACATAGTATATATATATATATAAGCAAGCCTTACTTATTACAATACACAATATTACAAATAAATGCAACAATACGTAATTGAATCTGCCGATGAAGTCCTCGTATGCTGATTTGATGGTGTTCGGTGTACGGTGGAGTCCGGTGACTCGGAGAAATTCGGTGATATTCGGTGTTCGGTGAAATTCGGTGACGGTTGGTGTGACAACGACTTAGGCAAGACCCGACTACGCTGTTTTAGCATTTAATCTTGAGATATATATATAATTTTAAGCATGGCGTGAATCGCCTTACTATTACTCTAACGATAAAAAAAAGGAAAATAAAAGAATATAAACTCTTAAGCATAAATCTATATAGTGGATTTCCGACCAACTGAAGCCAACATAAAAAGTGCGAATTAAAAAAACACTTCGGATCTCCGACCGACCGAAGCCGACGTAAAAAGTCCAAGCCGAAAGAACCTACTTCGGATTTCCAACCGACCGAAGCCGACGTAAAAAGTCCGAGCTTAAAAAAAACTACTGCGGATTTCCGACCGACCGAAGCCGACGTAAAAAGTCCGAACAAGAGAAGGAGTGCTTCGGATTTCCGACCGACCGCAGCCGACGTAAAAAGTCCGAGCCGAAAGAAACTACTTCGGATTTCCGACCGACCGAAGCCGACGTAAAAAGTCCGAGCTTAAAAAAAACTGCTTCGGATTTCCGACCAACCGAAGCCGACGTAAAAAGTCCAAATAAAAACTAAAAATAAAAGAAACTTAGATAAAACTTCTACTACATGTATTAGTAACGATCTGCAGATGTGAGATCGTCGGAAAATTGCGTCTACTTGTTACCAAGTAACGGACGGGCTAAGCATTACGCTTTCGGACCGTGCCTAAGTCTGCCAAACTGTCCATTCTTATTTGTCCTCTGCTAAAAACCTAATGAGAATTATAACATGCTGAGTTGGCTATTGAGTTGCTGTATTTGTGTGTTTGTTGTATGCCTGGCTGTTGGCTATGATATAGGTGCACAGCGGCGTAGGGAGCGGGGTGCAATTTTGTAACGGGGTCCCCTTTAGAACTGTAACGCGTATTATGGCCAATGATATCGGTGTCGTCAGCAAACGCAAGCAGCTTAACACTCCAGTAGAATATTGTGCACCTACGTCTCAGATCAATAGCTCAGATCCCAGCTTCTCAATCATTAGGTTGAAAAAGTCGCACGATACGGACCTTGTCTGAAACCTCGTATGGTAACAAATGGTGGGGAGAGGTCCTTTCCGATTTTAACTGCGATGCTGGTGTTGCTCAGTGTCATCCTGCGAAGTCGTATTTTTTTTTGCAGGAATACCAAACTCAGACATGGTGGAGTACAGGTACTTCCTTTTTGGGCTGTCGAAGGCGGCTTTGTAGTCGACAAAAAGATGGTGGGTGTCGACCTGTTTAACTTGAGTCTTCTCCATTTGGGTTGTATGGGAGATGCCTCGCCTTCTTGTCCAACGCCCATAAAATGTTACCAATGAAATTGAATGCGTAAATTAAGGTCGAATACTTCATTCCGACGCTGTGCGACCTATAACTCTAAAGCTATACGATAGCTCAGATTTGGGTTGTATGGGAGGTGCCACATCCCCTTTTTCAATGCCCATTAAATGTAATCAATGAAACTACATGTGTACATTGAGGGCGAATACTGAATTCCAAAACTGTGAGATTTATAACTACAAAGCTATTTGATATCGTAAACTTGAGTTAAATGGGAGGTGCTACGCCACCTTTACAAACGCCATAAAATATTATCAGTAAAACTGCATGTGTAAATGTGTAAACTTCAATTGATCTTTTTTGAATCAAATGGAATTTATAGAGCTCAATTGATCTTAATTTCAATTAATCTTTTCTGAATTTTAATTGAGCCTTTACACATATAATTTGATCTATTTGGAATTTCAAATGGAACTTGAATCTGAATTTCATTTGATCTTTTCTGAATTTCAATTGATTATTTCATACATTTTAAATGTAATTTCTGACTTTCAGTTGGTCTATCTTGAATTTAAAATGGAATTCTGAATTTGAATTGATCTATTCTGAATTTCAATTAATCTTTCTTAAATTTCAATTTATGTATTTTGAATATCATATAGAATTTTTGAATATGAATTGATCTTTTCTGAATTTCAATTGGTCTATTCAATTTTTTTTGTCTGATCTATTTAGAATTTTAAATGGAATTTCTGAATTTCAATTGATATTTTGTAAATTTCAATTGAACTTTTGTGAATTACAAATTATCTTTTTTGAATTAAAATTGGAAATGATGTAATTTTCAGCTGAATTTTGCATACCTAAAATCTCAATAGTTAATTTGCAAAAAAAGTAAAATATTTAATAGAACCAAAAATGTTTTTAATATGTATGCTAAAATGTAAAAAAAATATATATATATACGTCAAATAGTATTGTATATGGGAGCTTTGAAACACATGAAAATTGAAACAATAAAACAATTGAAGGATTATTGTCAGAAAGATCTTTACAGAAATTACAAAAATTTACCATACCTTAATTTATAGTTAAATAGTAACATTTATGACTGAATTATTTGGTACCGTTATTATTCAACTTTCAGATCAATTGAATATACATTTTGACTATCAAATAAGAAACTGTGCACTCTATTTTCTTCGAACTTTGTATACAGCTCAACCACTGTGCAATCCGCCTCCGCTTTTCATCTTCAGCAAGCAATGCATTTATGTTGCTTGAGCTACTGATGAACAAGTGGTATGTTAGTAATGCTCTCGTATTTTACTTATATAATAATCTTTCCATGACAGTTTTTATCCGTTCACTTTTATCTGTATCGCATTGAGATATAAGGTTTATTTAATCTACATTCAGATACAAGCTTAGAAGAGCTCTCCTTCTTGAGAGGTTTTTCAATTAATTTGATGCGACATGATGTGATGTGTCACAATAAATAATACACCAACACATTTTCACAGGCACATACTTACTTGAGTGTATTTTCGTTTTATTTTAATTTCAAGGTTTCAATACAAACAAGTGGAGGGAGACACGTCTACATACACTAGTCACAAAAAGTTTGCGTTCAAAGCAGAATATTAACTTACAGGTTACAGAATTTAATTACCTTTATTGAAAAAATATTAATTTATTGCAAAGTAACTAACAATTTAAAACGCTGATAACGCAGACGGAATGGAGCGTAGTTAAGTGTCATCGTGGCGAGACGAAACGTTTTCAAACGGAGTGGCGATTATAATAGTATCGGAAGAAGAGTTAATTTTTTTTGAAAATATATTTTATTACAAAAAACATTCCATCAATTCTTCTTTTCTGATTATTTTAATACATGAGTTCGATTAAATTTTATCAAAAATACGCAAAACAAAACAAATTCAGAATAAAATTAATAGTAGCATTTGTCAACATAAATTTCTTAATCAAAACGTTACGGAACGCAGCGGAGAAATCAAAAATCAATAGATCTCAACGTCGTGTGCCGCTCCATTCCGTTTTATTATAATCGAACTTATAAGAAGCTCATGTAATAGACTGTAAAATGACATTTCTCAACATTTTATAACGTTCCGTTCCGTCTATTATAATCAGCGCTTACTGCTAATAAATGCTCAGTGACTGTAGTAGTATTTCGTCCGAGAAGCACGCCATAAACGCAGGGTACCACAGAGTTCAGTCCTATCGCCTATTTTGTTTCTGCTTTTTTCGCTTGCGAACGACAGCAGCATTTGTCATTCATATTCACTCAAAAAAGCCTAAGCTCTAAGGAGATTGAGAGAAAGATTCAAAATATTAATGACACACTCATTAATGATCTACAAAAAATTTCCGAGTGGGGTCTTGCTAATAGAGTAGAGTTCAATACAAGCAAGACCCAGTGCTGTCTGTTAACCCGCAAGCGTGTGGATTGCCCCTTAGCTCCACTCATTATGAATGGTGTGGATCTTGTGGAATCAGCCACTCTTGTCGTTCTGGGCATATCGATCTAATCGGATCTTCGTTGGAATGATCATATTTTCGATGTGTCGAAAGAAGCGGGCAAGCGCTAGGTTTTTTAAAACGGTGCAAAAAATATTTCACTGCAGCTGATCTTTGCTTGATCTACACCTCATATATTAGGCCGAAAATGGAGTACAATTCGCACATTTGGGCCTGGGCTTCAAGATCTTATTTGGAGTTTCTGCATCGAATTCAACGTCGTGCGATATATTTGATAGGGGATGAAAGTATTTCATCCTCGCTTAACTCTCTTGGGCATCGACGTTATGTTGGTTGCCTTAGTCTTCTGTATAGGTATTACCATGGGAAGTGTTCAAGGGAGTTGTAAGCCCACCATTATAATTTGTTCTTTAGTCGCACGATTAAGCTCTGGAATAGTCTCCCTGTGAGCGTGTTTCCCGGCAGTTTCGAGCTGTGCAAATTTAAAACAGTTCTTCACCGACATTACTCCATTTATTCACCCTCCAACTAACTATCACCCATCTTCCGAATCAACACAATGCTTACACATGTATAGGGGCAAACCCTGAGCGTTGGTTCAGTCTAAAAAAAAACACAAACAAATGTACTGTTGTAGTCTGGGTTGAAAAACCTCATATAACTAAGAAAGATTTTCTAGCTGGTGAACGGTGCATATCCGATCCCATCTCTAGTGCTATATTTTTGTTTACCCCATAAGTACAAAAACGTCAATTAATAAATTTGTCCAGCTAGCTTGCTCTAGACGCAACACTGTGCGGCCAGTGAATTTGCACCAAAGCCGCATTCTTTACGCCCTTCTAAGTTTATCTTCGATAAAAACGCTACATTATTCAATGCTTGCTTCAAAATCTGAAAACGACAGCATCGAAAATTGCGCAGGACGTTCAAGAAAGTTTCCAGAAAACCATTTGTAGCGGTACCTTGTGTAAGATTCTACAAAAAAGTAATTATTATAGCCGCATTGCCCGTAAAAAGACCTTATTTTTAGTTGTCAACCGGCATAAATGGATTGCCTTCACAAATGAAAACAATAACAAATAGGGTTGCCAATTCGGTTACAGTTAACCGGTTAACCGTTTAATATGACTAACCGTATTCGGCGGTGAATAGAAAACCACGAATAATGATCGTACCCGATTACCGGTTATTTTTGGTAGGTCAACCGGAATTTAGGTTAATAAGCTTTAATACACAATGAAATGTTTTAAGCAAAATTAATTTTTGACATTAAAAATGTTTTCTTTCACATACTCCAATGTTGTGTGAAAATTGCTTAAGAACACATCAAACCATGATGTCAACACATATCCTTGTTTTGTTACCGATAGTATTATTCTGCTATTTATTCATCTCAGTTGACAGTTGCTCAAATAAGTGCCATTGTTCTGGCTACAAATTTAGTAAAACAAATGTTTTCATTGATTTTGCTTAGAAATTAAAGAGTTTTAATTGTGCACGTTTTTCTTTTAGTAGTGCAATGAGCTTTGCGTGGAATTATTTCAAGAAAAATTTAAATTCCAATTGGAAAATACTATATCAATACTTTGAGTTCAGATAGAAACACTTTATATTACTTTCAAACGCTTTTTTACTTTATATTGGATTCAATTTAAAATGCTGTCATTTACACTGTCGATAATTTGGATTTAACATGGAAATAGCAGATTTAGTTTACTTATACTTTGTTTTTAAACTGCAAAATTTTTATATATTTTAAAAAAATAACTTGTCATTAAAATTTATTTGTGAAAAACAAAGACTGAAATATATCACCAAGTGATCCATAATTTTTTTTTAAAGCTTATTTAAAAGATTTTTTAATTTTATTGTAAATGTTCTTAATACATTTATATGCTTATATTACTAAACAATTAAACAGAAACAATATATTATGAAAAATTTGTTTTTTTTTTTTAATTTACAGCTAACCGGCTAATTTTGGTAACCGTAACTGATAGCCGGTTAGTTAATTTTTTTTAAAAATACTGCTTGCCTAAAAACCTGTATTTCAATAAACTGTTTTTAAAAGATTTTGCTTTCAAAAAGTCTGCTCTCCATTTACAGCATTTTAATTGTATTTTGGATACAAAATGATGTTTCTTAAGATTAAATTACACTATGGCACAAATGAGGGTTTTTGTCTCGGGGGTGAACCAAACCAATTTTAAACGATAGTATTTGACATCAATAACAAAAGCGCCCAAGTCGTTTTTTGCTCTACTACTTCACAAATTTTTTTTACAGTAGTTTTAAATTTGACTTTTTTGGTCAAAAATGGAACTAAACAATATGAAAAATTATATGTTAAACTTAATTCAGGGTGGTTCTTGTCTTCGGAAACGTTAATTAAAATTTTCCGGGTAATATTTTTTGGAACACTTTAACCCCCTAGCTCCTTCCAGTATGGGTCAATTTGACCCTTTTTTGGAAAAGATTCTATAAGTCAACTTTGGAGGGAGGTAAAAGGTTAAAACCTTCCAAAAAAATATTCTCAAGAAAAGTTCACTAGGGGTCATCCAATACAAGTAGCCTCTACTAGTTTAAGGTTTCACATAAAAAATGGACCAAAAAGATAATACATTTATTTTTAAGCAACAATTGCATAGTGCGATAATAATATCTTCATTTAGTAATAAATTTGTATGTAGTATTATAACGGTCCGGCGTAACGGTATAAAGCTATAATTATATTCGTAATACTTTATAAGATATAGTAACAGATTACGTAAGTTGTATTTAGGTGGCTTAGCTTAGCTTAGAAATTCAATTAAGTGGGAATTGAGTAATTTAATTAAAATTGTGAAAGTATAAGTGTCGTGGTCTTTTTTTTATGTGTAACCTTTAACTCGTAGAGGTTACTTGTCTTGGGTGACCCCTAGTGAAATTTTCTGGAGAATATTTTTTGGAAGGTTTTAACCTTTGACTTCCGTTCAAAGTTGACTTATAGGGTTTTATCCAAAAAAGGGTCAAATAGACCCATACTGGAAGGAGCTAGGGGGATAAAGTGTTTCGTAAAATATTCCCCGGAATATTTTCATTTAAACTTCCGAAGACAAGAATCACCCTGAATTAAGTTTAACATATAATTTTTCATATTGTTTAATTCCATTTTTTACCAAAAAAGTCAAATTTAAAACTACTGTAAAAAAATTTGTGAAGTAGTAGAGCAAAAAGCTACTTTAGCTTTTCTTATTGATGTCAAATACTATCGTTTGAGATTGTTTTGGTTCACCCCCAAAAATATGTGTTGCACTGTGTTATTTGCCCTTGTACGGAAAGTTGTTATTTTAAGCTTATTTACCTTAGTTGTTCTTAGTCCATATTTTGCAGAATTTTGGCATACAGAACTTTTAACACAGTTTTATGTTAATGCAGAATTTTGTATACAGGATTTCATACGTACCGCGGTGGGCTCATGGTTTGGGGATGTATAGCCGCAAATGGCGTAGAACAGTTCCAGTTTATAGAATTCATTGTGGACAAATGAGTTTATTAGGACATCCTCAAAACACATTTGAAGTAGGTCGCGGTGAAAAACTTGATTTAGTAAATTATTTCAACTTCCAGCAGAACAACGACCCAAAGCAGACCGCTGAAATAATCAATATTTGGTTGCTCTTTTGGTTGTACCGAAACAGTTTAAAACGCCACCACAGTCCCCGAATTTAAAGCCAATAGAGTTATGGGACTTATTGGACCCGACGATTCGCCAGCATAATCACACCCCTAAAAGTATGCTGAAAGAGGTTCTTCGTCAGGAGTGAAACAATATCACGAGAGAAGCAACATCAAGCTGTTTAAATCTATGCCGAACGAATCTATGTTAACGGAGCTTCTTAAGCGGAAAGGATAGCCAACAAAATATTAACATGTCAAAAAACAGCAAACGTCAATGTTATTGCAAATATTTTTCTTTTTCCGCAGACTTTTCAGATGTTTATTTTAACTCTGAATATGTCTTTGTTTTATTAGTTTTTCGTTTAATTTTTGAAATTGAAGTTTATTGATTTAATAGAAAATATATTTATGTTCCTGTAAACTTAAGGCCAATTTTTCAGTGCTGGTTTAAGCCCCAGTTAACAAGAGTTTAGTTAATCGTAGATTAAAGTTAACCAGAGTTTAACCACACAATCACTTTTTCAGTGCTTGGTTAAGTAACCAGCACTTTTGTGTTTATTGATATGGAGCACCATTAAACGTCATTAAAATTCAAATAAATATTTGTAAAATCTGAAGTCTCTATAAAACTAGTAAGGAATTATCTTCGACTGGGCCGAAGTTAAATTACCCCCACGGCCGAATTAGAGTATATATAAAGTCTTAAGCAAACTGTTAAATATATTTAAAGAGATTTTCCCGTTTTGGTTAAGTCACTTTGTATGGGAGGTAGGCGTGGTTTTCATCTGATTTTGCTCAGATTCGAACTTGTCCTCCATTTTTGTATAAAAAGCTTATATTTTGAATTTCGTTATGATAGCTCAAAAATTACGGCTGCTATCGTGGACACAGACGGACAGAGGGACAGACGGACATGGCTAAATCGACTCAGAAGGATGCTGATCAGGAATATATATACTTTTCTATACCGGCCACGCCTCCTTATCGGCGTTACAAACGGAGTGACAAAATTAATATACCCCCATTACGTTTTTTCAATTTGGGGGTATAAAAACAAAATGAGTAACAGAAGAATCTGCAATTTTTCCATTAAGGAAATTGAATTTCTGTTAGCAACAATCAACAAATCGTCGCTGCGCCTACAAAAATGGTAATGCTTTAGAAAAGCAACAAACTTATACAACAGGAAGAAGACCGAAACAGTCCTCAGCAATTACAGCTTTGCTCAGTGTGAATTTATTTTTTTGTATAAATGAAGTAAAAAAAATCATTTGTCAAAATCGAACGTTCAGTAAACAAAAGTTTAACCAATGAATATTGAGCGGTTAACCTTAGCTTAAACTTTGGTTAATATCCACTGAAAAACTTATTTCTTGGTTTAAACTTTGTTTAACCGAGAAACACAGTTAAACTTGCACTGAAAAATTGGCCCTCATTGTTTTTTTTTTAAATAAATTTAATCAACTCAGTCTTTGTACGCAGACTTTTTCTGCATAGTGTAACTACTTCTAATAATATTTCCACATGTGACTGACTGCCTTTGCAGATTGAGCCTGTCTAGATGATGAGCCAATTAAATAACGGAATTCACGCTTTTTTTAAAACGTGATCAAAGTTCTGTCAAATGCGGATCCTTTCACTTGACAAAACCTTGAATAAATTGAGCATCAAAACAACGAAGAGCCAGCCATCAAAAAAAAGCCCACACTTTATTCCAATAACATCGTGTTAATTTATTTGTTTATCATGAATATAATATATTTGACAAATAAATCATGATATGTATATGATTTTTCGATTGTTTAAAAATAAAAACTACTTTAATTTATTATGCGATGATGATCTGTGTTCTTGTCATTTATCATCTTTATTCTTTCTGTAATCATGCATGTCATGACTTCCCATGGCAAAAACTTGATGTGGAAAACGTGTTTCGGTGCCTGGCGTTAATTTGGTTATTAGAACAAAATAAATTGTGTTGATTAACATTCAAATCGTATCGAAAAACAAATAAATATAAATTCAAAAATATAATTTTAAATAATTCAAAGAACTTGCTTGAGTTTCGATTGTATGAGTACAATGGCATTTAAATGACCTTTTCGTATAGTCTGCTAAAGGAAATGAGAGTATTAAAATTCAACTCAAAGTCCTGAAATTTGTATGTTCCATTGACATATATTTATAGTAGGCACTGTAACGTGTAAGCCTTATTTGGGCAGTAGAACAAATTTTATGATTACAGGTTACACGGGTATTGACTCAAGTTTTATAGTTGATAATTCCTTAATTTTAAAGAAAGTTAGTAAGTAGTAATTTTAAAGAAACAGTTATTTAAGAACACTAACTTTTAAAAGGAGCATTTTATATTCAACAAGAAATCGATGTCAAACATCGACCTATCTATGTACTATTACGCAAACAAAAAAATTGTAGTTCTATTTTACCTGTGTTAACGTCAGCATATTAACAAAAATCTTACATTGTTGGAAAGATATGTTCGAGTACATTTGCAGAATATAATTTTTATTCGAATAAGTTGACAGTAAGATAGGTAAAACTAAGCACATTTAAAAGCACATTTTCCTAATGGGACAGTACAAACCAATAGCAAAACAGCTCTGTTGAACATCGTTGCTGTCATAGTAGAACTAGACAAGGTAGTGTTAGGGCTGAATGTGTTCTCTTTCTTAGTGACCATAACTGTCAAACTCATCCATTTTGGTATTTTTGCCGATTCTTGCTTTCATATTGCATTCTCATTGATTGCATATTTTGTATGAAATGTCAACTTCGTTTTGACAGTTTCGGTCACCGGCTCTCCGCCCTAAAACTACCTTGTCTAATTTTGCCATGGTTGCTGTAGCATATAGGAGAGAGAAGAGAGTGACTCAAAACACTTCAACAGAGCCATGGTAGAAGAATACAGGTAGATGCACCAGATGAAAGCATACTGCCGGAAATGTCAAAACGAAGCAAACTTTTTGATTGTTTTCTTTTGTTTCCATTCGCCACACAGCTGAATTTGACAAACATGGCAGTATGGAAAGAGAGCACATTCAGTGCTGCAGCTACCTCTATCCTTATACCATGAACAGAGCCGTGTAGCATTGTTGTTGTTCCTGTTTCTTAATTGCTCTCTCGAACTGATAACCTGAACAGAATGAAGTAATTTCATTCAATGAACCCAGTGGTAAATAGGCACATGACGTAACCAATTATTTCTTTTATGCCTACAATGTAGCTCCGAGACCTCCAACGCCTGTAGAGCTATAATTGAGTTTTTGAAGTGAAAACGTCTTCAGGCGCGTTTAGTAATTTTGTGTAGAGGAAAATCTTTACTTTAACGAAACCCATGACACAACATCCACAAATTAAGAGAAATGCCATATTTCATGCAGTTTTAGTAGTATTAGCCAAAAATGTATTTACAGATCAAAAATGTATTCTGAATCGCACCTACAATATTTATTCAGGATCTATCTGTGTGCCAGGGCTGTAAAGGAATGCATTCAATTTGATTTTATTTACAAAAAGGTGAATCAGTGAATATCAAATAAGAATTGATTCAATGAATGTGAAATTGATTCATAAATAAAATTTCTAAATCACATTTAATTTTTAACCGACTTCAAAAAGGAGGAGGTTCTTAAGTTGGTTGAATTCTGTTTTTTTTTTAATGTATGTACATCGATAACTCCTACAGCCTTATTCTGGCAAATTAACAATTGTTAATCAGTATTTTTTATATTTCTATATGTTTGTTGTTTTCAAAACAAAACTTGAAACACAAAAAACAAAATTTTTGAATGAAATTGTCAATAACTGAAAAGCAGCTGAGCTTCAAATTTTGTTTTGAAATCAAAAAATTACAACAAACAAATTTATATATTCAAAATACTGGTTAACAATTTGTTAATTTCCCAGAATAGGGCTGCTTAAGCAGTTGTCCGATTGCCGCAATTTTTTTTCAACGGATAGAGACATTGAACACGGAGGTGTCCGTTTAAAAAAGTGAGCGGTATTCAAAAAGGGGCCTGGCAATATTGGAAAGACACTCTGTCTCGAATAACATTGACACAAGGGCAATAAAATTCGTTACAAAAATGTATAGAATTATTACAAAACACTACGAAGAAAGTGGGCGGTAATAGACAAAGGGCGTGTCACTTTCATAAAAACACTGTATTTCAGTTAATATTGACACTAGGGTACTGAAATTTAGTACAGGGGTAGGCACAATTATTACAAATTATGGTCTAAAAGTGGGCGTTATTCGACAAAAGGTGTGGCAATATTAAAAAACACTGTAACTCAAATAATGTTGACACTAGGGTACGGAAATTCAGTACAAGAATAGGTAGAATTATAACAAAACACGATCAAGAAAGTAGGCGGAATTTTTCAAAAGCCCTACTATAAGAAAAACACTGCATCTGGAATATTGGCACTAGGGTACCAAAATTCGTTACAAGAATGGGCAAAACTATTATCATAATGACCTAGCCATGAATGACCATGAATGACCTAGAAATCTACAAGCGTTTGTTTCTGGATTTTGAAAATTGCTCAGCTACCTTATATCAAAATTATTTAGACAGTACTAAGCTGAGAATATTGTCTGATCCGAAGAAATTCTGGGGTTTCATAAACACAAAAAAAAAATCTGATGGATTCCCTTCATCATTTAAGACCTCTGACGGATTTACTGACGATCCTGTCGTAATTTGTGGTCTATTTGCCAATCTCTTTAAAGAGTCATTTTGTTCGGACTCTTTTAATCCTGATGAAGAGTACTTTGAATATATGAACACTACACCCAGGGTTTCGTTGGATTCTATATCCTTTACTTCAGAGGATATTTTAAAGTATATTGGGTTGATCGATGAGGATTTTAATGCTGGACCTGACGGAATTCCTGCCGCAGTGTTAACACGATGTGGTTCCGTTCTAAGTCAACCACTGTCCATGTTATTCAATAAATCAATTAGCGAAAGTATTTTTCCACTTTTTTGGAAAAAATCTTTTATAGGTCCTATCTATAAAAAAGGTTGTAAGAACGATATAAACAACTACAGGCCTATCGCGAAACTCTCGTCAATTCCAAAACTTTTTGAGCGCCTCGTGTATGATCGTGTGAAAATTCACTGTGGGAAGGTCATGACAACTCGTCAGCATGGATTTGTTACTGGCAGATCCACTGTGTCTAATCTCCTCGATTTTACAACGTTTTGCTTAAATTCATTTTATTCAGGTAACCAATTCGACTGTATTTACACTGATTTTAGTAAAGCATTTGATAAACTGCCACATAACCTAATTCTATTTAAACTAAAGTTAATAGGTTTTCCACAATTTTTTGTAAGCTGGATTCAATCGTATCTGACGGAGCGATCTTATCAAATACGATTTCGAGGCGTATTGTCAGCTGAATTTATTGCTGAATCAGGTGTTCCTCAAGGTAGCCACCTTGGTCCACTTCTGTTTATTTTAGCCATTAATGATGTAACCCACATCATCAAACACTCTCATCTACTTATCTATGCAGATGACATGAAAATATACAGAACAATAGATGCTAAAGACAATTCAGATCTGCTCCAGTCTGATTTGAAATCCTTTGAAATTTGGTGTTCTAAAAACAATATGTTTCTAAATCCAGATAAATGCCAAACTATGACCTTTTCGCGAAAAAGGAATAATTTAATTTTTGATTATACGATAAAAGATACGGCTTTAAATCGTGTAGATTCTGTCAAAGATCTTGGTATATGCATGGATTCTAAGCTATCGTTTAACGTTCATATTGATTACATTTGTAAAAAAGCATCTTCTATGCTCGGGTTTATGAAACGCTGGGCCAAAGAATTTAATAGTATGATCACAACTACAACGCTGTATTATGCAATTGTGCGACCTCACTTAGAGTATGCAAGTCAAGTTTGGTCCCCAAGTTACAATGTACATGTTGAACGTATAGAGAGAATCCAAAAACGTTTTGTTCGGTTTGCTCTAAGGGGCTTAAGTGCAACTGATACTTTAAACCTTCCTCCTTATGAGGATCGTTTAAAACTTTTAAAAATGCAATCTTTGAATGAGAGAAGGAAGTCTGCAGATATCGTCTATTTACACCAACTCATAACTGGTGTATTCGATTCACCAGAACTTCTAACTCTTATAAATTTTAACACTAACCGTAGAAGCAGTAGAAATGCTAACAATTTAAGGGGGTCCTCTGGTAATCTATGCCAAATTTTAGCCTTTTTTCAAAATATTGTGGAAAGAGAACGAGTAAAGATATTTTAGTTCCGTTTTTTGATTTGGGTAGCTTAATTTATTGAAAAAAATACAAAATTTTGAAAAAGTGAATTTATGGTCCGTTCAGAAAGTTCTCGGCCTGGTAACGAGGTTCTCCGGAAAAAAGGTGGGTCCAAATTGCGCACGATTCCAAGAGTAAACATCGTCTGAAAAAAAAAAAAATATTCAGTTACTTAGAATGAATGTCCCTATAGCCCCTACCTCGGAAACAAAAATCGAAATTTTTTTAGGGGGGGAGCCGCCACTTTGAAAATGAAAAATCGAATTTCGACCTTTTTTTTTGTAGTCTAGTGTAGAAAAAAAATAGTAAACATTATTTTTTCCGCAAGTTTGAGGTAGGGGCTATAGCGGCGTAAATTCTGCGTCGTTTCATGCCTCATATATCAAAATCGGTCAAAAACTGTTTGAGTTATCGTGCGCAAAGTTTTGAAAAACATGGTTTCGAGAAAAACGCGTTTAAAGTTTTGACTTCAATTTTGAGGCACACAAATGACATTAACACATATTTTTTTAATACAATACTTACGAATATTAATCGGCAATTCCAGCCCCATAAAGTGTGCCTTCCTCCATCTCATAAAACGAGTTTTCCATGGCTTTTTGGGCTCTGCGGGCTGTGCGACCCTCTTTCGATGATGCGTACGTTTTTAGCTCTGAGCGTTGAAGACGTTTTCCGTCGCGAGATTCAGCATACATCTCGGCTTGTGGGCCGATGACAATACCCATTGTTGACATTATTTTTAAAATACTTGTGAAGCCTTCGTTGAAAATGCAGGTTGCCAGAAAATTTGCGATTTCGACTGTGGTAGCACCACAGTGGATATGTTTCGGCGCAAAGGTCCACAAAAGCGAGTTGAACGATTCGTTACAATTTTGCGTTTCACCTCCAGTGCATCGGTTGAGTAGATCGTCGGATGATAACGCTTCGTATATGGGCTTCATTACTTGCAGAACCTTTCCATCAGCCGTGTGCCCATGCGCTTTTGCACGTGAGCGATGCACTCCTTTTTTGTGACAACGGGGTCGCCGTTATACGGATCAAGGTCTATAATGGCCTTGAAGGTTTTGCTGTCGCCATCGCCAATATATTTTTCATATTTTATGGCATATTTTTCGATCGATGAGGCAAACATTTCCTTCACGGCATCTACCTCCATCTTGCCCGCACTCCCACTGTGGTTGTTTGTGCATGTTTTCTGGTGCGATTCGTACCATTCTTCGAAGTCTGCAGAGTAATTTTTTTTTCCCCACATTTTGCATGCCTGGCAAAGGCTTGATTTGACAACGGAGTCAACCACTTTTTTGGTATGTTTACCGACGAGCGTAGTGACACCAAAAAGAGACGAGAATCCCCGTTTTTTCCAGGTGCCATCCCCTGAAACGGTCAGCACTGAGGAGTCACAGTCAGGATTTTTTTCTTTCTGCTGTTCCTGCTCTTCTTTAACCGCATTCAACAGGCATTGCTTGTAAACTGCTTTAGCAGACACATGCATGTTTTTCAAGGTGCCATAGTACGCATCAAGGCACAATCCTTGGCATATGTCCATTAATCCGCAGAACATATTAATACCTTCTCTCCCTATTCCAAGCAATCTCATGGCAAATATCAACCGGCGATTTACAACAAAAGATTTACCGACCACCGGCGAAGAATTAATATACTGTGTAGCTTTACATTGGCACTGCAGACTCACTTTGAAGCCGACTCCACGCATACATGTTTTTCCAAATCGAATTTTTTGTTTACATTGGGCGCAGATAACCAGAGCAGCAAGCGTTTGGAAAAATGAAAAAAATTCCAAGAAACAGAACTGGAGGTTGTTTTCGATGATGACTTCATTGTCTTGCGTTTTCTTCAATTTTTTGGCCGATGTGCTGGCAAAGTCGGTGTCCTCTACTTGGGAGTGCTGGTTTCCACGGAAATGCCTCTTTTTTGTTCGATACGCGTACTTACGCGGCGCGTTTGGGTGGCTTTTTTTATCCATAGCAAAAAAAAAAACACAAAACGATTTTTCTTTTATTTTACAACAGCAGTTATCGCGCACGCGTAGCTTTCAGCGTTCGAAAATAAACTGAATCTCGTTCGTTTGCTTCTTTCATGTGAACACCTGGGCTCAAAATCATTTCAACCCCTAAATCAAAACATGCATGTATACATACTGCATGTATACATACTGTGTGTGTATATTTTGTAATATCAATACATATTTTGGAAGAATTCCACAGAATTTTCGACTAATGACTGCAGGCAAATAAACAACTTTGCTGATGCGTTATTTTGACGAAAACATACCTACACAAAAATGCCTGTATCTCCTAAACTATTTCGAATTTTGAAAAATCCTTTTGGGAAAATGTTTTTGAGTATCTGAGCAATAGAAATATGAAAAAAAAAATTTTTCGGATTACCAGAGGACCCCCTTAATTTACTTACCTTTTAGTAGAACAAATTATATGGCTACTGCTCCTTTACATCGCATGAGTACCTTTGTTAACAACTGTAGCTTTTTTGATATTAACTTATCGAAAGGTCAACTCAAAAGTAGATTGAAAACTAATGTATGATTAGATCTATGTAAACGCATGGTTAGTTGTTATGTCTTGTGTTGTCCCTGAGCCCAACCCATATTATGGTGGGTAAATTTTTCTCACTTTGGATTGTTTTGGACCGCTCTTATCGATATCATTGGGGCTATTCACGGTTTGAGCGTACTTTTAACAAATCGTATTTATAGCATTTGTTATTGTTCGAATTGTGAGCACCTCGCCATGTGACTGTCGTATAAAAAGACTGTGCAACTCTATGATGTATGTGATTATGCGGCTGTAGACAGAGCATAAAAATACGAGGTACAAAAAACACCTCCAAGGGCTGCTTTTATTTACGAGTGCCTGTGTATTTGCATTTGTATGCAAAACAACAGCAAAGCAAAATGCGCTTTCGTAAATTGGCGTACAAATAGCGGATCGAACAAATGGCAGACCAGCGTATTCGAACTGTGAATGGCCTTATTGAGATGTTTTGATGTTATTTGGGCTGGTTCTTAAGATGATCCAATGCGGAGAAAGTGCGAAAAAGCTGTAGTAGCTGAACTCTATTGTTATTGCATGTATAATCTCTTGTAAAAAGACGTTACAATTACGATAATTAGGCTTATGATAAATTAAGTTTTGTTACTTATATATACAGCATAGGGTAGGTAACTTTGACAACAAAAACGTGACATACATAAATTATCAGCCACAACAACAAGACTCACAGTCTAGTAGTCATAAAACAGCCGCCAAACATTATTTTCATACGTCATACAGCAGACGACTTATATAATTCCTAAGTAGTTCTTTCTGAAAGCATATAAATAGACACGACAAAACCAGCTAAGGTAGCATTCCTTTTTTAGTGAGCTCAAGACTAGTAGCTACTGCCTCGGCTGAACGTCAGGTCTATCATCCGGGGAGGGTGGCGAACGGTACTTTTTGATTATTTTTAAGTGTAGTTGGTTATTTTTTTTATTAATATTTTACTACTTATTTATTTTTTTCTTTTGTTTTCGAAAGCCACGTCGCTACCTCGGTTGACCGCAAGGTCTATTTCCAGAGCTGCGATGCAGGCACTCGCTGCCACGTCACTAGAGTGACCGTAGTCTACACTAAGATTTTGTTATCTCTTGAAGCCACGTCACAACCTCGGTTGACCGCTAAACCTATCACCGGGGCTGTAACGTAGGCACTCGCTGCCACGCGACTAGAGCGTCGTCTATAGTAAGATTTTGTTGTTTCATGAAGCCACGTCACTACCCGGTTGACTGCAAGGCCTATCAACTGGACTGCGACGCAGGCACTCTCTGCTATGCCACCACGGCGTCTACAGTTGACCTTTCTCCTCTATTATGTCGTATTAGAAATAACGGAGCATTCCTTTTTAGCGATTGCCAACCGATTACCGAAGCAATTACCAACGAACAACCAATTACTGAAGCGATTACCAACCGTTACCAATTACCAAAGTGATTACTAACCGATTACCGATTACCAAAGCGATTACTAACCGATTGCCGAGTACAAAAGCTATTACCAACCGATTACCAAAGCAATTACCAACTGATTACCAATTACCGAAGCGATTACCAACTGATTTCTGACTTCTAAAGCAATTGCCAACTGATGACCGAGTACTAAAACGATTACCAACTGATTACCTAGCCCACTAGCGACTACTCGAAGCTGCATAATTAATTCAATAAAGCAACTTTGTGAATTACTGAAAACCCTGCGTCTTTTATTTTCAAAATAGTTTGTGAGAGTTAGTGGACCTTTTCACAGGACCCAAGAGCAGCTGAGTTTTACCTCCGCCTTTGATAAAACCACGTCGCACTCTAAAAAGGAAGAAATAAAAACGTTTTAACAAAAAAAAACCGACTTTAAAAGCACTACAAAGTAAAAAATAATTTTAAATTACTTTTCACATTAATTCTTGGTCGAATTTGATAATTTATGTATATATAATATTGGAAAAATTGGGAATCTTATTATTATAATTTTTTTTTTATTTTGTTTTATTATCATATATGTTAATATTTTATTATTTTATTATCTTTATGAATATAAAACCTTTACAGTTGGCGCTAATATAATCAGACTTTTATTAAATTAACACTCGTTAACTTTTTATATTCATAAAGAAATTAATATGTATATGATAATAAAACAAATTAGAAAAAAATTATACAAATAAGATTTCCAATTTTATAATATATGTCAATAAATTATCAAATTTGACCAAGAACTACTGTGAAAATAAATAAAAATTCCTTTTTTACTTTGTAGTGGTTTTGAAATCAGTTTTTTTTTTTTCTTAAAAAGTTTTTAAAAAATGTATTTATTACACTATTAAACAATTTGGAGAAAAATTTTTACGCGGCCAAAATGACAATGCCAGCTTGATTAAGTATTGTTTCTAGATAATAAAAATCATTAAGACTTTTTCAGGTTGGTTCAGATTTTTTTTTTTTAGAAGAATTTTTCGATTTTTTTTTTTTTTTGATTTTTTAAAAATATGAACCCAGTTGTGATCCTATAGCTCAAAAAGGATTTACTAAATTGGGCTTAAAAGTTGCTAAGCCTATACCAGGGAGCAGCGGATCGAAAAATAATGGTAACATTGCACGACATTATTTTTCAAATTCATAAATATCTGAATAAAGAAATTCTGTTAAATAAATTAATCTGAAGTTAATAAATAGATATGTTACACGATATTACAGACGTTATCATGAGGATACAATATTGATCGCGATAAATTTAATAATTTTGCATTGGAAACCGTACGAAAACTTTTTAGTTTGCTAAGTTCATAAAGTTTTAATACATGGTTCAGAGGTAATTGTACAAAGATAAGGACATACAAATATTTAGGCTTAGCGTATTCTTAAAATGTCACGAGTATAATCAAATACTGATCTTATAAATATATTGTTAATTAGCTCGGATCCATTTATCACTGGCTTAACGAAACTGCCCCGAGAACATAAATCAATTCTATTCAAAGATGCTTTGAATTAGGGCATCCAATTTCGGGACGCTTCGGCAATCCCGGGATTTCGGGAGATTTGAAAAACACAATGAAGATTATAAAAAATGAAAAAACACATTCTCGATTAAACGTTTGGATAGTATTTATTGTTTATTTAAAAAAAAAAAAAGATCAGTTCTTAAAAAAAAATAATAAAATTAGATCATTCAAATGGTTCATAAAATTATTTAAAGAAATAGAATAGTTTAATAGCACTGTAGGTAAATTTTCAACTTTTCAAAAGACCCATAAAAACGCCGAGACACGTAAACTTAATTTTCGGTAGTAGAATTTAGTGGCCATTTGACCTTCATTTAAAAAATTTTTATAGTTTTTAAACAACTAATTTTTTTTGTCTTTTCAAAAATACCTCCAACGTGCAAATCGAATTAGCCTTGTTTAATGTATGATTTTTCAAAAATTTAGCAATTTTGCCTTTTCTTCCGTTTGGACCAAATTTGAATGTTGAACGTAAAAACTTGAAAAAAACCAAAAATTTTGTTTGCTCAAATTAGTGTTTTTATTTCATAAGCACATAGATTAAATTCTGAAAGTGTAAGCAAAATCGGAGGTGGTCAAAATTTTTGGTCTAAAAGTGACTAAATTTCTTACACTAATTTTAGAGTCGACATTAAAATGATTATTTGTAAGACCCAAGGTTGCCAGTATTGTGGGAAAAATCCCATTCGTGGTAATTTTTAATTGGTCTTGGGATTTTTTTTTTGGGATTCCCATGGTATTTTTTAATTCAGCATGGTATTTTTTAATTGGAGTGGGAATTCAGCGTGGTATTAATTGCATGGGAATTGGGAATTTTTCTTAAAAATTTTTTCACTTTTATTAAGCAAAATCTTAATCATAGTATTCGATGATCGACGTATATATACAGAAGAGTAAAGCTATAAGTTTACGCTGTACATTTCTTCGAACTTACTCTTAATATAAACGATTAAATTGCATATTTGTTTTAAGATCAAGTTGACATCACAAAATTGCATAAAAACTAATTCTTTTCTGAAAAAAATTCTGACCATAAAATTCTGACCTTTTCTGAAAATTTGTTAAGCTTAAAAAATTATTTTAAAATTAAAAAAAAAGTGATATATATAAGTACTACCAAAACAATAATAGACAATTGGACAATTCACAGTTCATGCTAATAAGAGTTTTATGTGCTAATTCTGAGATGTCCTATTTTGCCTGTTATCTTTTTGTTTCTATTTTTCATGTGAATACAAGTTAAACCGGTGTGTTAAATGTTGCCATTTTTATACATGCCCTAAGGAATGCTTTTGTAGAGTGCTATTGTGTTATTTCATGAACAGCTGTTTTACGTGAATCAAAAAAGAGTTGGCTGTAATATTAAATTGAATTGTTTAACTTTTAATAGAATCACAAACATCTGAGCTGCATATTAAAGATTCCTGCGCTGTTTTGAAAATACATATGAATACTTTTCACTTAAGTTGTGCTCACAGTTGTCAAAAAACAGTAAATTAAAATATTAGTACATATATTAAAACATTACAATGAACTGTGAATTGCCCAAATATTTGCAAGTTAACTTATCGAATCCATTGGTCGGCAATTATCTTTTAAAATCAAAATGAAATCACAGTTGCCATTATACGCATTATATGCTCTGTTTACACCACGATTTTGTGTCGTAAGCTGCGAACGTCGCAAAATGAGCTTCTGTAAAAATATCGCTCTTACGCTATTAACATCACAAATACGGCATTCATTGAATACCACTATTATTTCTTTGGTTTTTTAGTTGTAAATAGTTAGTGTAAAAGAAGCGTTAAAAATTTGTTTATTTTTTATATCTGAAGTCACTTATGTATATTATTTTATATTAGAAATAAGTACCTAAATTTTTTAAAAATCATATTGTGTTGAAATTAACTATTTATCTCTTTACAAAGCATAAATATCTTTGAAAATTAATATTTATTTTTTTTTTTGTTAATTTTTTATTTTTTAAGTCACTTACATTATTTTATATTAGAAATAAGTACTTAAATTTTTGAAAAATCATATTGTGCTAAAATGAATTGCTTATCATCACACAAACCACAAATATTTTTGAAAACAATATTTTTATTTTATTTCGTTTATTTTTATTATTTTATTTTTATAAGCATAATTTCGTTTTCGAAATTTTTAAATGGAAACAAACAAATAAAATTCACGATCTCAATGTTATTTAACGAATGTTATTTATTCGTTATAGTTTTGAAACAACGACAATAAATGCAAAATTTTTAAATATGGACGTGTTTACTTATTTCTGCTTATTTAAATGCAAAAATTTCTGGTATTTCTAAATTTTTCAAAATTTCTTATACATATGAAATTTTTCGTGGTATTTTTTAATACGTAAGGAATTTTTGTGGGATTTTTAAATGCATATGGGATTTTTGGTGGTATTTTTAAAACGCGTGGTATTTTTGTGGTAATTTTTAATGATCGTGGGATTTTTGTTGGGATTTTTAAATTTCTGTGGGAATTTTTTTTGTTTACCTTTACCATGGGAATTTTGGTGGTATTTAATTTATACTAGTTACTTTAGGAAAAAAGTAATTTTCGTGGGAATTGTTCCGAATTTCGGCTGGCAACCTTGGTAAGACCCATTGTGTTATTTTGTACAGATAGCTTTAGAAAGGTTTTTATTTAAAAATTTTTTAAAATCACATTAATTTTTTCTTAGGTAGTATCATTAAATTTTTTGTTGGAATAGTTTGGAATTTTTTGCAGTGGAGGCAATCACGGGATCCCGAAAACCCCTGGATTTTAGGTCTTGCAATCCCGGGACTGTTGGGACTAAGAAAAGTCCGGGATCCCGGGATTGGATGCCCTACTTTGAATCTTCTTACCGTCGATAAATAAGAAGTCGGAAGAATGTTTTGGATGCTTAGACGTTAAAATCTTATTTTAATAAATTTTAATACTTTTCTTATGAAAGCATTTATATGCTTTAAACTCATATGGTTATGTATGCATCTAAATGTATTTTTTGCTTTTTTTAATAAATAACACTGAACAACAAAATAATTTTTTTTCCAAAATAACAAGGTTCCGCCTACGGATTCTGATAGAGGGGACCAAAAAAATAAACGTGTATCGGCGTTTTGAAACTTTACATCTGAGTTTTATTTTAGAGGGGGTTTAATTTATCCCCTTTTGAGCATTCTCATAGTAAATCGGCAAACGAAACCATGCGACCCTTACGTTTTTGGTATAGGATGTGTTCAGCACATTTATGTAAAATATTACAAGAAACATTTTCGTGGAACATTTTAACCCTCTAACTCTTCAATATATGGGTCTTTTTTGACCTGTTTCTGATTAAGGGCAAATAAGACCCATAAAACAGGGATATAACGAGTTAAAATATTCCACAAAAATATTTGCCATGAAATTCTACTATAAGTTGTATTAACTGGGCTAACGAGTTTGATAAGCTTGATACTGCCTCGTGCTTTTATAACTTTAAGTTCATAGTCTCTACAGTGTGTAATGATCAAATTCCAAAAATCAAACAACATAATTACAAGTTGCCGTGGTATACTAGTGGGCTTAAAAAATTAAAGAACTTGCGTACTAAATTTTATAAAAAATATTTGCTAACTCAAAATCAAGCTTTTTTTCTTAAATACAGACACTATATGAGGGAATTCAATTTTCTGGATAAATACCTATATAAGCAGTATATATTAAAATTTGAATATGATATTAAATCTAATCCGAAGTCTTTCTGGCGGTTTATTAAATCTAAGAAAGGTTCTTCTAATATACCTATGTCAATGTTTCTAAATAACACTACTTCTAATGTACCATCGATTACAGCTAATCTGTTTGCAGATTTTTTTTCTATCAAATTTTGAACCGGATTATAATGTGGTTTTTGAGGCTCCAAGTAATATTGCTCCTGATATTGATTTTGGGTCACTCGCTTTGACGGTTGATGATATTGTTAATGGGATTTTTCGTCTTAAATCTTCACAGAAATTAGATGTGGATGGTTTTTGTTCATTCTTCCTAAATAAATGTGCAATCAGTTTAGCATTTCCTCTTATGCTTATATTTAATAGCTCACTGTGGTCTGGCAATTTCATTGATTGCTGGAAAGTGTCGTTTGTAACTCCTGTACATAAATCTGGGTCAAAAAATAATATTTCTAATTATAGGCCAATATCCAAACTCTCTACCATATCAAAGCTTTTCGAAGTCATTGTCAAAGAGAACATGTTTTTTGCTGTTAAGAAAGTTATCTCCCCTTATCAGCATGGCTTTATGCCTGGTCGCTCTACAGTTTCTAACTTAGTTTTTTTCACGGAATATTGCTTATCTGCATTTCAGGATGGATGTCAGGTCGACGTCATTTACACTGACTTCTCTAAAGCTTTTGATAAGGTCTCTCATTCTCTTTTAATTAAAAAGCTTAAGTGGATTGGATTTCATTCGCGGTTTCTTAGTTGGTTGTCGTCATACTTATCCAATAGGCAATGTGTCGTAGCTTTTGATAATGTGAAGTCCTTCCCTTATGTAGCCACTTCTGGTGTCCCGCAAGGTAGTATTTTGGGGCCCTATTATTTATCATTTTTATTAATGATATTACTACCATCTTTCACAAATGTAATTGCCTTTTGTATGCTGATGATTTGAAGGTTTTCCTTAGAGTTAGGAATTTGAATGATATTGTATCCCTTCAAGATGAAACTTCTAAACTTTATAACTGGTGCTCTAGGAATTATCTCTTTTTAAATCTTGATAAGTGCATCTCTATGTCATATTCTAGATCTGTCAATTTTAATCGGTCATATTATTGCATTGATGGATCTATCTTACTATCTTTGGACCAGGTTAAGGACCTTGGTGTTATCTTTGACTTCAAATTCACTTTTGTTCCGCACTTAGATTATATTGTACCTAAGGCGTATGCAATGTTAGCTTTTATACGCCGGAATGGCTCATGTTTTTCTGACCCTTATACTTTTAAAGTTCTGTTTACAAGTCTAGTCCGCTCTAGGCTTGAATATGCTTCCATTGTCTGGAACCCATTTTATGAGCACCATAAGCTAAGGCTTGAGAGGATCCAAAAATCATTTACTCGCTTTGCGCTGAAGTCACTTAACTTTGAAGGTTCTATTCCATCATATAGTGCACGATGCCTATTAATTGGGCTAAAATCGCTGGAGATCAGGAGAGATATTTTGTCTCTTCTTTTTGTATTTGATGTCATATCTGGTGTTGTTGATAGTCCTGATTTGTTATCAATGATTAATTTTAATGTTCCTACTAGAACGTTGAGAAATTAAAATCCATTCTATTTGGACATGTGTCGCACTAATTATGCAGCTAATGCACCTATCTCTAGAACTTTGAATTTGTTTAATCTCATAAATTCCAATCATAATTTTGATTTTTCTATTTCTAAATCTCAGATGAAAACATTATTAAATACTTTTTTATAATTTTTGTATTTTTACTATTATCGATATTAGTCTGTAAGAATTATGTTTATAGACTAAATAAATGAAATAAATAAATAAATAAATAAAAAAGTCTCTCAATACACTAAAGCTCAATAACCAACTTAAATGCCAAAAAAAATTGAAAATTGTAAAAGTGTTTAAGGGTTAATTTCTCACTTATTTAGAATTGGTGTTAAAATGTCCCACAAAACTCAGTGTTAGGGTGATAGTTACTATAACAAAAATGTTTTATGTAAAATTTCACTTTAAATCACCATTCAAAAGAAACCTCTACATATAATATCTGTAGCATTATTTTTTGCGCAAAAAAACCATCAACCAAACCAAAGAACGGCTTGATAAATACTATGGGGACTCTGCACCATCTATTGGAATGGTTCACAAGTGGTTTACTGAATTCCGATGCGGTAGTACAAGCACAAGTGACGCCGAACTTTCTGGACGCCCAACTGAGGTCACCGCACCAAAAGTGGTCATTAAAACTCACGATATCGTGTTGGCCGATCGCAGAGTTTACGTGCTCGAGATTTTTGAGGCTGTAAGCATCTCAAACAAACGGGTGTGGAACATTTTGCGAAATCATTTGGATATAAAAAAAATATCTGCAAGATGGGTGCTGCATATGCTCACTCTCGACCATAAACGGGTCGTGTGACTGATTCAAAGGCGTGTTTGGCGATGTTGAACAAAGATAAGAAGGTTTTTTATCGTCAATTAGTAACCGTAGACAAAACATGGATCCATCACTACACACCGGAGACAAAGGAACAGTCATAGTGGACTTCACCGACCGAACGTGCTCCGAAGAAGGTGCTATCGGCCGGAAAGGTTATGTCGACAGTGTTTTGGGATAAGCGCGGTATAATCTAAGTTAATTACCTTTCGCCGAAAAGAACAATCAATGGCGAATACTATGCAGCCGAATTGGACTGTTTCAACGACGCTTTGAAAGAGAAACGTCCCTATTTGGAGAGGAAAAAAGTGATCTTCCATCAACACAATGCGCGCGTTTGCACATGCCCAGCTCCAATTGCAAAATTCCATGAATTCAAGTACGAATTGATTCCTCATCCAGTATATTCTCCAGATTTGGCCTCCTCTGACTATTTTGTGTTTTCAAACCTGAAAAAAAGGCTCGGCGGAAAGAGATTCACCACCAGAGAGAGGCTCATCACCGAAACAAAGGCCTATTTTGAAGACCTTCCGAAAACGTATTTTTTGGATGAGATCAAAAAATTGGAGGAACGTTGAACGAAGTGTATCAAGCTAAAAGGAGACTACATTGAGAAATAAAACCTTTTTTGCCGTTAAAATCATTCCTTGTTTCATTTTTCATGGAATTATCAAATGGCCCTCGTAAGAAACAACTTTTATTGATATATTTAATTTAACATATAAAAATACTAATAGGATATAACTTTCCTGTCTTGACTTGTCACAACCCTGTTCATGGTGTCATTCTTTTGGCCCCTGGGCCAAAGAAATAATACTTAAAAAAATTAATTTATCTTCTGGCATATAATATTATACATACATACACATTGCGAAGTTGTAAGATACCCAACGGGCCGGCATGTCAGCAGCTTCCTACAGGAGCAAAACGTCAGCACTTATTTTTGTTGTTGTGAAAGTGAATAGTACATTGAGAGAGCTCAGTAACGGACACAAGAAAAAACGAAAAAAAGAAAAAACGAATAAAAAACCGTACAAAGAAAAAAAACGCGGCATGCAAATAATCAGTTGTTTGATACAATTGTGCGTGTGAGGTATCGCAAAATTCAATTGAAGCCATTGCTGCAGTTATTGTTTCAGTCAAAATGTAAATTTTTCGCTAAAGCATTAAAAATTAATTGCTGACCCAAAGCTTTCCAATAGAGGCCTTTTGAAGCAGTATCGACGGTTGCAAATTCTAACCCTTATTTTCGATGAAATAAAAAATTGCTCTCTCTCTCTCCCTCTCAGCAAGTCTCTTTTTAAGGTAGGCAAAATCAAAAAGAATTCGATGAACTACTGACCCAAAGCTTTGCACGGGAGGCCTTTTGAAGCAATTCCTAGTCAGCTAAATTGAAGTGCTCTTTTTCAATGACATGTAATGTTAAAATTACAATGGTGTGTCATACGTTGGGTCAGCGCTTTCAGCTGACTTGCAAGCACTCCAAAAGGCTTCTCGGAGTGCTTTTTTCCCGATGGGTATCTAGTACTAACTAATTCAAATACATAACTTTTGCTCTGGGGAAAATACTGAAAATACATTTATTATATATTGACGCATATAACTTTGAGAACTGACCTTTGTGTGAATATTTACTCAAACATTTAGAAATGCGTTAAAGACGCAAACGCAATTTCTTTCAATTTTCTCATCGTAACCTTAGAAAATATTAATGTGGCTGGCTGCACAATTCAAATCAAGACCTCGTTAAATCTGGCATCAACAACGGAGTGAATAGCCAAATAAAGGTGGGAAAAACATTTATCAAGTTGTTGCTAATTTCAAATAAAGCCAATGTTATTAACATAAAATTAATGCAGATGCCGAGTGTTTTTTTTTTTTTTTTTTTGGTGACAAGATCCGGTAGGTTTGTGTAAGAAAATTTTGAATGCGAAAACAAATTAGGTCAAGCTGTATTGGAACTGGGTCTAAACATAATAAAAGTCGATTTAAAAGATAGACATAAAAATAAATTTTGAGATGAACTTATAAACCGAGTAACAGTTAATAAAGAAGATGGGTTTAACTCAAAGTTTGGGTACACTTTTGAAGTTTAGCACTGTATAGTAGTTGGCCAATATAGTGACTAGGATATTCAAATAAACGTACGTTATTTTTTCCAATAGTCGGTTACATCATTATAAAATGATATGAGAAATAAGATATTATGTGATGTCTCATTACACGGATATTAAAAATACAAAAAATTTAATGTTTTATAGCAGTATTACCAACAATCCAAATTACTTTTAAAGTTAATTTTCTCATTCAACATCACTTGTTAAGTAATAAGATACTTAATTGGTGGTGTTAATTTAAGTGTGCATTATAAAAGCATCTGTGTGCAAATTTACATTATAAAAAATTACACATTTTAAGTAGGTGAATCTAAGAGAGAAAATAACTTTAAAAGTATGTATATTTTTTTTTTCTTTAAAATTTATTTTTGTTTTCATCTATTTTCAAAGGTCATCAAACAGTTTTTGTTTTGTTCTTCATTTTCATTATTAATTCCCTTGTTATCTTAACCACTTCATCAATTAAATTTTGCATTGTTGATGTTGTTGTTAAATCACTTTTTGTTTGTTCAAAGTAGCGCAAAATTAGCATGAAGTTTATGAAGCGGAAGACAGTTTGTTTTTTTTTTTTTTGTTTTTATTTTAATGGGTTTAAGTAACTAAGCTTGAGTTCTTCCGGTTAAAATTAAACGAGCAAAATAAAACAACTGCGTCATAGTTAACCCTCTACTGATCCGCGTTGCAGATTTGCAACAAATCGACATAGTTGCTAAACATTTTTGACCTACTCTTAAGAAACTGAATTTTTTTATGGCCAAAATGATTGATAATTAAATAAAAGATCTAAAAAATCCGTAGTTATAAAAAGAATTCGGAATTTTGAATTTTTATTAAATATCTTCGCAAGTCCAAGATAAAGCAACAAAAACTTGATAACTGCAGTTATGTGCTATGTGCAACCGAATGTGCTATGAGTCGGCTTACTCATATCATTATTGGGGAGAAAGAGATAGATTTACAATTTACTTCAAACAAGGAAATTTTTAACCATGTTTCAAGTATGTCCTATTTTTGCACTAACTTAAAGTTAACACCCGTTTTCTTTCCTAGTAGGAAATTTTCATACGTTGAATGCAGTTCTTCCTTGAAACAAAGAAAATCTAGTTTACTTCTAACAAGTTCATAGCAGACTTGATAGAAGTCTGTACTTTTTCTGAGTGTGCTTGATAATGGTTTATAACATTTTTTTTTTTCAATATCCCAAGACCGAATTTTCCCAACTTCAATGACAGCCTTAAACTTATTCATTTATTATGTTTTCACAGGAACTAAGAACCCTTTTGTATTAGAACCCTGACATTTTTCAACATTTTTCTGTGACATGCTTCTTTATTTTGACAATTCGGCCTTTGTATTCTAGTGGAGAGTGCACTAGACTTTCAACCCAGAGGTCCCTGGTTCGAATCCGGGCTCGGGCATGATTCTTTTCACTTTCTTTGTTCTTTCCTACATTTAAGAATTATAGAAAACTAAAAATCCACAACTAAATTGTGGAAAATGTTGGATTATAAGACAGAAACAACTTACTTACTTACTTAGTTGGCGCTACAACCGTATGTCGGTCTTGGCCTCATCTAAGAATTTGCGCCAGCCATTTCTGTCTTTCGCTTGCTGGCGCCAGTTGGAAATTCCAAGCTTCGTCAGGTTGTCCTCTACTTGGTCTTTCCAACGAAGATGCGGTCGTCCTCTTCTGCGTTGACCGCCGCTGGGTACCGAATCGAATGTTTTCTTCACTGGAGCATCGTCTTTCATGCGCTGAACATGACCAAGCCAGCGAAGCCGCTCGATTTTAATGCGCTTGACTATGTCGATGTCAGCGTACTGCTCATACAGTTCATCATTCCACCGTATTCGGTACTCGCCATTGACGCAGATTGGTCCGTAGATCTTACGAAGAATCTTTCTCTCGAATGCTCCTAAAGTCTTTTCATCTAAACTGCTCAGCGTCCAGGTTTGTGATGCGTAATGTAGGACGGGCATGATGAGCGATTTATAGAGCGTGATTTTCGTTCGTCGAGAGAGGGCTCTGCTTCTCAATTGCCTACTGAGCCCAAAGTAACACCTGTTGGCAAGAGTTATTCTTCGTTTGATCTCAATGCTGATGTCGTTGGTTGAATTAATGCTGGATCCCAGATAAACGAAGTTCTTCACAACCTCGAATGAGGTATTGTCAACGGTAACGTGGGTTCCAAGACGCTGGGACTGTTTGTTTGTTGACACTAAGTATTTCGTCTTATCTGCATTCACTGACAGACCCATTCGACTTGACTCTCTTTCTAATCTGGAAAATGCTGCACTGACTTCGCGCGTATTATGGCCAATGATATCGATGTCATCAGCATACGCAAGCAGCATAACACTCTTGTAGAATATTGTGCCACTACGTCTCAGATCAGCAGCTCGGATGATCTTTTCCATCATTAGGTTGAAAAAGTCGCACGATAAGGAATCACCTTGTCTGAAACCTCGTTTGGTAATAAATGGTGGGGAGAGGTCCTTCCCGATTTTAACTGCGCTGCTGGTGTTGCTCAGTGTCATCCTGCAAAGTCGTATTAGTTTTGCAGGAATACCAAATTCAGACATGGTGGAGTACAGGTGCTTCCTTATTGGGCTGTCGAAGGTGGCTTTGTAGTCGACAAAAAGATGGTGGGTGTCGACTTGTTTTTCTTGAGTCTTCTCCAAGATTTGTCGTAGCGTGAAAATCTGGTCGATGGTGGACTTTCCAGGTCTGAAGCCACACTGATAAGGTCCGATCAGTTCGTTTACAATGGGCTTCAATCTTTCACATAAAACGCTCGACAGGACCTTATATGCGATATTAAGAAGGCTTATCCCACGGTAATTGGCACAGATAGTGGGATCGCCTTTCTTGTGGATTGGGCAGAGCACACTGAGATTCCAATCGTTCGGAATGCATTCTTCCGACCATATTCTGCATAGAAGCTCGTGAATGCATTTAAGTAGAGCTTCGCCTCCGTTCTTAAACAGCTCAGCAGGTAAGCCATCAGCTCCCGCGGCTTTGTTATTTTTAAGCCGAGCTATAGCTGTCAGAACTTCATCATAGTCGGGCAGCGGAACCTCGACGCTGTCATCCGCAATTGGGGTTTCCGGAATATCATCTCTATTGGCGGGATTGTTGTCAGCGTCGCCATTTAGAAGTTTAGAGAAGTGTTCCCTCCATAACGTCAGTGTACTCTGGACATCTGTAGACATCTGAGACAGAAACAACTAAGGGCTGAAAATGCTTGCCGAGGTTAAGGCATAACACTAGCGTCGGTTTCAAATATCAAATTGTCTTTCACGGTTGTTTCGCCTAATCAATAATTTACGTATGGTTCCAATCAATTCCTCTAAATAATCTGTCCCTTTGCTTTCAGGTCAAAGATCAAACCTTGTTTGTATAATAGCGAAAGTACAATGCAGTGTCAGTGGCAGTGGCAGTGTCAGTGGCAGTGAGCAGTTTTTTAATATATCAGTGCAGCAAAATTACTAAAATTTGTTCAAATTATTTATTTTGACGTCTAACTTTTTGTTTTTTTTTTTTTATTTGTTGGCACCAAATATTAATGTTAGTTTTATTTTTCAAGTTGCCACTCTGTTTTTTTCATTCATTATACAAGCAGCAGTGTGACAGTGGCAGTAAATGTAGAAATAGAGCTAACCTCAGCAGTACTGCTCATGGCGAATAAAAATGTAGGGTAAGTAGCTTTGGCAAGACTTATCGTTAATGTCAAAGTCAGCGTTGCCATATGTAGATCCGGCGTCCGATTTTGCATATATTTTTATATACATATATATATGAAAAGAAAAAAATTAGTATAATAAAATTGATGGCAACTTTAAAATAAAAAGATGCGATGGTACTTTTGCAAATTTGCAGGGGAAAATTTATTTTTGAATTGTTGAGCTTACCGAATTCCTCAGCTAACGTTAAGCGAACTTTTAGTCAAATAAATATTAATAAAACTAAAGTTCGCAATAGATTAGAGTTAGATACAATGGAATGAACTCTGCATACAAAAGATTATGTGCGCATGAAATCTTTTAACTTTTTTAGTCTTGAAATTGATACAGAATTGATAAACAAATTTAAGGCGCGTTTCCACAGTCAATTTTTCTTGCGCAAAATAAACATTGCACGTAATTTTGAAAGTGTAAACACTTGATTGCAAGCCATTTGTGAAATTGCATCAATCGAAAAAATGTTGGTTAACTTTCAACATTTCTTGCTCAATTTAGTCACTTGATCAACATTTTTGACGTTTTGTTTTGTTTATTTCTGTCTCCTCTCTCTTGTTGTTCTAATTTTTCAAGCGGTTCAATTTCTGTTCAGTAATTTTTATGAGATAAAATATTAAAAAATATTGAATATAATTAAATTTTTTAGATTATAATTGCCAAAAACTGGAGTGGAGACAGAACCATACAACTTCTGGAGGAATACGAGAATCACAGTTGCTTGGGGAATGTGCATTCTCCACTGTATAAAAAAAGGCAATGTGCATAGCTGCTCCAGATGCCAAGGAAAAAATACGCTCGATAAGGACGTCTTACTCCGCAGAAGTTGCGAAGGTAAAAAAGAGCAAAAGTCGGGAGCAGAAGCAGGAGCAGATGAAGCATATGTGCCGAAGGTGTCTTGGTTCCAGATTGCACATAACAACTTTTTTCAATAGTGCCTGCTTCGTTTTATTATTCTTTTAATTTTTTTTTTTTTTGCATTCTCTTTTCTTATTTTCTTGATTTTCGCCTTTCATCGACTTCGCAAAACAAAACCGATGACATTTGTAGACAAAATGACTTTGAGCGTGTAAACAGTTTTTGTATGCAATATCCAACATTGCATAAAAAATATTGACTGTGGAAACGCACCTTTAATAAAGCAATGTATATATGACTTCGAAAAATTTATATTTTTTTATATTGTACATATTTTTTTCACTAAAATCTCATTTTTTTGTAGTTTTTGCTGGCTAAAACAATAACATTTTTTCGTTAATTTACTTGGAGCAAAAACTTTACATTTATAGAGTTAAAATTGAAAAATTATGTATTATTGCTTTATGTATTTCATTTTTACCGATTTAAGAAATCTACGTTAAACCAAACTGTGTTGCAAATGTATTTAATTTGATTTTAACTTTTCGTTTGTGTGCTCAAAAATATGTTCAAAATGTAATTTATTATAATATATTTTCTATATTTATAATGATTATTGAATTGACTTTATTTAAATAAATAAACCTTAAATATGCGTCATACGTCTAATAAAATGCAATATTTTATTTGTCTTCTTTGTTGTAAAATGCGACTGAAAATTTCTTAGTTCTTGTTTTCAGAGTTTCACAAATACGACGAGAAATCCGACGAGCAGAGTGCAAAAGTTACGCTGTAAAATTTTTTTTTCATGGCAACACTGGTCAAAGCGTATTTTAGAGATACCGGTTTTCTTTATTAATGTTATTTCTGGGATAAACACATGCAAAAGAAATTTTATGAAGGGTAAATAAGATGAAATGTCTTTATTTTACGTTGTCGAACAAATTGCATAACTTCTTTTTGCCATTCTTACAATTTTAAAAGTTATTAAAATATATGTAACTTCACACAAAATTCTCTATGAAAACCACAAATGCACGCTTATAAAACCAATAATAAATTTGAAGTGGAAGGCTCAAGCTGGATTATAAAATACAAAAATATTTCGCAGAATAAGTCCGCTTCAAGCTTGCCTAAAGCAAAAAACCTGTACTTCCCCTGTGGGCTTTTTTGAAGAGCTTTGAATAAAACAGATTAATTTAATATTAATTCAAATGGCGTGTTTTATTCTCTGAAAAGAGTTAATAAATTCAAAAATACAATTATATATCATTATTATAATTACAATAAAATATATTAAATGATATGTGATATATGAAATAATATATAATTTAAAGTTTTAAAAGATCTTACTTCTTATTCCGCTCTGGCTAAATTCAAAAAGACTTTATAATTTAAATTTAAGCCCTATTTATAACATTAAAAAATGAGCGGTTCAAAAACTAATACAAAACAAGATAAGATGTTCCCTCCAGGAAAAATCGGAAGGCTTTCATCCTAAAGTGATAAATAAACATTCCCCGCCGTATCTTTTGAAAGCTTAAGGGTAGTTTTGTATTTATATTGTTTCCCCACCGCTTCTTTTGGAAGCTTAAGGGTAGTTTTGTATTTATATTGTTTCCAAACCGCTTCTTTAAGAATGCATGTGGAAACTTTTATTTATTGTCAAGCAATGACAATAGAAAATATTAATATCATTGTTTTCTAGCCACTTATTGTAGAATTCGATAGTCTAGTGGTAGCGCGCTCGACTCTCGCTCAGGGGTCCCGGGTTCGAATCCTGGCCGAATCCATTTCCATAACAAGGGAGAGGAATGGTTCCACATTAATTCTTAAAACAGGGAAGAGGACTGCTTCCAATTCACTTTATGGACAGCGGAGAGAAATGTTTCCACATGACTTTTTAACACAGCGGGGAGGAATGTTTCCCTCTAATGACATGCTATGTTAAAAAAGCAATGGAGTGTGCAACAAAGGGGAATGCTTCTTACATTCCATGGAATGTTTCCTGGTAACATCCGGGAATGCTCACATTTCCTGGTGGGTTATAACAAAATACAAATAGAAAAATAACATTAAAAGTTTGAGCATATAAAAAATGTTGCATACTATTGACTCATGTGATGTGGTATACAACAGCAAAACGGCAAATATCTTTTTGAGGCATCTGTATTGGGGCATCTGTATTGATGCATCTGTATGAGGCAACTGTATTGAGGCATCCACTGCTTCTTCGGCTTGAGTTATTTGTTACAAAAATGTTGCCGATTGCTTTTTCTTGCGGCTTCCTTGCGACCTTCTTCCAATTCAGCAAACAGCGTTGCCACCTCGATCATCGACATCCCCGTTTTGAAGTATTGCTAGTAAAGGATTTCATCACAAACGCTAAGACAAAGTATGGATTTTTCATTGGATTTTAATTTCTGATATGTCAGCACTATATTTTATGGTTTTGACATTAACGATAGGTCTTGTCAAAGCTACTTACCCTTCCTCATTATTCTGCCATGGTACTGCTTACTCCCGCTGCTGTTATGTGAGAGTTACCATAAGTGCCAGTTTACACTAGCTTCACTCAACCGACTCACCAAATGTCAAATAAAAGTGAGTCGCAAAAATTTTAAAATTTTTAATACTCTTGCCTCATTTCATTCACCTTCCCACTTCCTCATCTCTTCTGTAGACGTCAAAGTGAATCGGTTGAGTGAAGCTAGTGTAAACCATGATTCAATCAGAATAAGGTTAAGTATATATTTGACATATCCCTATTTTATGTAAACCAACACATATTCTCTCTCTGAAATTAATGACAAACGGGGTTGTGTAGTCTTCTCAAAAAAAGTATCATTTCAGTGTTTTGGAGCGTTTTTTTTTAAAGCAGTTCTTCTTTTGCTACACTTTTTTAAAAGAATACTTTTTTATTGCACTAAAGGGAGATTTTATACAAAATCGGTTAAAATTTAGGTAATTTTGGAAGATGTTTTTTAAAAAAGTTTATTTACGTGTTAATTTTACATCATCAGTTTAAGTAACAAAATTTTCTAACATATATTCTGTATATATAAATATGGCGCTGAAGTTTGTATGCTTAAAAAATGGTGAAAATCGACCCACATCATAGCGCAGCTCAAAATCGTTTTTAAACAAACAAAAGAAATGCTTTTGAAAATCGACTTTTGAATGCACATATTTTACCAAAATGTAAAGAAAATTATGAAGCGGCAAAAAAGTAGTAAAATTTATGTTATTTTTAACAATACTGCTGCGTGTAAAAACTAGACAAATTTTACAAAAACGTTAATTTTGATAAAAGTTATGTAGAATTACATTACGAAAATTAAAATCTGTATAAAAAACTATGTTTCAACAAAATCGCGTTTAAAGTTACTCTGGTTAGTTAACAGTACTTTGGCGCACCGGGTATTTAGCACTGCAGAATCTGAATTATAAGCGGATTTGGTTGATTTTTTACATAGTTTTGAATAGTTTTACAACAATAATCAATTAACAAAAAAAAATGTTCCAAAAATTGTTTGCTTAAATCCTCTTTTATTATTTTGAGGATTTGAATATAGCGTTTATTTTTTTTTTTTTTTTTTTTTAAAAAGATCAAAGAACCAAGGCATGCGCCTTATACAAACAAGGTTTGGTCTTTGACCTGAAAGGAAGGGGATAGATTATTTAGAGGAATTGATTGGAACTATAAGTGAATTATTGATTATTGAAACAACTGCGAAAGACAATTTGAATTGCTTTTTAACCGAGGTTAGTGTTATGCCTTAACCTCGGCAAGCATTTCAAGCCCTTTAGTTGTTGCATTCCTTCACATTTTCCACAATTTAGTTGTGGATTTTTAGTTTTCCATAATTCTCAAATGTAAGAAAGAACAAAGAAAGAACAAAGAAAGTGAAAAGAACCATGCCCGAGCCCGGATTCGAACCAGGGACTTTTGGGTTGAGAGTCTAGCGCACTCTCCACTAGACTACAAAGGCCGACAACAAGCTTCATTTTTATTAGCGAAATTTAAGTAAGGAATCCTGTTCGCTGTGTAAATATGTCTAATAATAGATTAGTTTTAGTGTTTTTATATTAAATCTAAATATATTAAGAAGTAAGTCTTAATTTAATTTATATTTAAATAACTATATTCATACTGTTTGTAACAAAGAACTACAAAAAGTTTGAATTGCATAAACTTTATAATGAAGACCATGTTTTCAGTACATTCTATAATTCAAAGCTTAAAGTTTTGGAAATATTCGCATGCAATGATTATTAATTTTCTGTTGCTGTGTTGTGTACATATTACTTTTATTCTTTTTTTACTGTTTTACAACAAAAATGTGTCAATTATATTTTTTAAAACTCGTAAAATAATTTTGAGTCAAAACAAATAAGTTATAGAAAATGTAGTATAAAACGTAGTAGTCAAATGTACCTTTGCATATTTCATACAATGAAAATGTTTCATATTCATGCAACCAAGTGCTTGTTTTGATATAAAAAATTTACTCTTTTGCTCTCCTCGCATTATTAGGGCTGCATAACGTATATGATTGAATCCTCCCAGCAAAATTGTTGTTATAAATATGGCATGCATTCTAAGGGACACTGCTTCCAATAGACATTCTATAGATCCAATTGTGCTTCTTCTAAGACTTATCAAGAAGTGCTTTCAAGAAGCATTCTCATAAACCACTTCTCAAAGACATTCAAATAGCATTTAATTTCAATTATTTTTTTGATGCATTTTTTCATTTTCCGTGGGATTTTTCAAACCTCCAACAAATCGCAACCATTTCCTACTTCAAACACCAACATGCCGTGAAAATCGGGAAAAGGGATATTTTACGTGGATTTTTTTTCACCCCCAACAAAACCCAAATACTTCTCATTTCCAACACTAAAATCGCGAGAAAATCAGGAAAAAGGATATTTCCGTGGAATTTTTTAAGCCTAACCACAAAAATCACTTCATTCCATGGAATGCCTTCTATAAGTTCTCCTCAAACACACCTGCTAGAATCCTTTCGTTGAAGGGCTCATAGAAATCTTACAATTAAAAAATTCTGGAAGGGCTTCTAGAGAAGACTAAGGAAAGCATTACTCCCAATGACATGCATATGTTAAAAGAATGCCTTCTGGGTATGAAAGTGGAAGGGATGGAATTCAAGACTTTCCCTTCTACTTAACCTTCTTTTGGAAGCACTTTTTTTGCTGGGATGGTGTAAACTGGCACTTAAATAACATTATTCCTAAAATAACAGCTGATCACTGCCACTGCCACTGCTGCATTGTAATTTCGCTATAAGGCCTTGTTTTTTTTTATTTTTTTTTATTTTAAATTTTATGAGTTTTATATAAAAAAATTTCAAATGAAATGTCAAAATACAACAGAGCAATTTTTTTATAATTTTTACCTTACAAAATATTTTCTCACTTTACATGTGTTAGTTTTTTTTTTATTTCCCTGTAGGAAAATCAACTAATTTCAAAGTAATTGAAAAACCACAACTGGTTGAAAATCTGACTTTTTTCCATAGAACGAACTCACATATTTTGTATGGCGATGTCCGCTAAATAAGTCAATTGACTTTCGTCTGCATATATTTTCAACTACTTGAAAGTTAGTTGATTTGAAATAAGTAAATAATTACATTCAAATAAATAAATTTAAAACTAGATTGTTTTGCTGTTATTGAAAATGAATTAAAAAGCGTACAAATTCAAAATTTGTATTTATCAAAGAGATAATTTGTTATTTTGTTTTAATTAAATACATGAATTTATTATATGAATTGAAAAAAGCGAACAATTACAGGATATTTTTACAATTACAGGAAAACGAATTAGAAAAATTAAATAAAAATCATGATTTAATTAAGTACATAACACAAATTAATACAGTAAGTAGAACAAGAACAGCCATCCTTAGAAGGAAAGGCATCTATACTTATCTAATGTCTCATTACAGCACTGACGATCTCACCGACGTGGCGCTAGAGGGCGACGCGGACGAGCCGATCCTGGTCGCCTCATGCTACATGGCGCATGACGTCGACGCACCACCAGACGAGCTACAAAGAATGGTAGCAATCGCCGGCGGGAAGAACCAAGCAGTTGTCATCGGAGCAGATGCCAATGCACACCACTGTAGTATGGGGCAGCCCAGACATCAACGATCGAGGTGAGTCCCTACTTAACTTTATTCTACAATATAAACTTAGCGTAGCTAACATCGGCGAGGAACCCACGTATGTAGGCCCCACCTCGTCGAACGTGTTAGACCTAACAATGTCCTCCGACAACAACACTCTGGTCACAAATTGGAGGGTGCTCGCACAGCCCTCCTTCTCTGACCACAATTATATTAGCTTTAGTATAAGCTTTTACTACACTCCAGCTCAAAAGATCTTTAGAAGCCCCAGAAACACTAACTGGAACCGCTTCAGAAGCATCATTGAGACCAAAGTACCAGCTACTAAACAAATTAATACGGAAGAGGGCATTGAAAGGTCCCTGAAGATTCTCTCGGCCCATCTTCTCAAGGCCTACCATGCCTCTTGTAAGCCCACGCGAACTAAGCGTAAGATCAGACCACCATGGTGGAGTCCGAATCTTACAGAGCAAAGACGCGACCTAAAAGATTTCTTTAAACTAGCTAAAATAGCTGACCAAGAGGAAATTTGGGGGGAATACAAATGTAGGCTCAAACTTTTTAAAACAAACGTACGCAGAGCAAAAAGACACTCGTGGAAGAACTTCTGCGCAAACATAGAAAAAACTGCGGACACAGCAAGGCTCAGGAAGCTACTCTCAAAGCAGCCCTCCATTCAGAGCCAGCTACGCAAAGACAATGGCCAGTGGACGGAGAGCAGTCAGGAATCCCTCGAGGTGCTTTTAAAGGCGCATTTTCCTGGCTGTACCGAAGCTCCAAGCACTGCTACAATACGAGGGCACAGGACAACCCCGCTACATGTTCCACAAGACCTAATAACGTCGAACGGAATCGTATGAGCTATAAACTCGTTCTCGGGATACAAATCTCCGGGACCAGACGGTATAATTCCTGCCATGTTGCAAACGGCTGAATTGCGAGTCGTCCCATGGCTGAAGAATATATTTAACGGATGCATCAGGCTAAACTATGTACCTGTGGCTTGGAGGACGGCGAGGGTTGTATTCTTACCGAAGGCAGGTAAGAGCAGCCATCCCTGTCCGAGAGACTACAGGCCAATAAGTCTGACCTCCTTTGTACTCAAAACGCTCGAGAAACTGATTGACTTGCACCTAAGAAACAATTCAATCCTGTTATCAACCAACCAGCACGCATACACGAAAGGGAAATCAGTTGAAATGGCACTACATTCCCTAGTAGTAACCATAGAAAAAGCCCTCCACCACAAGGAATACGCACTCGGGGCGTTTCTAGATATCTCAGGTGCATTCAACAATGTATCAACCACCGCAATCCTTAGTGGATTACGTGCAATAGAGGCACCACCAGCAATAAACCTATGGTTAGACAAGTTGCTAAGCTGCAGAAAGGTGCGGGCTGAGTGGGGCACTAAATTCATGGTAAGGGAAGCTCGCAGTGGGACACCCCAGGGAGGGGTCCTCTCGCCACTACTATGGAATCTCGTAGTTAATAAACTACTTGAAAAGTTCGCAGGTAGCGCCCCGAGGATAACTGCCTATGCAAACGACATAAGCATTATTATAGTAGGGAAATGTCTATCAACAGTAAGCTCCATAATGGAGAGCACACTCAAAGATGTACTTAGATGGTCAAATTCAGTCGGTCTTAGTATTAATGCAGAGAAAACGGATCTGGTTTTGTTCACGAAAAGGTACAAGATACCACAGTGGATACCACCGAAATTGAACGATATACGTCTTATACCTAAAACTCACACAAAATATCTAGGAGTCGTCCTGGACAGCAAGCAGTCATGGAAAACCAACGTGGAAGAAAGGGTGAAGAAATCCACCATTGTACTATACACATCAAAAAAGATGCTAAGTAGTACGTGGGGTCTCTTACCCTTTCTGATGCACTAGATCTATGTAACGGTAGTGCGTCCAATTCTACTCTACGGGATTATTGTGTGGTGGCCGGCTGTGAACAAATCAACATTCCTCAGGCACTTGGAGAAAACTCAGCTGCAGGCAGCGCTATGCATCACGGGGGCACTGAAGTCAACTCCAACTAAAGCGCTTGAAACCATTCTAAGTATGGACCCCCTGGACATACACGCAGAACTAATAGCCGGAAAAACGGCACAACGCCTTACGGCAGCAGGCAGCATGCACATTCAAAATTTTGGACATTGTACAATCGAAAAGGATCTACCTAGTAGCACGGACTGCATGGTGCCTCGCACGATAGTCAATTCCAAAGCACGAACTCTTCTGGGACCAAATGACTGGTGCAAAGATAAAGAACAAGCACAGTAGGCGGTCAACATATTTACCGACGGCTCCAAAATGCCTACGGGGGTAGGTGCGGCGGTGTATTGCGCAGAGCCTAATATAAGGCAGCCATATAAACTGCCGAACCACTGCAGTATCTTCCAGGCGGAAACATTTGCCATGAGGAAGGCTGCTGATATAGCCCTCAGCATGGACTCACAACACTCTAACATCAATATTTTCGTTGACAGTCAAGCGGCGATCAAATCCATGCGCTCCGCTGGCATCAAGTCCAAAAGTGTCTTGACTGGCAGAGATGCACTAGATGCACTATGCGCTTCGAAAAGAGTGCGCATCTACTGGGTCCCTAGCCACCAGGGCATTGAGGGAAACGAGATGGCAGATGGTTTAGCAAAAGAAGGCGCCGGGCTGGAACAGAATTCGCAGAACATGTACTTACTCCGCTACAAGAGTTGTACAGGAACCTCGAAAAAAGAGCCACACTAGCAGTGAATCGTAGATGAAGAGATACGTGCAAAATCTCGAAAATTATGTGCAATGCACAATGCGAAAAACGAACTCTGTTCATCTTGGCACGCCCGCGCAAAGATTGAAGGACACTGGTGGGCATGCTCACTGGTCACTGCATGACGGCAGCCCTTGCGAGGAAGCTTAACATCACCACGGAGGACAACTGTAGGAAGGGCAAGGAACCGGGCACAGTGGAGACCCTGGAGCACCTACATGCCCCGCCCTACTTAGATCGAGACTAAAATACCTAGGCTCCTTTGTTCGCTACCGGTACCACTAAGGACCTGAATTGGTCTATGTGAGCCTTCACGGTTTAACCTAACCTAACCTAACACAAATTAAATACATAAAAAAGACGAATTAGAAATATTAAATAAAAAATTCTGATTCTGGAATTACATTTAAATTAAATTTTTAATATTATAAATCATGCTAGTTTTTGTTGTTGCTGTTCTTTAGCTCTGACTGCCTTTCTTTGCATTTTGTAAGGTTGATTTGATTTGATTTCAAAAGTTGATTTAAAAATAAAACTTTGAAAAAAAATAAATAAATTAAGTTGTAAGGTGATGAAAATTTGCAATTAAATTTTTTTAAAAGCAAACTATATGCCGCATTGATATCATTAAAAGTACTTTATCAACTATATGTTTTTAAATTACTTTTTCAAATACATAAAATATATTGCAATAAAAAATTACAAAATTGAAGTGTGTTTTTAAATTAGTTTTACAATTACTTGTTTTAAAAAAACAAGTTAGTTTGTTCCTATAGGGTTCATATTAATGAACATCATCTTGTATCTATGATTGCGTCAATAATTATGATGAATTTACATGACTGATTGAGCGGTCATCATATAACTAATGCTAAACGGGCTTGAATGCAATTATATAATTAATATTGTTGCAAAGATATTAAAAGAAGACAAAATGTTTTGTTATCCAACTGCTCAATTAATGAGCAATTAAATAAACATAAGATTCTATGATCATCATTAGCATAAGACTTCAAATGCCATATGTTCCCAGTTCCAACAAACACTTATTGTCACGTATTGATAATAATATTCCATGTTAAATAACATTAAAAATTGAAACACTTGAATGTTACAGTGGAGATAGAATAATAAAAGTAGCTACTTGAAACTAAATGGGGTATGTGTTAAAGATATAGTTGGAGTTATAGCTAAAATTGTTCTTAACTTAGTTCGCCACCACTGTTTCTTTCTTTCATGAAGGAACGAACATCTGCAGCATTTAGTTTAAATACATGTTATTTAAAAAATGTGCTTGTAAATCCGACCAGATCATCGATAATTCATTTCTTATTAATATGTATGATGGATTTATTAAATACCAAACACGTGATAATTTGTTACCCAGCATGGCATGTTTAGAGTGTGTGGAAACAAATGGTGTTGAACAAATATCCGATTTTTCCATTTATCTTTAAAGGTATCACGGTGGCCACCTCAAATTCCCACCAAAAAAAACCTTTTTCCCACAATAGCAAAAATAAATAACCACGAAAATTCCCATGGTATAAAATTTAAAAAAAAAATTCCATCGCAATTAAAAAAAAACACAAAAAATCCCACGGACATTTACAATAACCACAAAAATCCCACAAAAATAAAAAGCTACGAAAAATCGCATTTTTATTTAAAAAACCACGATAAATCCCATTTGTATTAAAAAAACACAAATTTTTTTCTATTAAAAATTACCACAGTAAATAATATAGACATAACAAATTGCCAAAAATTAAACAAAAAATTAAAAAAATTAAAAATTACTATTATATTTCGTCGTCTATGTTTTAATTAGTCTTAGTAATAATATTCAATGAAAAGTATTTGTTTAATCCACCTTAAACCTGTATAAAGTTTACAAAAAGAGTTTCAAATTAGTATTTAGTCTTTCAAAAGCAAAACACAATCACGAAATTCTTATCTTTTTAACAGTTATTGCTCAGCACGCACCGCATCAAAAGAAAAATTCTATTCGACTAAAAATTCGATGAACAACGAACATTTCGACAGGATTCGATAACCAGCGAAGATTACGTTGAAAGCAACTCATAATAAGTGCCAATCACAAATAAAATTTAAGATATACCAATTTTGTATATTGATAAAAAAAGAAAAAAAATTCACTGAAACATATTTTCGCAATGCATGTCAACTTTCCACCAAACCAAAGTAACCGAAATCTTAACGAATTCGTTGCGAAAATCATATAGATGGGTTAAGACGATTTTGACAATGAACAAAATATGAAAATATACCCTTTTATGTATATACATATATTTATACATAGTTTAACTGAAAAATAAAAATAAATCCTTCAAAACAAAAAAATCCCGCAAAACAAAAAAAAAACCCACGTGAATTAAAAAAAAACCACACTCAATTTAAAAATCCCATGGGAATTCCCATTTCCCACGGCAATTAAAAATAACCACAAATGGCATTTTTTCCCACAAAGGTGGCAATCGTGATAGGTATGTACATAAAAATGGATGTTTGTATGTGGGTATGTTTGTATGTGTGTATGTTTGTATATCACGTATAGACTTTAAAACCGCTAAACCGATCTTTATGAAATTTTAAGGGAAACTGAAGCCACATCTTGAGAGTGTTCCTGTTATGTTTGGTGTCGAGTGGACAATGGGGCGTGGTACCTCACATACAAGTCAAATGTGCGCTATCGCCCTCAAACCAAAAAAGGATATATATCAGAAAGTTTTAATCGTAAATAACTAAAAATTATTCGTTTTGTTCAGATGGTTGCTATCAGAAACTGTACAAAAAATGGGCGCGGTCTCAATATATATACGCCCCTTTTTTTAAATAGTCCCAATTCCGGAGCTGTACACATTTTTATAGCGAAACTTGCTATGTAGGTGCTTCAAGAAACAGTCACTATATATAAATGAAATTACGCCCATTTTTACCACCCACAAATCAATAGAACTTCTATATATCAGACAATTTTGATCGTATAATACTAAAATTTGGTAATTTAGTTCATGTCTGAACCGATTTTCATGAAAATTTACGAAGTTATGAAACACATAGCAAGATGGTTTTCTAATTGAAAAAGAGGCGTGGCACCTCTCATGAAGCCCACATTTACTATATCGAATAGCTTCGTAAGTATAGGTCGTACAGCCTCGGAATTCGGTATAAAAACACAATTTACACGTTTCGTTTCACTGACAACATTTCATGAGCGTTGGACTAGGAGTCGTGAAACCTCTCACACGGCCTTAATTTGCGATATCGAATAGCTTTGAAAGTATAGGGTTATACAGCCTCGGAATCAGTGTTGCCGCGACGATTCTAAAAAAATATCCATCAAAAGGTCAAAAAAGTATCCAAAAGTATCCACTTTTGAAAAAAATAGTATCCAAGTATCAAAATCCAAAAACCAATAATATATTCCTTTTTTAGCACAAATATACAACTTTAATATTTTTAAATAATGAAACCCAATTTTTTAAGCTTCCAGAACAATTTTATTTATTTAATTTTTAGACTAACACATATTTTTATTAAAATGTAATAATAGAAAATAAAACATGGATAATTAAATTAAAAAGCAATATAAATTTCAGTACTTCTGTCTTCTATATGTGTTGCTATTGACCTGTAATTAAATTTATTTTATAATTATAATATTTAGACAAAAGCAATATATAATTGCATAAAAAAGAATTAAATTGTTTAGTTTAGCGTAAAATATATAAATTGGGTTGCTATTGACTTTTAATTTTATTAAGCTAACGTTGCACGTTGAAAAAAAAGATTTAATTGAAAGCATTTATCTTAAAAACTTGAAATTTTATTTACGTAAATAATTCAAAAACAATATTCCAAATTAGTTTTTGTATGCATCTTATTCTCGCTAGGTTGCGTAAAAACAAGTAGTCGTTTTCAGGCAGGACAAATTTTCCCAATTTGTCGGAAACAAAAAAATCAAAGTGCATATTAATAAGGGTACTTTACGGTACCCTTTATTTACCACAATTATTAAGTCTCGTTACAGTTTGCAATCGCTACGAGAATCTTAAGGGTTAAAAAATACAGATTTTTTAAAAAGTCACTTAGCTATGTCAGACTTAAATTATTTTTCACAACATTTATAAGTTCTTCGTAAATAGATTTATTTAATGCATTTTTTGATAAGTATTCATATTAAAACAGATTTTTTAAAAATGTATCCAAACTTACACTGAGGCTTAAAAAAAAGTATCCATAAATTTTTGAAAAAAAAATTTATCCAAATGGATCCCATTGGATCCAAACGGCAACACTGCTCGGAGTACGGTATTCGACCACAATCTACACGTACCCTTTTACTAATAACATTTTATGGGCGTTGGAAAATGGGGCGTGGCACCTACCATACAACTCAAATTTGCTGCTTTCTTATAAATAAATTTTTATTCTGCATAAAATATATATATATATATTTCAATATATCAAATGAAAGGTTAATGTTTAAGCTTTAAAAATACAATAAGGCTATTTCACAGTTTGAAATTCAGGGAACGAAAATAAACCGAACGATATTTTAATGTGCCTCGCATGGCATGAATTTCCGTTCGGTTGCGTATATGTCAGTGCAGACGAACATAAATGTTATTTTTCTGTATCGTTCGACAGCATGGCATACACTACATTATAATTATGTTTGCATACTCTCTACTCAACACATTCGGCATACGATATTTTTTACGTAGGCTATTCTCTCTCATTTTGGGTCTCAGAATCAGTGTTGCCAACACTTTTTCATATGTATAATATTATATATATAATGTAAAAAATGTATTTTCAACCAACTCTTGGATATTTAACTCTATTTGTGCAAAAATTCCCTCATCATCAGATGAATCGTAATATTTATATACAGACACGGGGTTTTGAAATATTAAATTTCAAGAAGCCTTCTGGTATGTCACAGCAATAGCAAAATACATGTTTTAAATCTTTTTCAATAAACACTATATCACATTACGCATATGCAATTATATTTTTTTTTTTTCATGCTCTGTTTTTACAATGTTCATTGCGCTTTTTACTTACCTTTCCATTCTATGTTATTAAATACACTTATAGGTTTTTATTTTGCGTAAATTAAAATTTTAATTTGCAAATATTTTATTCATAAGAATGCACTAACATTAAAACCTTAACAGATCGGAACAAACAATTTTTCTATTGTTTCTTAAAAAAAAACCGGCAACACACTTAAAAACAAGCATTGAAAACTTTAAATAATTATTTATAAAAAATATTCACTTTTCAAAACAAGCTAGAAAAAGCAAGAAGATTAGGGTTGTCAATTCGGTGACCAGCGTGTAGATTGACTCGTAGAAGATTTACATTTACTGTTTAGATCGCTTTCAGAAAAGAACAAAAAAGCTTGAGTGTCTCCTTGATGCTCTGTTAACTATTTGCCCAACGTCTAATACTAGCGAACGCGTTTTTTCTGTGTCAACTATTATTAAAAATAAAGTGAAATTGATTTTTTATATCAAATATTTAATATCTAATTGAAAAATACCATACTTATACTTGCTAATATTTTGAGTTAAGATAGATACACGTTAAATTACTTACAAACGTTTTTTTCTTTTATTTTGGATTAAATTTAAAGAGCTGTCATTTTCACTATTGTAAATTTTTTAAATAACATGGAAATAACAGTAGTAAATGCAGTTTACTTATGTTTTTTTTAAACTGCAAAAATTATTACATTATTATTATTATAAATAATAAATTATTATTATATTTACTTGTCATTGAAATCCATTTGTGAAAAAAGACCGAAATATATCATAGACAGATACACCCAAAACTTCAAGATAAATTCCGAAAAAATATGTTAGCTTATAATATTGCTAACTTGGCAACTCTGAGCAGAAGCAATAATTTTTTCCCGCTGGTAAGACTTTGTGTGTTCCAAATAAAAGAAGTATACTATAATAAAACTGCTTGCTTTTTTAAAGTTCAAACCTTAGCTGGGAAATTTCGATCACGACTAGTAATCAATTACATTATATTTAAAAAATAGTTGTAATGATAAAACAATTCTTATGCAAAAAAAATTCTATTAGTAATTGATTAAAATTACAAATAACCAAAAAATAATCACTATTACTTTAGATTACGCCAAATAATAAAAAAAAATAAAAGTACGCAATAAAAAAATCGAAATACTTTTAAATAGGACTGTCATCTACATCGTAAGAAGAAATTAAGAGGTTAGGTAATGAGTTAATTTACCACTGGGATGACGCTAACACTGTCGAATTGTTTTTGTTTTATTGCATCATTATTCTCTATTCATAGCATTGAGAATCAGGAAGAGTTGCACAGTGGTGTGAACGCGGAATTAAATAGTTTTCTCGTGATAATTTTTGTTACAAATTTGTTATAACCCTTAAGCCTTTAAGGTGATATTAAAATTAAAACAATTGGCTGCGAACCTGCTTAAAAGAAACCAAGAGGGTAAATAAATGCTAATATTATTTTTGACAGAGCAGAGTGATAGCTTAAATTAAAAAATTTAATTCCTTATGAATTGAAATTGTATTTTGCTTACAATCTTAAAGTTAATATTAACATTTAAAATAATTGGCTGCGAACCTATCTTAAACGAACAAAAGAATAAATAAATTCGTATACTTTTTTTAAAGAGCTGTTTTACTATATCTACAACAAAAGTATGTAGCGTTCATACTTTTTGTGTTACATGGAAAGTAGTCGCGGTTTGGGGCGGGTTTGTTTGTTTTTTAATTATAACTCACACGCATAATTTTATTGGTCAATGACGAATCCTTCTATTTTATTCCTACATGAAACAGTATGGCACCACTGTGCGGTGTAATTCCATGAAAGTTCAGCAATCATCTTATTTGTGTTAGTTCGCACTAATATAGTAAAATTCACAAGGGGCCGCACTCGGATCTTGCTGAACAGGAAGGGCCGAGCGCTAAAGCATATATAAACTCTTTCAGTGAATTTGTCCAATATATTGGACACGACAGAAAGTAATTTTTAATATTATCTTGCAACGGTTTTTTTTAATTAATTTGGTTCTATAAAAAACAATGTACCAACATGACAAAAATAAATTTGGAGAGATATTTGACATTAAAGTCAGTTGGATTTGGTTTTTGTCCTATTTTGTAAGAAAAACCAACCGTACAGAAATCATATTAATGTTTTTTCTTACCTTTTATGACAATAAAATGATAATATAATTAAGAGGATTTTTTAAATTTAAAAATGATTTTAAAATGATAATAAAATTAAGAGTAAGTAGCGCAGATAAAAATCAAATCGCAGGTAAAAATAAAAAGAACCGTTATGACAGGAGTATTAACCTAAAAAAAAATATTTCGGCTTAGCCTAGCCATTGAAAGGACTTAAGAGACGTTGAAGTGAAATCGTTGCAGTGTCAGTCAGATATCTTTAAACCATTTAGATGTTCTCTTTTCGAATATTAATTATAAATACCTAAGTACTTTCTATAAAGATTGTTTTACATTACAAAAATAGTGATGAATATGGTGAGTTTTAATTATCGAAACATGTAAAAATTTCAAAACATTTAAATAAATTTGGAGACTTTTTAAGAGAAAAAAACTTGTTATAAAGTGATTTTTTGGGAGTTAGGCGTTGTTTCTACCTAGCCACTAATTTCCGCACTTCATCTTTATTTTTAGATAGAATCTTAACCCACTACTACACGGTTTATGATCCAGCTAAAATTTTTTTATGGATCTATACACTGAGAAAAGAAGCATACTAAAATCAAAGAACATTTACTCAATATTAAAAAAAAAATTTATTTGTTTCAGCGCAATTTTTTTTTTTTAAATGGAAACTTTTCTTTAAAATAAAGAAATAAATTCCAAAACAAAGAAATAGTTTATTCCTTTAAAGAAAATTTCTTTCTTTCTGAAAGAATAATTTCCATTTGCAAAAAAAATTTGAAAAAATAAATTTCTTTGATTGTAGTCTGAGAGTGTAATTAATTTTTAAAATCAATATAAAAAATAAAACAAATAAAATTTTACTTTGGAATCCAAATTCTTAATTTTTTGAAATAAATGCTAAATAGATGCAATAAATTGATATTGTTTAAAGAAATAATTTCCTTAAAACTAACGAAATTTTAGATTTTAAAACAAATACCTGTGTTTTTTATTTCAAAGTTGAACTTTTTTCTGAGTTTGTTTAAAATGGAATAACCAGATACACAAACAAAACTTTATGTAAAAAAGTGGTTTCATTTCCGTCAGAAGCCATATATGGCTGTTCGAAGGAATGCGTGATTTCATGACCTTAACATGTACAATTGAAACACAATTCCATAAACATTAAACAGTAGTCTTATATTCTATAAAAAAATTATATTATGCAAGTGAACTTACTTACATGTAACAAAGAAAAATTAATATTTTATTTTCTGAATTCTCCAGCCATAACGTGATAACACGCACTAATAAAATAAACTGAGATTTTCTTAGCAGCTGTGTTAAAAAAAGAGTCGTGTCGACAGACAGACAAACAGACGGAAACGGCTAAATCGGCCCAGTTAGTGATGCTGATCAAGAATATATAATATATCTTCTAAACCAGACACGCCTTTTTATGGGCGTTAGAAAGAGTATAAAAATAAATAAACTGAATAGCTAAAAAAATGCTTTGATTATTCATACTAAAACAAGAGCGCCCTGCAAATGTATGCTACCTACAAAACTGGATGCGCCCTTGACACGCAGCATGTGCTTGAACAAAGATAAAATGTTTTTCTCTCTGCTTTCTCAGTCTCTCAAACAACGCTTCTCATAAGGTTCTTTAGTGTAGCTTATACTACGGAACAATGATGTTTATGTTCAAGTATGCAACTTGAACTCAACCGAATAATGGCCTTGATAATGAATGCTACACAACATAAACGTTCAGTTCTCTCAAATGAACGCTTTACTACCTTAACGAACGAAACGTTAGAGTTTATTTTCGTTCCCTGGTTTGAATACGCTGGTCTGCTATTTCTACGATTTGTTATTTGTACGCCAATTTACAAAAACGTATTTTGCTTTGTTGTTGTTTTGCATGCAAACGAAAATACGCAAATACGAGTAAATTAAAATAGCTCTTGGACGTGTTTTTTGTACCTCGTATTTTATGCTCTTTCTACGGCCGCCACATTACATACATGACAGGGTTGCATTATTTTTGAATACGACTGTCACATGGCGGAGTGCTCACAGTTTCAACAATAACAAATGCTATATATACGATTTAAATGTACGCTTGAACTGTAAAAAGAATTAATAAAGAATTAATTACGTAAATTTAGTAGCAAATAACAGTTTTTTATATTAAAAAATTTAAATATAAATAACAAAAAATTAAAAATAGGTTTAAAATTTGCTCATGAAATTTAAAATATTTTTGTACTAAAATTTTTTATATATATTTTATTCCATCTAATTGAAAAGGTCATTTAATAACCTTTCAAATGACACGTCAATTTTTTAGATCCATTGGATAATGTCAAAGAAATATATGTTTTTTAACAGATCTTTTAGCAACAAAAAATTTTAGAAATCCATAACTGGGTGATCTAATACGAGGTTCCTTTTCAACTGGGTTGTTTTGACAGCTGTTATGTGTCAAATGGCTTGTCCATATGACGTTTGTGTTCGGTATTCAATACGACTCAATGGCCGCATTCAGCGCAGACAACAGTTGGCAAACGTTGTAAGAAAATTCTCTGAATGGTCGAATTTTGGGAGCGCTAACTAAAACTGATCAGTCAGCGGACGCCATTTAATCGAGCGAACAAATTCTATGCTACATGAACACAACTGTTTGATTAACTGTCAGATGCTGCTACTGACGCTGTTAAATTAATAAACACAGAAAGAACGCAGCAAATTTAAGTGAGAAACCTTTGCAATTGAATTAAATTTACATAAAAATTTAATACATATAAGTAAATTGAATTTAACTTCTGGCGTGTAGAGCAGCAACACATTCAGAGAAAACCATCGTGAACCAAGGTAGCGCTACCATTACAGTACCACAACAGTTGTCTGCGCTGAATGCGGCTAATCATGAATAGACTGATGCTATGTTCACACTGAGAGCTAAATGCGCATTTAGAGCATTTACTATATATATACATTAGGGCGGGTCGATTTGTAGGGAGTGAAAAAATTTACCAATTTCCCTATGATTTCCGTATTCTATGGGTTATTCCATGAAAATTTGCCGAAGGAACCATACCTCTATCGTTAAAATCGAGTCCCCTACTTTTTGTTGGTAAAAAGTTCAAAAGTTACGGGCATTTTTGTCCAAATTTTGGACCATTTTTCCATTTTTTCATGATTTTGTCCAAGAATATTACTTTCATGGCCATTTTTTTGGCTCAATCCATTATTTAATTCAATTTACAATTCAAAACGAAGAGTTTAAGCCCAAATTTATCGAATTCGGTTGATTAATTCATGCGATATTATAAAAAAAAAAAAAACTGGCCATTTCAGCCCTTGGAAGGACTTTGACCTAGCTTCTATTGATCAATTGTGTTGTGCGTGTTATTAAATGTTTGATCACAAATGACCGAGAACTGGACCTACGTGTTTTATGCCGACTCCGAACGGCTTATGTTCTCAAGAAGCTTTACATGGCAATTTTTACTCTCTGAGGTTTGCCATTGTCTGCAGAGAGGTGACGACCGAACAGAAAAATTAATTCAATTGAAAAAATTTTCTGTCTGAGCTGGAATTAAACCCGGGCTACCGCAGTTCTTTAGCTTAGGAGCCATGCACTCTACCCACTAGGCTACGGCCGCCACGATCAGCTATCATGCGATATTGCTAAAACAAAATAACACATAAAACCAACTTTTTGATTTTTTTCCCCTTTTTATTTTTTTCTACAAAAATTCAAATTAAGAGATAATAAAGTATCTATCAACCTATTATCAAAAAAAATATTCAATTTGAGTGCAGTAAAAGACAAAATGTGACAAAAAAAAATTATTTTTTCTGAAAGTCTTGTTTGCTTTCAAGTCTTGGTGTTTTCGTACGGCTCTCTAATGTCGTCGCCATAGCGCCTTCTACATTCTTTCCTGCAACTCGTTTAGCAGTAGCAGTGGCAGCCAGCAATTGGACATGTCTTTCCGTTCCTTGAATGTGTAAAGGAATTTTGTAAAGGAATGGACAAAATCATGAAAAAAATGGAAAAATGCTCCAAAATTTGGACAAAAATGCCCGTAACTTTTGAACCGTTGGACCAATGTTGGAGATTTTTTTTTATAAATTGATCAAAATCAGCTCACCTTTCCAACGCGCCTACTGGCGATTAAACCCGCCAGATTAAATCGATAGTTTTTGAGTTATGGATGTGAACGTGTAGGTAATATTTCATACGAACGTCAATTTGGGAAAATATCTACCAACAAAAAGTAGGGGACTCGATTTTAACGATAGAGGTATGGTTCCTCTATCGGATTAAATGTGGATTTCGTAAATGCGCATTTAGCTCCAGTGTGAACATAGCATAACTCTTGAACAACGTTTATTACTACTAAAATCATTCATCAGTTAGAGAATGTTATAGAGTTTTTCAACATCATTTTGGTCATTATGGTCAGAATGCATAGAGTCCGTAATTTTGAGAATATTGCTGCAGTAGCAGAGAGTGTTCATGAAAACAGTGAAAAATTGATTCGTCGGCGATCTCGAATTTTGTCGAAATTATGTTATGTTATGTTATGTTATGTTATGTTATGTTATGTTATGTTATGTTATGTTATGTTATGTTATGTTATGTTATGTTATGTTATGTTATGTTATGTTATGTTATGTTATGTTATGTTATGTTATGTTATGTTATGTTATGTTATGTTATGTTATGTTATGTTATGTTATGTTATGTTATGTTATGTTATGTTATGTTATGTTATGTTATGTTATGTTATGTTATGTTATGTTATGTTATGTTATGTTATGTTATGTTATGTTATGTTATGTTATGTTATGTTATGTTATGTTATGTTATGTTATGTTATGTTATGTTATGTTATGTTATGTTATGTTATGTTATGTTATGTTATGTTATGTTATGTTATGTTATGTTATGTTATGTTATGTTATGTTATGTTATGTTATGTTATGTTATGTTATGTTATGTTATGTTATGTTATGTTATGTTATGTTATGTTATGTTATGTTATGTTATGTTATGTTATGTTATGTTATGTTATGTTATGTTATGTTATGTTATGTTATGTTATGTTATGTTATGTTATGTTATGTTATGTTATGTTATATTATGTTATGTTATGTTATGTTATGTTATGTTATGTTATGTTATGTTATGTTATGTTATGTTATGTTATGTTATGTTATGTTATGTTATGTTATGTTATGTTATGTTATGTTATGTTATGTTATGTTATGTTATGTTATGTTATGTTATGTTATGTTATGTTATGTTATGTTATGTTATGTTATGTTATGTTATGTTATGTTATGTTATGTTATGTTATGTTATGTTATGTTATGTTATGTTATGTTATGTTATGTTATGTTATGTTATGTTATGTTATGTTATGTTATGTTATGTTATGTTATGTTATGTTATGTTATGTTATGTTATGTTATGTTATGTTATGTTATGTTATGTTATGTTATGTTATGTTATGTTATGTTATGTTATGTTATGTTATGTTATGTCATGTTATGTTATGTTATGTTATGTTATGTTATGTTATGTTATGTTATGTTATGTTATGTTATATTATGTTATGTTATGTTATGTTATGTTATGTTATGTTATGTTATATTATGTTATGTTATGTTATGTTATGTTATGTTATGTTATGTTATGTTATGTTATGTTATGTTATGTTATGTTATGTTATGTTATGTTATGTTATGTTATGTTATGTTATGTTATGTTATGTTATGTTATGTTATGTTATGTTATGTTATGTTATGTTATGTTATGTTATGTTATGTTATGTTATGTTATGTTATGTTATGTTATGTTATGTTATGTTATGTTATGTTATGTTATGTTATGTTATGTTATGTTATGTTATGTTATGTTATGTTATGTTATGTTATGTTATGTTATGTTATGTTATGTTATGTTATGTTATGTTATGTTATGTTATGTTATGTTATGTTATGTTATGTTATGTTATGTTATGTTATGTTATGTTATGTTATGTTATGTTATGTTATATTATGTTATGTTATGTTATGTTATGTTATGTTATGTTATGTTATGTTATGTTATGTTATGTTATGTTATGTTATGTTATGTTATGTTATGTTATGTTATGTTATGTTATGTTATGTTATGTTATGTTATGTTATGTTATGTTATGTTATGTTATGTTATGTTATGTTATGTTATGTTATGTTATGTTATGTTATGTTATATTATGTTATGTTATGTTATGTTATGTTATGTTATGTTATGTTATGTTATGTTATGTTATGTTATGTTATGTTATGTTATGTTATGTTATGTTATGTTATGTTATGTTATGTTATGTTATGTTATGTTATGTTATGTTATGTTATGTTATGTTATGTTATGTTATGTTATGTTATGTTATGTTATGTTATGTTATGTTATGTTATGTTATGTTATGTTATGTTATGTTATGTTATGTTATGTTATGTTATGTTATGTTATGTTATGTTATGTTATGTTATGTTATGTTATGTTATGTTATGTTATGATATGTTATGTTATGTTATGTTATGTTATGTTATGTTATGTTATGTTATGTTATGTTATGTTATGTTATGTTATAACAGGGGCATGGCACTGTTGAATAAAAACTGTAGTTTGGTTGTTATGGATTCTGGGGGGTTGAAAAAGAGACGGAATACGAGAGAGAATAAGGGGACGCTTTTGCCGAATCTTACGTACGATGTGTGAACTAAAAATAAATATATAAGGCTTAAGAAAATAGCACTTTTAGAACTATAAATATGTTATAAATTCAAGAAACAAAAAACCCACAATTAGCTTACATAAATGACACATAAGGTAAGTTACCCAAATAAGGCCAACCTAACGGTTTTTATCAGACAGAAGAGAAACGGGTTTTTTAAACTTATTTTTGCAATTTTGTATTTTTGTTTATTCAATTCTTTTTTCAAAAACATAAAAATAAAGCATGAAAAAGTAAAAAATATATCCAGCTCAGAAGGTTTTAAAAAGGTCTGATTTTTGCCATATTAGGACCACCATGTCTAAATAAGGCCCAATATATAACGGTTTTAGAAACATAACAAAACAGTCAGAAAATAATAAAATAAGAACACATATTTTTATTACAAGTGTTGGTTTACATTTATACTACACACAAATGCTATTCATAGCTTTTTTTTATAAAAACTTTTTCGAAAAAATACTTTTATTGCCAAAAGTTCATTTTGAAAATTGAAATAAAGTTACTCTGGCTTTTTAAAGAAAATTTTGGTAATTTGCAGACCTTTATAGTTGAAGGCTTTCTTTTTCGTAGTTTTTTTCTGCCAGGTAGATTTAGGTGTGGACATGAGATCGGAAAAAGAAAGCCGGAAAGAAAAAATGTTTGGGCCTTTTTAGGCGCTCTCAACATAATTTCATTAATCAAGTTTTTCTCGGAATACACCACAGTTAGATTTGTTCAATTAACCTTTTTGTTTTCGTTAAAATACCTCTCTTGATTTTTAATTCAAAGCTGGACATAGGCAATAGTTAATTCGTAGGCAAATCAACCACGTTGTTGACGCTACCGCTGACCTCGTTCGAATGTCACTCGCTTCACAGATGCGCAATCGAAGTAATTTTTTTTCATCGTGATGCAGATATGAACATGTTTAAACGTGCAAAAAATCATTTTGCAGGGAATGCAATAAATGTGCTTATTAGAAATCGGGCCTTATTAAGGCTTGGGCCTTATTTGGCGAAGAGACCTTATAGTTTCCAGGGTCAAAACGTGGAAATCGTGGGGAAATCCCCAAGTAAATTTTTTGTTTTTTTTTTATTTTCTCCTGCTATTGTGTTTTTTTATTATATTTTATATTTTTTTAATTTTTTTGATTTTAATATTTTATAAATTTTTTATTTTTTTTTTTCTTATTTTATTTGTTTTTTTTTAGAATACAATCAATTGCGAAATTAACATCGCCGTTATGCGAATTAATTTAATTTAGGATTTCTCCTTTTGAAAATATAACCATTTCGATTCAATAGCACACAGATTGAATGTTGGAAATACAACGCGACCTCGCTTAACGCAACACTATGAACACAACTCCTTGATTTTTTTTCATCACTCAAAAAAGCTCAATTATCGCAATTTAATTGCATTTTAAACTTTTGATATAGTTTGCTTATGCTCTGGTTATGCTAGGCAAACATGTTTGCAGAACTGATTTTGTTGTTAGTGTTTTACGAATAAAATGAGAAATGACCTTTTTCTCCTGCTCATTTCTTCGCCCTCACATGCCAATCATTTTAATTTTATAACTAAATTTTATATTTTTCAACAAGCATAACATAACCAGGAAACAATTATTTGATCAGAGAAGAAACTTAACAAAATTAAACAGCAAGCATATTTTACTGTCCACTATCTGATTCTTAAACAGATGAAAACATCTTAAAAAAGTAATAATATGTTAATTATTTCAATTACCAGCGAAATATCGGGGAATCTTCTTGAGGCGCGGCATTTTTTTAAACTCAATTTCTGTGTATTTGGTATGAGGAAAATATATTAAAAATAAAAGAAAATATGTTTATATAATTTTTTTCAATATTGCATTCAATGTCTTTAATAAAATGCTAAAAATTTTAAAGAACTTTAAGGAATAGTTATACTGTCAATGATTTAAAATTTTAGGTGTAAATAAAAAAAATTTCAATTTTTGACTTCAAATCTGTTCCAAATTGAAATTTTTAATTTTATATTAATGATGCGATTTAATTGTGTCAAAATACGATTTTTAAATAGAATCAAAAAAGATTCGTAATTTGTGATAGCGTTATAAATCTTACGATTTGGCTAAATAATTTCCTCTTCACTGAGAATTCTTCTTGAGCTAGGGAAGCCTAGTTTTCGGAGTAACTTAAATATAAAAAAAAAATGTGTTCCGTTATCAGTCATAAGAATAATTTTTGTACATAACACATTTAATTTTGGCCACTTATTGAAATTCCTGGCCCAATGTGTGGCGGTTTCTTTTTTTGGCGGCTGCATACATTTTCATGCATTTTGTTGCACGGCGAATCCAACAACCGACATCGCTTTGATCATAGTAGAAGAATACAGGTATATGCACCAGATGAGAGTATACTGCCGGAATTGACAAAACGAAGCAAAACTTTTTCTTTATTTTCTTTTGTTTCCATTCGCTACACAGCTAAATTTGACAGACACGGCAGTACGGAAAGAGAGCACAGTCAGCGCTGCATATACCTCTATCCTTATACCATGGCTTTGATTCTGTTTGGGCTCTAAGCGGGATTTTGTCATCCCTGGAACACACATATACAGGAAATCACCGCAAAAAATGTAAACAAGTCACCACTACTATCAAAGCCACGTGCATATTTCGCTCGGTTAATTCGCCGCATTGGTTTGTTTACAATCGAATTCATTGACATTTCAAGGCAACAAAAAACAGCTGTTTTAAAATCAAGTCAGAATGCATACAGCGGCCATTTTTAATTTAAGAGAAATAGGAAAATTCATATCGATTGGTTCAGCAAAAGTGAAAAAATGCATTTGATGTGATTTTGGTTAAAATCTTATTCTGATTGCAATAAAAACTGTGTGAAAACACTAAGATGTCGACTGTGCAACGTTCGTTTGCACAAAAGCTATCCAAGTGAGTTAGGAAAAGTGTTTTTAGATTTGAATGCAACGTAGCAGCTGCCACGCCCTGTCTAGGTTTGGATGAAAAAAATTAAATTTAATTTGTCTTGCAGGCAACTGGCTACAGATGTGCGCAAAAATGTCATCAACTGTCACATCCAGACCAAGACAACGGACACCAGCTCGATGTGCTCTTCCACGGTAAGTTGGTAGCTTTGATTAGGGTTTGGGGAGTGGAAACTTTCTATAAAAAAAGATTATTTTCATAGTTGTCTCTGACGGAGCCAGTGGAACCTTTGGACTATGAAGAATTCTTGGCGCAGAACATTAATATTCTGAATCGAGACCCACTGAAGAATATTTTGGACTTTCCACCAGGCGATGTGTCGGTGAAAACCATACCTAGAAAGATACGTACCATTGAGCATATTGTGCCCAAGGAAAATATGTAAGAATCTCGGTTGTTTTTATAGATTTACAAAAACTTGAACTCTTTCTTCTTCACATAGCGCGGAGCTGCCACAACACGTACAGGAGTGTGTCAACTGTTACACACGACCCTGGAAGATCGTAGAATATGCTCAACGTCATTACTCCAGCTCCTGTTGTGCCCGTGAGCGCATCGATCGCGGCACCATTAGTCCAACAGCCTATCAGCAAGAATTCGAAATCGATAAAGATTTCGCCTCATTCGATGAAACAATGACGGACAAAAGTGACAGCTGCACACCAAGCTCACGCCAATCAATAGCCAGTTTGTCATCCGTCTCATCATGTACCGATACTTTAACGCCACGTGGCTCTTGGGCCAGCTTTGATTTGCGACGCTCCGTCAATGATCCGCTCATACCTCATCTGCTTGACGATATGCCTCCCGAGCAGATTGATCAAACAAATGAAGCAACTCGTCAAACTGATCGTCAGGAGGCACTCTTTTCTCTATATCCCGAAGCAGATTCAGAGGATCTTATTGAGCGTCGCTTGCCCGCAGAAATTCCCATGGAGCACATGGGTCATCGCATCTACGTTAAGTGCTTGCAGTTGCGTCTAGAACTAGAGGTTGAGCCCATCTTTGCATCCATGGCTATATACGATGCTAAGGAGCGCAAGAAAATTTCCGAGAATTTTTACTTTGACATGAACTCGGACAACCTAAAACGCATGCTGAGCACACATGTGCGTTGCTCCGATGTAAGCACGCAATCGCGTGCAGGTGTATTTGAGCTTACCTATCCAAGCAATGATTTGTTTCTAGTCATACGTTTGGAGAAAGTGCTGCAGGGCGATATCAAGGATTCCGTTGAACCCTATCTGAAGGATGACAAAGACAAGTGTCGCGAAAAAGCTAAATCTAATGCCTCTGACTTCTGCGAACGTTTGGGAAAGTACCGCATGCCTTTTGCCTGGACTGGCATCTATTTAACCAACGTCTTTAATGGTGACAACTTTGAGAGCAAGGATAATTGTAGCAATGCCGGGGCGACAGCTGAAAAGGAAGGTGGCGGTTCGCTAGGCTCCGCAGCAAGTTCAAATAGCTTAGGTATTGTTTGCATAAAACAGGAATTAATAGCCAGGTTCTTATGTTTTATTATTTTACTAGATCGCAAATGTTCTACGAGCAGCTTTGATCAGCTGCGTCGCAAGGCCAATGATATGAGCGGCACTTTGACCAGACGTGGTTCACTGGAACGTAAAAATGAAAAGCGACGTTCATGGTCACCAGATGATTTCGCCAATAGCATTGAAACTTTTCGGCCCATAACGATAACAGTTTCGAGTTTCTTCAAACAAGTAAGAAAATACACAATTTTCTAATTTTTTTTCACACAACTTACCCGCTTAAATTGTTACAAATTGCTCAGGAATCTGACAAAATGAAGGATGAAGATTTGTATAAATTTCTGCCCGAGCTTAAGCGTCCAAGTGCGGTAATGAAAAAATACAAATGCATACCAGGTTCAATAAAATTGGAAATATCGCCATGTCCAGATGAAGTTAAAAATGCGCTCACTCCCGAATTGGTCAAAGTTGAACCGTATACAGGTTATATACCGTTAACTTTACACAATCAAACTTATACTAATCTTTTAACTTGATATGTAGAAGACAACACTAGACCGGTAAAAGAGATTTTGGAATATCCCTCTATGACCATCTATAATCCTCACTATACCTACCGTAATTTGATATTTGTCTCGCCTAAAGAGTTGAACTTCTCTGCACGTGCTGGCTCTGCACGCAATATTGCAGTACGCATACAACTAATGGCCGGTGAAACTCAGTCTGATGCTCTTAATGCTATCTTTGGCAAATCTTCATGTCCAGAATACACTACGGAATCGTTTACAGCCGTTAATTATCACAACAAATGTCCAGCATTTTATGATGAAATAAAAATTGCTCTGCCAGCCAACATAAAGCAAAATCATCATTTGTTCTTTACGCTCTATCATGTTTCTTGCCAAAAGAAACCTCAAGAAGTGCAAACATCTGTGGAGACACCAGTGGGCTATACGTGGTTGCCACTACTCGAAGATGGCAAATTGAAAGTGGGCGAATTTCAGCTGCCTGTTATGGTGGAGACACCACCGGAGAACTATTCTTTCATACCGCCAAATGTGCATCTACCAGGCACCAAATGGTTAGATAATCATCGTCCGGTCTTTACCATTGCCATTGATGCGATAACATCTATCAATACGCTAGATCCACATTTGGATAGGTAACTTTTTGTCTCATAATACTCATTGTTGTGGCTTATAATAATATTTTGGGTATTTTATAGATTTTTCCTGACCTGTGAGTATTTGGATTCACGCAAGATACCACCACGTATTGGTGAGGGTAACATGGAGAACGAAATGAAGAAATGTCTGCTTGATATTGCGAATGCCGATCGTGAACCATTGGTTAAAAATTTGCATTTGGTTTTGGATAAACTGATCGAGTTGCTTGTTACAACTTTCAAAATAAGCGGTCAAACTTTATCTTTGGGTTCCACAGTATTCGAAGTTTTATGTCTGGTATCCGCAAATCTTGCAGTAAGCTACTCCACTCCCCCTTAAACAAAGAAAACCTAAGCTAAGTTTTATTAATGTGACTAGATACTATCGGATGATTTGGTGGTCGATCAATATGGTCGTCAAGCGCTGCTATCGACGTATGTGCAGTTTCAAAGCAAAATTCCGCATCCTTTTTGTGGCAAACGACGCATCACAAATAGTCGCAGCAATGCTGAAGAAATGCTTACTTCAGCAAATAGCGGCATTAGCGATAGTTATGGCATTTATGATAACATCAGCGCTGGGCGTAGTTTGGATCGAAAAGGTAAATCATTTTAGCCACATTCTATTTAACTTAATAGCAACTTTGTAAATTAAACTTTTCTTTTTCGCTTTTAAAGATCGGAAAAAAGTCTTGTTTTAAAGTTCTTTTTCAAAATGGCATATAAACTTTCTCCTTACCGGCACAAAAGTGGTTTCATTTAAATAAAATTTTAAATCATTCTTTATAAAAGTTTGCTGCTTTTTATATATACTTAAATCTTTTACTTAATGTAATTAAGAACAACAGTAGAAGGCCTAATATGTGCCCTTTTTTAAGATTTGATGACACTTTGATTATAATTTCATTATGCCTCTCTCGAAGAATTTGTTCCTATTGGTATAATACTAGGTCAAGTGGTTTTGAGACTTTCTTATTTTAAATTTTTTATCTTGAAAAAGGTTTGTATTGCTGCTATCAAATGGTGGTAATTTGGAAACTATAATAGTCATCTACCAATTGGGCTTAAAACAACTCTTCCCAAGTATCACAATCAGTGACAGTAAAGTTAGTTTTGTTAATGATTTTAAATGCTTAGGTGTTCACCTAGATAACCGTCTAGTTTTTGATGCTCACATAAATAGCTTTTGCTCGAAAACCAATTTTACTGAAGAAATAGCCTTCATTTACGTTTGCCCCAACATGTCAAACATAAATTGGTGCATGCCTTATTATTGTCCAATTTATCCTACCGCATAGAGGTCTATTCCGGAACGTTTGCTTAAAACATTAGAAAAATTTTACTTTTATTTAACAGATCGATTCGTTTTTGTACAATTTCCTACCTCGAGATCATGTTTTAGTATTCACTCACCAGTATCTTGGTTGCTCGTTTACTAATTTTATACAAAAGAGAATGTTACTGTACTTTTTTAATATCATAAAAAATCAAATCCCGTCTTACTTAGTCAAAAACTTTAGTTTCTGTCGATCTACTAGGCACCCACAAATTGTATTTCCGAAAATTTCTATGTCATTGTTTGAGCGATCATTTTTAATACGTACTGCTAGAATCTGGAATGGCTTGAATCCAGGCTTAAAATCTTTTGCTTCATCGCAAAATGCTTTTAAACGTAACCTATTGGCACATTTTAATTTACAAAATGGTTCCTAGTCTTTACTATGGTAAGGTTATCATATGGCTATAGGTCTATTGCTTCATATTTATCTGTCTTTTTATTTTACTTGCATAAATTGGTTTTGTTGTGGAGGGGTGTGGTTGCGTTGAACAGAAATATAAATTAGTAATTAAACAATAATTAAATACATTTGTGTATATTATTTCTTATATTTAAAATTTTTTTTCATTTTTTACTACTCGTAGACCGTACGTAGGCCGTAGGCCCTGGAGACTTTGGAATTACATATGCATTAAATAAAATAAAATTTAGTTCATGTTGTTACTTTCGGCAGTATACTGAAAATGGTGAACATATTTGGTATTTCTTGACATTTTCGTATATGGCAGGCAGTAAGGCGGTCTGTGGCAGGACAACGTCTGCCGGAGAATACTACTAATAAATAATAATTTCAATAGTTCCACACATTTTTTCTATACGGATCTCTTTGCTTTGTTTTCTCAGTCTATACCATATAGTCTCAAATTTGCGAAATATTCTGCATACCCTTGGTACACGAAGGATTTAAAGACTGTTTGCTAAATTAGGAACAGGTCTTGAAGTTATATGTTTGTAGTCAGCTACATTATATAATGAATATTTGGATAGTATTAAGCTGAGTATATTGTATGATCCAAAGAAATTCTGGGGTTTTATTAATGTTAAGAAGAAGACTGGTGAATTTCCTTCTTCTTTCTAAATTCTGGATGGTTTTACTGACGAGTCCTCTATAATTTGTGGCCTATTTGCCAATATTTTTTAAGAATTCTGTTCAGATTCTTTTCTTTTCGAATCGTAGATTATACGAAAAATCTATATTGTAAAGTTGCATGTGGTGTTGTCAAGATCACCCAAAAAACATTTTAGGGAAAAAAGGATGTCTTCCTCTCCCGCAAGGATAAAGTAGGTTTTTTTTATAAAAACAGTAAAAAATAACGATCTCAAAATGATTTGATTTTTTAAAGAAAAACTACGTACATCTTAAAGCAAAAGTAAATACAGGCGAGAGACAGAAATGGCTGGCTCACATTCTTAAATGAGGCCAAGATCAATATTCGGTTATAGCTCCAACTAAGAAGAAAAAATGTTTGCAGCATTGGCTTGTTTTGAGCCACTTGTATCAAAATCGAATCGAGTGCCACTGTAACGATACAAATGAATAGAGGCAAGCTAAGAAATTTTTAGCTATCAGTAAAGCTAAATCAAAAGATTAACTCAAGCTAACTAAAGCAGACCTTAGATTTCTAACTAGCTACTTCACAGATCACTGTTCACTCAGATACCATCTTAATAGGATGGGTCTATCTGAATCAGATGTCTGCAGACTATGCGAGGACGAGGAAGAAACAACTTCAGAACACATTCTATGTGAATGTCCGGCAATCTACAGTCTAATGCGTCTCCCCCATCAACAATTTGGAACATCAAGCCAGGAACAGTGCTAAAATTTATTAACATCCTAAATCTGGAGAGTTAATTAAGGGCATGCACAATACATGCTATGGGTCGCGGTGCGCATGGACCCACTACAAACTAACTTACTATCAAAATCGAATGAGCAAATGTTGTGAAAGTGCGAAAAAGCTGTAGTAGATGAACTCTCTTGTTATTGCAATCTAAAAAAAGCGTATTATGTGCGTGCTCAACCGATATTTTAAGTTAAATTTTGAACTGGTCTGCATTCTAAATAAACGGGGTTGTATTCCAGTTTGCTCTTAATTTTTTTATTTACTCCGAAAATTTACGACCGGCTTTCATGAAGTCATATGAACGTATTCGCGTTCGACTCCGTAAAGAACATTAATACAATGGGAAGAGGTAACAAAAAGTATCTCACCTAATGGAAAATAATTCAGCCTCAAGATAAACTCTACGCAAATCAGCGCCATTAAAATTGTCCGATAGCTTCATGGTTTCTTCATAATCGGTTTCACTCCATTTGGCTGTAATAGCAGTATGAATCTAAGATTTTTAAGTTTCAAGAGGACACAAAAAATAATCGTTATTCGGCCATTCGAACTTATCTCCTACAACACCATAACACCAAGCCATGGTTATAAAACTAATATTTGCAAGACTTTCAGATGTTTGGAAGGTCAAAATAATGTATCAAGCTGTACATTTATTTCCAAAACTCTACATCAAAAACACCATCGAAAATGAAAGATACAAGATTACACTATCGAGTGAAAAATATTCTTGTTATAAGTAAACACTTCTACCGTAATCTTAGAAGTCTTCTTACGACACCTATATTATTTTTTTAATAATAAATCATCTTGTTCAAAAGTTATGTGATAGTTTTCTAGCTCCTTCATTGGTTCTCTTTTCACTTAACTACGTTAAAATTGTCAAAAGTATTATTTTTAGATTTATAATTGCAATGTGCCACGAAAAACTATCCTTTTTTAAAAAAATGTTGTTCCCAAAACTTGAAATCAATAGGTCTAGCATAATTGCATGAGAGCACAGATTGTAACAATCCAATACTAAAATATCCAACGGATCTTATCCAACGGAGAGCAATTAATTTTTCTTTTAAAAACGTAGGTTCTAAAAACATTAACAAATCTCTGTATTTAATTTCGTAATACTAAAGGATAGCAATTTTAGATGCAAACCTTGTGCTACTTAAAAAGCTGCTACTTTTTGTAAAACTAGTGAAACAACCAATTTTTTTCCTCTATAATAAAAAAAAAATTAAAAACCTTTTTCACAATTTGTTTGAATCCAATTCTCTTTCAGAGATCACCCTCGAAATGTCACCTACGTTTGGCGGCCGCGATGGACAAATCCGTTTGCTGCACGAAGAACTAGCCCTGCACTGGGTTGTTGCCAGCGGCAAAGCAGCTGAGCTGGCTATGAGTAACAGCTGGTTCCTTTTTGAGCTTATAACAAAATCTATGATCGAACACTTGGACTATACGCGTACATTGACTACTCCACGTAAACAGCGATTTCCTCACCAATTCACCGACGACATATCGACACTGGTACATTTGGTCACGACAAAAGTTGTCGGCTATCACAGCAATGAACCAAAGCTGGCTCAATCACTCAATGCCAGTCTTAGTTTCTTTATATTCGATCTTTTCAGTGTTATGGATCGTGGCTTTGTTTTTGGTTTAATCAAAACCTACTACAAAGTTCTTATATCGAAAAACGCCTCAATACCGGATTTAATGAATTACAAAATTGATTTCTTACGCATTGTATGCAGTCATGAGCATTATGTGGCGCTTAATTTACCTTTTGCCACACCGTATACGACAATTTCGGCTCCAGGCAGTCCGACACCAAGTGTGACATCCAACAATAGCCAAAATTCTTATGTAAGTTTATCACCATGCACTATAGAAATTTATGTAAACAATGTTCTTAAAACTTGAAAGTGACATAATTTGTATTAATGTATTATTAATGCCGTTAACAGGGTTCCATTGAGCGTGCTTTGCATGCAGATCTCAGCGCTGAGTTCCGTCAGCAACACTTTTTGGTAGGCTTGGTTTTAAGCGACTTGGCCACGGTGTTGGAAGTGCCGTAAGTTAGTAAAAAATCCCTTGAAAAAGGTTTATTTAATCAAAAATCCTTTACCGCCTCTAGAAATCCACCACTACATGGCAAAGCCATACGCTGCATACGTAATTTGATGACCTCGCATGATCTTGATCCGCGCTATAGTGAAATGGATGCCCGCGCACGCGTTGCTGCTCTCTACTTGCCCCTTTTGGGCATCGTCATGGACTCCATACCGCAGCTGCATCAATATTTGACCGATACACACGATCGTCTGCAGAGCATTGGCCTGCTTGAGGACTATCAGGGTCCTCACCTCACCATTGCGACAACCACTATCAGTCCGGAGGTAGCCTACGCCATTTCAGGCAGTCGCACCTACGCCTATGTGCCCGATCAGGTTAAGAATAAGTCGCAGTTGAGCAGCGAAAATACGCGTCATCTGCTAGCTTGTTTCACTTGGGTGCTAAAGAATCTGGAGCGCACCATACTCTATCGTTGGGTACTCGGCCTAAGTCCACATCGTGTGCATCAGATGTTACAGGTACTTAATGCATGCATTCCATGTTTCGAGTACAAAGGTCAGAAGCGTTTACCCGTGCTTAAACGCAATAATACACAAAGCTTTCGTAAGACGCCGGACATGAAGGAGAAGCTGGAAGAATACATACGCGGCACTGGGTCAGCGCGAAATGATTTAATAAATCGTCGCAAGGATCGAAACTCAACTGAAAAGTTTCGTTGGCGCAAGGAGCAAATGCCATATCGCTCACAGTTTTACGATACTCACGTTAAACATGATCCTGAACTGGAGCTTAGCCATTATATCGAGGGCTCTCTCGCCACTGAAATAGCTTTGGTCACGCTGGATTCCCTCGAGATAATTGTACAGGTTGCCACCAACTCCGAAATACATCACAATTTATTAGGCACTGTCTTGAAAGTACTTTTGCATGCTCTGTCGCGCAATCAAAGCACTTTGGCACTTCAGAATCTTTTCGCTTCGCAGCGTTCTTTGATATTTAAATTTCCAAATTTACTATTTGATGAGGAGACTGATATTTGTGCTGATTTGTGTCTGCTACTGCTGAAGCATTGTGGCTCGCAGCTGCCTGGCATACGCTCCCAAGCAGCCGCATCGCTGTATTTGTTAATGCGACAAAATTTCGAAATCGGCAATGTGAGTACTCAAAATTTGTGTATATTTGAAGCAATAAATATATTATTTTATTTAGAACTTTGCACGTGTCAAAATGCAAGTGACCATGTCGTTAAGCTCCCTCGTTGGCACTAGTTCATCATTCAGCGAACAATCGCTGCGTCGCGCCCTTAAAACCATTCTAGTCTATGCTGAATCCGATATAGATCTACAAGATACTTCATTCCCCGAGCAAGTGCAAGATTTACTGTTCAATCTTCACATGATACTCTCGGATACTGTCAAAATGAAAGAATATCAAGAGGATCCGGAAATGCTGCTTGATCTCATGCATCGCATAGCCAAAGGCTATCAAAATAATCCTGATCTTAGACTAACATGGTTGGAAAATATGGCCAAAAAACATCGTGAGCGTGCCAATCATACAGAAGCCGCCATGTGTTATGTACACAGCGCTGCTTTGGTTGCCGAGTATCTAAGCATGTTGGAGTCGCAACCGCATCTACCCGTTGGTGCTGTCAGCTTTCAGCGTGTCACACCTAATGCACTTATGGAGTCAGCCGTTTCCGATGATGTGCTCAGTCCGGGTGAAGATGGCATTTGCTTGGGCAACCACTTTACCGAAATTGGACTGAAGGCTTTGCTCGAAGAAGCTGCCAACTCATATCAAATCGCTGGCATGTATGAAGCCATGAATGAGGTTTATAAGATACTCATACCGATTTGTGAGGCAAATCGTGATTTCCAAAAATTGGGTAAGGTACATGGAAAACTTCAGGAAGCTTTCAATCGCATCGCCCAACTTCAGGGCAAGCGTGTATTTGGCACATATTTTCGTGTGGGCTTTTATGGTGCCAAATTTGGCGATCTTGATCAGCAAGAATTTATTTACAAGGAGCCAACGTTGACTAAATTACCAGAAATTTTTAGCCGTTTACAGGTAGTCGCTTTAAATATTTTCGCCAAAATTTCAATACATTACATTTACTGCTTTCTTAGAACTTTTATGCTGATCGCTTTGGTCCAGATTCGGTGCATATAATCAAAGATTCCAATTCTGTTGATATCAACTCCTTGGATCCGGATAAGGCTTATATACAAATCACTTATGTCGAACCCTATTTTGAGACCTATGAAATGCGTCATCGTGAAACATATTTCGAAAGAAATTTCAACATAAGTAAGTGACCAAGATCACGATATTTAGTTTTTGCCTAGTTTTAAATCCCCTTATTCTGAAATGTTAACAAAAAATGACAAAGGCAAGTTTTGGTGTTGAATAAGACGAAGTCAGAATAAGAAGAATATTGCTATGACTTAGCTTTGTTTTAAGGCAAGCAACCGCTGTAATTACTTAGCTTTGTTTTGAGGCTAATAACCGCTGCAATATTACTTTATAGTGTGCAAAAACACATAACGAATGTCACGAAGTAGAAAAATGTTAACTCTTCTTCAAAAATGACAATAATTTTTTACTTTTGTGTAGTTTAAAGTAAGAGTACAGTAAGAGTATCAAACGGCTTCGCTGACTTAACTATTAAAATTCACATTTTGACAGAATTGCTTGCACAAAAGTTCAAAATCCTGACTAGCAAAATGCGACTGCAAAAGCTCTCAAATGAAATCAGTTGAAGGGTTTATTCGAAATTTCAACTGAAAGCATCTCTATTTCAGATGGCAACCGCTAATTGTGCCTAAAGGATGTGCTTCAGAAAACGAGCTTTTCCATTTGCTAGCATTTGGCAATTATTGCAATTTAGCAATTGTTAATCAAATAGAATTCCAGGTGATGTGACCAAAAGTTTAAAAAATAAGCAGGTGATCATTTGCCATTATCTCTTAACTCTTTGATGTAAGCAATTTTGAATGCGAAATAAGCCTTTTGCATAGATGAATTTTTAAAATATGAATGATCTTCCAAACAAGATTTAAGCCTGTTATATAGAAATTCTTCATTTAACTGTAGAATAATCTCCATACCAACATGCTCGCCAACAATTTTAAATCGTGTAAACGAAAAAAAAAAAATTCTGAAAACTTCATATAATTATATTTTTTTTTTAATTTTCCACTTTTAAAATATGAAGTATACGGTCTTTTTGTACCGAATCCAACATATGAATGAACATTTTATTGACAAAAGGTAAACAATATCTTGGAAATAAATATTACCGTCAGCAATTTTTTTTAAGCTGGCCATTTCTTTCATGGAATCGCTTGATAAATTAACCTCCTTTAAAAAAGCTCTTAGCACATATACTTAATTTTCCATAGTGGAGACTCTCATAGCAGGGATTTTTCTTTTCTTTCTTTTTTCACTTTAATTTTGGTTTTCATATTCATACATAATGCTACCAACTCATGTTATTAAAAAATAAGTATATTTGCTTCTTAGAACACTGAAAAGTAAGTATTAGTAAGTATTATTTTTTAAAACCTCTGGCAACTCTATCCTTGTGTCAGCATCGAATAATTTTTGTTCGTGTTATTGAAATTGTTTAAATTGATAATTTGTCATTTATTAATTGTTCGAATTGCGTTTGAGTGTTATTCTAAGAGCTGAAAATTTTTCTAATGCATTGTGTATAAAATTCTACAATTGCTTGGCCAGAACACAGTCATCAATCTTCATTGTTTTCGTGTATTCAACTTAACCTCAAATTTGCTTTGCATTATGAACACTAGCTGCCAGGTCTGCAAATCTGAATGGGATACTTTCGGGCTATTCATTTCTTGTCATGGCTGCTTAAAATTATTTCATGCGAAGTGTGTTGGTTTATCAGCTAAAGTAGGAGAAGCTCTCACTGGTACATCCACAAATGGCCTGCAGTGGTTCTGCTCAAATTGTCGCTGTATAACAACTGGAAATCTACTGGGGGGATTGACCGAGATGATCAAATCCTCATCTGAGATCGTGAAGGAATTAGCACGTCTCCAAACTATTGTGGATACTCATTCAGCGCAGTGTAATAAATTATATGATCTAAATTCCTCAATGGATGCGATGAAAGCTGACTCTTCTCGTTTGGCAAAGATATCGACTAGATCGCAATCCAAAAATAAGAAGACAGTGGATGGTTCTAATTCAAACGATGTCACCAATGTTGATTCATCTCTTGTCTGTCAACAAAAGCCATTAACAACGATAGCAAATGGGTCAACAATATCGCTTACATCTAATCCAACATCTAATTCAGCATGTAATCCGGCAAATGGGTCATCAATATCGCCAACATCTGATCCAGATCCTGTACTGCCTGTGATCCCTTCAGTCACTATTGATCGTCAAAATATTTCTCTGACGTCGACTTCTTCATCCCGTCATCTTATGCCACTGGCTAACCGTATCACCGACCAAAGTTTACTTAATGCTTCGGGGTTGAACTCAAGTTCTTCACAAACTGCTTTGTTGGCCTCATATGAAGGTGTGGATCGCTCTTCAACATCGGGGTGTGATCAGGTTGTTGTTCCAAAGCTGGACCGTAAAATAATCTTTTTGTCTCGATTGGCAGTAGCAACTACAGCAGAATCAGTTATTTCTTATATAACTAAGAAATTGCCACTCTTTTCATCGTCAATAAGTTGCGTGAAATTAAATTCATTTGCGCAAAGGGATATTTCATCTTTTAAAGTTTATGCACCAGCCTCAATCTTGGAAATACTTCTATCAAAAGAATTTTGGCCAGAAGGAATCGTCGTCCATGAATTTGTTTCTCGTGATAGATTCAACAGATCACCTCTTAGACAGTCAAAAAACTATTAAATTTCACCACTCCGCTGGAGGCGTCAACTTTGCCTAAATCTAAGTATTCTCTCTATTATCAAAATGTTGGGGGGATACGAACTAAATTGCAAAATTTGTTCTTGTCCTCCTATTCTTTACAATATGATATTATAGTGTTTACTGAAACTTGGCTCACTGTAAATCATTTAAGCTCCGAAATATTTGATTCTACTTCGTTTAATATTTTCCGCAAAGATCGTTGTCCAACAATTACGGGTTTATCGCGTGGCGGTGGTGTGCTTATAGCAGTTCGTAGTAATCTATCTTGTTGTCTAATTCCTTTACCTCATTTAAAGTCAAGTTCAGTAAATATCTATGACGTCGATCAATTAATTGTTAAGGTTAATTTTAACAAAAATTTCTCGCTCTTTGTTGTTGTTAGCTACATACCCCCACAGAGCTCTAAAGATTTATACTTTATTCACTTAGAAAATTGCAGGTATTTTCTTGAAAATCTCAATCAATATGAACATGTGATAATAACTGGTGATTTTAACTTAAGTAATATTATTTGGAGACCAGTATGTGATGAATTTTATCTTTCGCCTCTTAATGTAGCTTCTGAAACGGATGCTCTTTTAGTTGACTTCTTTTATCAATTTGATCTGATTCAAATAAATAGTATATATAATGAATTGGAACGCATCTTAGACCTAATATACACTGATAAAGATTTTGTTGTTTGCCTTGAGCACCCTTTATTAGAAATTGTAAAAAGTACACAGCATCACGTGCCTCTAATGATTGAATTTTATGTCTTGGAATATCAGAAATTATCTAATCCAGAAGTATTTTTTAGTGATTATAAACGTGCGGATTTTAATGGGATTATTAATTATTTAGGTTTGTTTTCTTGGGATAGCGCCTTTTTTGGTCGTGATCTAGTTGATATGTATTCGGTATTTCTTTCTGTTCTCAAAAATGCAGTTAGTTCTTTTGTTCCTAAAGTGCAATCCCGTAGCTCTAAAAATCCAGCTTGGTTCAATAGAAGACTCATAAATTTGAAAAATAGAGTAAATAAATCTTATAAGAAATTTAGATGTAATAGGGACAATATACAATTAAAATCACAGTATTTAGACTGCGAAAAGGAGTTTAACATCCTAAATAAATTTCTTTTTAGAGCGCACATAATTTCAATCGAGGAAAGGCTCAAACTAAATAGCAAATTTTTCTGGTCTTATATTAATGAAAAGAGAAATTCAAACGGAATTCCTAATTCTATGTTTTATAAGGAGTCCAGCTCCGATGATCCTTTAACTATCTGTAATTTTTTTGCTGATTATTTCAAATCAGTTTACTCCTTGCCATCATCAGTCAATGCTAATACAACGAATGCACTAATGTCTTTGAATCTAGGCAGTCTTTATTTGGAGGTCGCAGATGTACAATCAGCCTTGTTAACCCTTAAATCTACTTCCACTGAGGATTCAGATGGAATTGCCCGAATACTACTGAAGGTTTGTGCCTCAGTAGTTTCTGAGCCTCTCACTCAAATATTTAATAAATCCTTAATGACTGGTAAATTCCTGGATGCGTGGAAAATGTCTTCTATAGTGCCAATTCATAAGTCTGGTCCCAAGCAGGATGTCTGTAACTATAGACCAATAAGTAAACTCTTATGCATTCCCAAGTTATTTGAAAAAATAGTATATGATAAACTATCTTCTTATGCTAGAAATATAATTTCCAATAATCAACATGGCTTCATATCCGGTAGATCGACTGTTACTAATTTAAATATATTTTGTACTTATATTATTGATAATTTCTCTAAAAAACTTGTAACTGACGTAATTTTCACTGATTTTGCAAAGGCTTTTGATAAAGTTAATCACAAATCTCTACTCTATAAACTTTCCGCATTAGGGTTTCACTCTCATCTACTTGATTGGATTGAATCCTATCTTTTGAATCGTCATCAACGAGTTAATATTAATTCTTGCTACTCATCTCCGATATTAGTTACGTCAGGCGTCCCCCAGGGCAGTCACTTAGGGCCTCTTCTCTTTCTACTTTTTATCAATGATCTTCCTCTTGTCATTAAGCACTCTGAATGCCTTCTATTCGCTGACGACCTTAAATTATTTCATGCTATTGAGTCGGTAATTGATTCTAGACATCTACAAATGGACATAGATTCTATCGCTAATTGGTGTCTCCTAAATGACCTTCCTCTTAATATTAAGAAATGCCAGGTGCTTACTTTTTCAAGGTCTATTCCTACTTCTTTCTATAATTACAAGATACATGCAACTATTTTAGAAAGAGTTTCTATGAAAAAAGACTTGGGTGTTCTGCTTGATTCTAGACTTAATTTCAAAGACCATATTGACTTAATTATTTCTAAAGCTAATTCGATGTTGGGATTTTTAAAAAGAAACTCGAAAGATTTTTCTGATCCTTACGCTCTTAAAACCCTGTACTCATCTCTGGTTAGACCGCATTTGGAATATTGTTCCACTATTTGGAATCCGTCATATCAGCTTCACTCTATAAGAATCGAGGCGGTTCAAAGACATTTTACGAGGTTCTTGTGGCACAAACTTAACTGGCATGTCCCAGAAATGCCTTCGTACGCTACGCGTTGTGCACTTGTTAACTTAATTCCACTTTCGATAAGACGAAAGATTTTTTCCATAATTTTTATATGGGATCTTTTACACTTTAACATTAAATGCCCTGAACTATTAGCCCAACTGGATTTTTTTACTCCTTCCCGTCATCTGCGCAGTCAATTTCATTTTCGTGAGGCGGTCTATAGATCTAATTATGCTCAAAACAAACCAATAGCGCGTTGTGTTAAGGAAGTTAATTCATTCTTATCTGTCTCTGATATTTTTAATAATGTTTCACGTAAATCCTTTAAAGACAACCTAACTTTAATCATTATGGCTCGTGATGTATGATGTTCCTATATTTACTATTGTAAATTGTTATTTTATTTTTTTGTTTTTAAGTATTTTAAGTCAATTTAATGTTAATATATTTACTTGTTGTTATATTTAATTTAATTTAAGTTGTTGTCTAGAAGAGTGTTCACTCTGATTGATGAATGAATGAAATAAAATAAGTATAAGTAAGTATTTTACCTTAGAAAAATAAATTGAATGTTTTTTTGATACAATTTACTAATTTATGTTAAAATCAATAGAACCCACAATATTCTTTAAATATTGTCACACTCTCTTTTTGTTTTGCTTAAAAAGTTTTGTGTATGCAATCTATCTAAAACCAAAAAGTCGTCAGATAAAAAAAAATCAAAATATTAATTTTATATATTTGAAATTCATATATATTTCTAATACAAAAAATAGTTTAAAAACAAACAAAAGCATAACAAAAAATTAAAAGTTATTAAAGTAGTTAAATAAAAAAAAAATAAAAAAATCACATTGAAATGTATACTGAGACCAAAGAAAAGTTATCATTATTCGCTCTCACTGTCACTGAATTGAAGCGCTACATTAATTTGTTTTTTTCTTTTTGCTTGAAATCGTATTTGTCTTGGCTGTAAATTTTATTTAAGGGTGAAGTCTAATTGGTCACCTTCGAAAGTTTTTTCTTTTTTTTTACAATTTTTCGAATGTATGTATATGTATCTAAGAATATTGTATTAAATTTTTATGAAAATCCGAGCAGTATAAGTAATTTTTTCAACCTAAAACTTTATCTACCTGAACTCATGTTAGAACGCATTTAAAAAACTTTAAGAGTGTTTTTCTCAAAACTACGTTTTCACGGACGCCCCACACTATTTCTCCTGTGGGCTGATCCTTCTGAAATTTTAACCACATATTTAACACAAAACTACTTACAAAATAGACTGTAATCGTGATAAAAAATTTATGTTTACTATATTTTTTTACAAATAACTGCGAAAAAATAATTTTTTCATTTTTTTGGGTTTTGTTACTTAAAGTTAACAACAATTGCTAAAAGTTAATATTAATAGTCTATTTTATAGTCCTTGTCCTATTGAATCTAAAACACTTCGGTTTTTTGTTTCAGATAAACATATGCCGAGATATCGTGTGGGAGCCGACCTGCCTCCAAATTATTAAAAAACATTAATAAAATTTTTTATTGCTATAAATTTAGGCTTCATTTATCATTCCTAACAACTTATATGAACATATCTTTCATAGCAAGCTCACGAGAAATTCCCAAAAATAGCCTATTTTTTAGCCGACGAACTAGAGTACATCCTTTATATTTAAGGTCTTGTCTTTAAAAAATTGTAAAATTCGACACAGCTGTATTCAATATTATTTTTTAAAAATAAAATTGACTCCAGAGTCTGTATTTTTAACGTTGTTGGTTACAATTTTCAAACTTTTTCCGCTTTTGCAAATAAAAACGTTTAACCGGAGCTGAAAGTTAAGCATAATTAAGTATAAATCTTAAAAGTAAGTATACTTATAAGTATGGAGTTTTAGTAAGTATATGAAGCTGAAAATAAGTATGATACTTACAAAGTAAGTATAGTTGGTAACATTATTCATACAGTATCTTTTTGGTAATTATACTTTCTATTCGTGTTTTTCTCATCGCTTTGATATCATGGGTCTGGTCCTTAACCTTGCTTTTGTAACTACTCATTTGTGCACTACTTTATATATTTGAGGAGGGGAGCTTTGTGTGGAATTCTAGGGAACTTTAATTACCTTGTTTCAATTAATAGTTTAAGTAACATTGTTTTATTTGGTTAATAATGAATACAATTTAGCTTTATATGCTTGTACTTTATTTTATTGGCCCTGATGGCTTCTGAATTGCATATGAATAAATATTAGGGCGGGTCAATTTGTATGGACGAATTTTTTGGTGGTCTGGCTCAGCGAAATTCGTAAAATACATGTAATTTCAAGACTTTTTCTCCACTACAGCATATACAAATTCTGAAAAAAAGCTGTGCGGACTTTCGTAAATAGATTTTGTTCTCAATTATAAAATATGAATGTATGAATGTATGTGTATGAATCTATTTACGAAAGTCCGCACAGCTTTTTTTCAGAATTTGTATATGCTGTAGTGGAGAAAAAGTCTTGAAATTACATGTATTTTACGAATTTCGCTGAGCCAGAATTTGACCCGCCCTAATAAATATAAATAAATAAATTATACGAGACAAAAAAATACAGAGCAACTGTTCACGTGAAACTTCTAATAATCCTAATAATATATTAAAAAAAAAGTCACGCATTTACTTTCTTATGAGGGGCTCTTTAAAATTGCGCCATACTAGTGAAGGAAACGAGAAAAGTGAAACATTTTGGCGAAATTTTGTTCATTTGGAACTCTTATTATTTTATTTAATGTAGTTATTTTATACTTATTTAACCTTAAAAGTATTAATACATTTTTCTCTTCATTTAGAAAGATTTATTTATGCCACGCCCTTCACAAAATCGGGCAAGGCTCATGGCGATCTTCACGAGCAATGCAAGCGCAAGACCATACTCACTACAGCTAATCATTTCCCGTATGTTAAAACGCGCATACAAGTCATTAGTCGACAACAAATTATATTGGATCCCATTGAAGTGGCCATTGAAGATATACAAAAGAAAACATTGGAATTGGCGGCAGCTACCAATCAAGAACCGGCCGATCCAAAAATACTACAAATGGTACTGCAAGGCTGTATTGGCACCACAGTCAATCAGGGTCCAATGGAAATGGCCAGCGTATTTTTGTTGAATCTCTCCGATGGTGTTACCATACCCACAAAGCATCAAAATAAGCTGCGTTTATGTTTCAAAGAATTTGCCAAACGTTGTGCGGATGCTTTAAAGAAAAATCGCAATTTAATATTATCAGATCAGAAGGATTATCAACGCGAATTGGAACGCAATAATGAGCGCTTCGCTGAACGTTTGTCGCCATTGATAACTCTGACGCCGACACAGTCGCAGGGTATTATTAAGTAAGCATAACCAAAAATATAAAAATATTTCGAAATCAATGTAATGATTATCGTTTTTTGCAGAGCCAATGGCACGAACAACAACAAGAGCACTCCACTGAAATGGTAATTTTTATAGATTTCATAAAACAAAAACTATTTTTATGCTACTATTTTTTACAATCGAATTTGAACAAACTGTTTTTCACTATTTTTCATGCCTTTCTACATATATGGATTTTTTTTTTTTAATTTTTAAGTGTGTCAGACTATTTTAAATAGCTTACTTTTTGCACTAAAGCAAAGCATCACATTATTTACACAATTTATCGTTGAATATACATGCTAGATATATAATTAATGTATTAGTTTGCAATATAAAGAACTAATTACAAAAACAAAACAAAAAAGCCAAAAATTTCCAAGAATATTACTTTTTAAAATATTAAAAACTTTAAACTTATATCGAATATTTGAGCTTATAGATTTCATGCATTTAACGTTACTTCTCGTATAAAGTATTACATGTAATTCATTTTTTTTCATGAAATTTAATACACACATCAACAACAAGTACCAAATTTATTTACAAAATAAAATGTATTTTACAAAGTTTTATACGTAAAGCAAAAGTTTTAAATAAAAATTACCTTATTTTACACTTTTAATAAAACAAACATTTTATTTTTATATTTTGTTTTATTGATATTGCAAAAATTTATTTGTAGGCAAAATGTTAACATTTTCTCAAAAGAGCTTCTTAAATTGAATTATTGTATTTTTTTTTAACAATAACTTCCGAAAAATTTTACAATTTACTTCTCCAAATACCAGAATATGTATATAAATACATAAAGTGACGGACAATAATATTCACGAAAGCAATGAGTGACACTGACGATTGCATCGTGTAAACTGCATAAGAAAGTTGCATTAAAAAACGTTAAAATAAAAGGATAAGAGTTTGGTTGAGTGATTTAAAAAAAGAAATTACCAATCAAACGGAGATCTCTTAAAAGATTTAAACATTTCTGCACCAGACAATTTTTAAAATTTTATGAGAATGGATAATGCCATTAAATTGTTTCTCTTAAATTTTATCTTATTACAGCTTTTTTTCCGCGGACACGATCAACGCACGTCAATCGAGTGATCGTCAATCAAGCCCTAACACTCATCAATACATACCAGCATTGCACAACATCAAATTAATTACATTTTGGGTAATCAAGCCATCAACTACATAATCTGTGTAATGAAAACAAATATTTCATTGAACAAAAATAATTGATCAGTCGTAGAATGCATAGCCAGGTGTTTAAGTCACTGGAGCTACAAATACTGCTGTGAAGACCAATCAGGTCTTGAAATAATTGTTTTGTTTTTTCTCGTTCTTCAAGAAATGTTCAAATTATTTATCCCTCTATCTCTTGTTCGCTTTTTGAAAGATCTTTTCATATTAGAGTGGCTCGTTGTTGGAATGATCTGCCCACTGCATTGAAATCATTTCCTTCTATAAATGTTTTTAAACGTACGCTCCTAGATTATTACTGTAATATGAATTTGTAACGTGAGTGGATTTTTGCCTTGTTTTGATTTTGATTTTTGGTCGCTGTGGACCACTGATATGGTTTTTTTTTTTATATTAAATATATAGTTTTCCAAGGGTAGCATTATTATGTTTTTGGGACTAGTTTTAATTAAGATAAAAATATTATATTTTAAGTTTTGAAATTTTATTCTTTTATTGATTTAGCACATAATTTTCTACAACTAAAATTTTATGATTTGGCCTGAGAGGCTTTTAAAATTATATTCATTGAACAACTAAATAAAAAAAAAATTAAAAAATAGGAACTCGTAGTTGAGGTCAGGAAAATCCGCAGAAGCCTCTTTTGGCTGAAAAGCAGAGAGCAAAGCTATGAATTCGCCAAAAAAGTATGAGTGCTTAATCGTTGATGACTGGATGAAGGTAACATGGTCCGAACTAAAATAAACCGTGTTGGTTCAGATGGGCGCATGTGGACTTGGGTTGATGCAGGCATAAGGCTTCAAGAGCGAAGTATTTGTTAGACCTTTTTCGAACATTTTGCTTTTGCGTGATGCACATTTTGCATGATGCATTTCCGAACCGAGACTTATTTAACCAACAAAAGACGCCAACAGATTACCATTTTAATTACAGTGAAACCTCGGTTATCCGTCTCTCTATTATCCGTCACCTCTATTACTCGTCATACAACAATCGACAACAGTCTACGAACCAAATGATGATGATGCTGTGGCTGTTGATGTGAATGAAGCGAGATAATTGTTTTCATTGACTAAAGAAGAAAGTAATGAATGGCTAAATTGCGATGAGAATGAAAACTGCTACCAATTGTTATCAGACGATGAAATTGTTCAAATTGCTTCTGATTCTGATTCTGATAGAGATAGTGATTTTGATTTTGATGGTGGCGATGCCATTGAAGAGATAGCTGCTCAGAAAAATTCACGTGAAGAAGCCAGACAAGCTGCATCGAATATTCAAGAGTTTATCGACTGGTATATGTGCCAAGAAAATGCAAATCATCTCGACTCTTTGTTGCTTCGGCGAATGAAAAATTTTGCTTAATTGAAATCACACACAGAAGTGAAACAAACAAAACTAACTGATTTCTTCAATAAAAATGTTGAAAATGAATGAGTTTCAATAAAGAAAACACACACACACATGTACATATATGTACATAGTATTTTTTTCATTTTTTCTCTTGTACTCTATTATCCGTCGTTTTCGCTTATCCGTCATGCTTTTGGTCCCGTGCCTGACGGATAACCGAGGTCCCACTGTAATCACAAGGATAAGTTTGCAAAAAAAATATAAATTAGTTTTTACCAGATATAGCTCTAGAAATTTATTTAATTAAATTTTTTCTGTCAAATGTACATTGTTCTTAGACTGGAGTGAATGGAAGAGTGTACAAAATTTTAAGCAAATTCGTTTTTTTTAATGCATTCATTAAAAATGAATGAACTTAAGGAATTTGAGCACTTTGTTTAAGCTAAGTATTTTTAACACATAACACAAAAACTTTTTTGAACAAAAGTTTATAAATGTTTTGCATAAAACATTTTTAACAAACTTTGCGATTTTTTGTAATGCTTTTAAACAATTCTTCAAAACTTGTATAACGTAATAAATAGTCTTAATGTAGACCTAAACTAAAACTAAACTTACAATAAAAATTTTAAGCTACAAAACACTGGCAAATTAAGTGATGTTTTTAACTTTACACAATGCTATTCAAAGTTGAATGCATATCCTTTGAAGCCCTCAAAAAATCGCTCAGCATCAATAGCATCATCAAGTAGTTTTAAGTTGTTTGCTACAAGCTCACCATCTGCCGATGTAGCAGCAACATCACTGGGATCAGCGCTTTTATCATCATTGGTTGTGCAATACCATTCGGCTAAATCAATAGCAACATTTGCCGGACTCTGCTCCTCGCTCAACTGTTTTGGCATTATATGCGAACTTTTTAACATCTCCAGAAATTTGACTAAAATATAATTAAATTGTATTGAAACTATTAAAGTAAGGTATATACAATTGTTTACCCTGAATTTCATTAAAATGTAGAATGTCAACGCTTTCCGTCCACCATTTGCATATAAGGTTTAGATAATGTTTTGTTGTCTCCTCGGCATCACGAAACAAACGAGTGATGTAGTTATCACAAAATATGGTGTGCAAAAGTTTAACGGAAATTTTTGAAATCTGCTCCACTCTGGAAGTTTCTGGAGTTTTTAAAGGAATAATGCTGTTAAGGATTTAATTTTAAACCTGTGCATTACGTTGTCTTTAACTTACGTTGTTTCTTCTCACTTAGTTCCCATTGACGTAGCAATTGAAAGAGTAAAGTTACTAAGCTAAGGCACAGTTTTGTATAGCACTCGCAATGCATTGTCTCTGCGTTTGGCTGTTGAGCATCAGCATGCTTTAACACTGCAGAAAAATCATTGGTAGCCGAACTACAAGTTGTTGAATTACCCGGAATGCTGTTTGGATTATCACTTGTTGAGGTATTGTTTTCAACATCCATTCTCTGCTGCTCCTCATGCTCATCGTCGTCATCATAACTCGGTAAATGATCGTGTATAAACTTAGGCGGATCCTCGAAGCAGTGATTAATAAAGCGCACATGTTGCTCGCATATTACAGACAACAAAGAAAAATGTTTAGGACGCAGTGGAGTATACAGGGGAAAGGCTATTTCCAATAGACCAGCATAAACCTGGAAATTTAAAATAAGAATAATAAATGCCTGCTATTTTTATTAATTAAATTTTAACCAACTTGCAGCAAGCAGGAGTCGATTGAAAAGCGGTATGTCGATTGAACACGATCGGTGAGAAAAGTTTGCTGCTCGCTATTTACACAGAGCCACGGAAGCGTCTGTGGCATATTTCTACACTCTAACAGGCAGAAGGAAATATGACGAAACACCCATGGACTAGGGCGACAGAATATCAAACTCTTCATTAAGGCCACCAGCTGTGTTGCAGATTTTTCATCAACATCAATGTTCGCCACACTCAACAACATACTATGCAAAAGCACAGCAAAGGCCTCAAGCAAGCCAAAGTGTTCGCAAATCTCTAGAGAGAAGCCCAACTTGTTCAGAGCATCAATGGCTATTTGCAGCAGCATATATTCGCCATGCTGATAGCGCAGCAGCGACATGCTTAACATGGGCAGCTGACTGCAAACAACGCTCAAGCTAGCCACATAGCGACGCAGACTTAAGGCACGTTCCTCTGCATGCACCTCTTCGACCTGATGTATAGATTGGCGTTTGGTATCGCTGCAATCACTCGCCAAATCATAGGTGTGATAAGGATGAACGCGACAGTTTTTTAAAAACTCCAAGCTATGCACGTACGTCCAAAATTCAGGAAACACTTTGCATGCCGAAGCAATTGTGCGTGAATGTAGCTCCTGTTGCTTTGAGTTGCATAGAGCGGATGCTTCTTTCAGCTGCAGTTGGGCAACAATAGCTTGCATTGTTTCCAGCTCGAGTTGAAACAGTGTGCGTTGTTTTTTGGAAGTGCCACGCTCTTGAGCATGCTCAAAGATTGCCGAAGGCAACTGCTTAGCGTTATTACCTTCAGTTGCAGCATCTCTTAGAGTCAATCCTCGCAGGCACAATAATGAGCGCATTTTCTTGATTGGCTTGGTGACTGGTACATCTACCGTACGCACCATTGCCGCCGCATTCATGGATTCATTACGCATGCTTTGCTCGAAGCGCTGAGTTTCATCAGCGTGTCGCATTTTAAGCACCGAGCATTCAACCGATTTTAGTTGTAACTCAGTTTGTTTTGCCTCTACTTGCTTCGATAATTCGGCCATTTTTGACTTGCATTCGTTTTTAGTAGCCTCAGTGCTAAAGATTTTTTCCATTTTGAGACTTTGCATCTGTTGCTTCATATGACGAAGCTCGTCGCGGAGAAGCGAAGTCTACAAGCAGAACAATTTGTTAATTAAGAATAATAAAGAACTATATTGTTTGCCTACCTCGCCATCTTTGCTTTCCATCTTTGATTTTGTATCCATCATATCTTTGTTGAGCTTCATATTTTCCTTTTTTAGAGCGTCTACGCGTTCCATTAAAAACTTGATTTGACGCTCGGAGGCTAGCTGACGACGTGCTGCACTTTGGCTGCTTGGCAACTCCACAGATGGTGTTGCATTTGGCAATTGTGAGAGTAGTTGGGTTTGTGTGGGTAAAATCGTGAATGATGCTGCTGCTGCCGCTTTGGAGCACTCCGCAATAGCTGCTTTACCATTTGGAGCCATTGGTCGCTTAAAGGGATCTTCTTTTGGAATTACTTCTTGCCGCTGCTCTCGCCGCTGCTGCTGCTGCTGCTTTGTTGTCCCAACATCTTCGCAAACCATCATGGCAAACGCATCATCGTCGTCATCGTTGAACAAATCGGAGAGAATGTTTAGATCTGGAACTTCAGGTACTGGTGCATTCGTCAGCCGTTGTGTACTAGTCGCCGAATTTTCTCTTCTCAGATTAGGTAGAAATTCACTAAATGTTATTTCACTGTCTTTGATTTGTTGTGAAGCCAAGATCGAACCCTGAGCAGCCGCTGCTACTTCTGTCTCAGCTACCTGAGTGGCCAGCAGAATAACATCATCATCATCGTCATCCCAGAAGTTGTTCGGACTGCATTTCACTGGACTGGCTGGCTTAAAATAGTTCAGCCCTGTGCGCTGTGCACTTGTTTTAGCTCCTGTTAAAAAAGTAGACCGACTGTAGCTCTGTGCGACATTCGTCGGCCTGCCTTTATTGATGGTTATGTCCAATTTCGGTTTCTTTGTAGAGCGCCCAAACTCTTTGAGCGGTTCATGGCGTTTGGCCATTTTTGTGTCATTTATTATTCTTTCTACTATTTTCCGTTCACGTTACATTTAGTATCAAATAATAAATAATAGACGAACAAAAAATTACAACAATTGGTTCTGAAATTCAACCATGATTTGTTGTTTACACATATAAGCGCTGCCAGACTAAGCAAAAAGAAAACTAGTATGGATTTGTGGATGTGGATGTGGATTTCGCCCTTTTGATGATATTTTATAATCCTAAAAGGGCGAGAGAGATTTTAAGTTTTCTGGTATAATATTTCAAAATGTGCAAATGTTGATATATAATGTTATAAACATAATTACGGCTACAAGCGTATATGGTCATATACAACAGTCTGACTATTTGACAGTAAATTCGACTTTGAGCGATAAAGTCGGAATTTTCTAAGTTAGTAGCGATTTATTGGTAAGACTGATTATGGTCATCTTAAAATCGGTGGGATACTTAATATTTGTAACAGCATGAGATCTTGATAAGATAAATTTCATGATTTAAAATTTGCTAAACACAGAAATTTGTTATGTAAACATTTGTTGGTATATTCCCAACCAGCAAAGAATGCACAAAATAAGGCTTGTACAGCTAATTCTCTAAGCGGCTTTGCAGTGTAAACACCCCAAAATTTTAGTAATTTTTCGTACTTTGAGGGACAAATAGTACGTTTCTAGACTTCTAATCAGCTTTCTTCATCGAACTTCGAACTGTTCAAATTTTTCGAATAAAATATAATAAAAATTTTATTTTATTTTGTATTTTCTTGTTATTTTTTTTGTCACTTACTTTCTCAACTGAGAGTTATTTCAGCTGCTCAGTTATTACATGTATTTAATTAAATTTTATTTACCATTTAATAATTGCCTTCGTCGGGATTCGATCCCTGGCCATGTCGCTGCTTAGCTTGAAGTGCGAAATAAGCAACAAGTGAACTATTAAGCAGCTTTAATAATTTGCTTTAAAGCTGCTTACAGGTGAAAAATAGGGTCCATGGCACTTTAAAACTGCTTTATGGTTAGCTGTGGAACTTGTCGCATTTAAAGCTGTTTTATGGTACGTTGTGGTACTTATCGCACCTGAAGCTGCTTTGACCTGTTTTATATTGGGCAAGACTTGAAAGCAAGTTTTTTGACGTTCCATTTTAAACTTGCCGAAAGCTTCTACACTTGGAAATAGTTGAATTCAATTTCATGTCTTCTTTGCTTATTTTCTTAAAATCAAGATCATCAAAATAACTCTCACACAAATTGCAGTACAAACGAATATAACAAATTCGTCTTCATATGCGAAAAATAAAATGAAGCGCAACGCCAAAATTACGAAAATAACAAAAGGAACACAAAAACTTGCTAGTACTTGCTTTCAAATCTTGCCCAATGTATACGGGGTCTTTATGGGATCAATTTCAGGAAATAGAACCTATAGTTCCACAAGTACCACAACGTACTATAAAACAGCTTTAAGTGCGGCAAGTTCCAAAGCTAACCATTCAGCAGCTTTGAAGTGCCATTGACCTTATTTTTCCCATGTAAGCGGCTTTAAATGGAATTACGAAGAAGATTTGGACTAATTTTGCTGGTTTGTGTATCGGAATTTATTGTGATTGTGTTTACCAACACAGTCACTTATCCATTCCATACCAATTATTTGAATATGTTCTTTTTAGGGTCAGTTTTTCAGTACGAGTTTAAAATTTATTCAAATAAAACCTAGCTTTACTCACCAAAATTAGACGTTTAAACTCGGTTTAATTAGATATTTTAGCATTCATTGAAGTTAAATTGACTAAAACTATCATTAAATGTGTTTATTTTTTGCCTAAGCCGAGTTTTAACGTCCAATTTTGATGAGTTAAGTTCGGTTTATTTTGACTAGACTTTAAACTCGCACTGAAAAACTGGCCCTCACTACGTTTTAGTTGATATCATTAAATTTTGAAATAAGATGGTTATTAATAATGATACCTTCCAACTATTTTCTACAAATAAATTTTTACAACAAAAATTTTTAAATTTTTTGTCGATAAAAATAGCACAATGAAAAGAGCATTAAATCATTCAGCAGAAAGATCTAAGGCATAATTTTACTTAATACGTAAATATTTTTTCTTATTTCTATATAATGTATTTAGGCCTCTTTAGTCCAAAAGTGCAAAAATAAAATGTCGGTTTTGAATGGCTTAGGAGATAAAATTCGCGAAAGTTTAAAAATTATGTACAAAATGTTTAATACTTTTAGCTTATATTAATTATTTTAACTATTTTTTCTGGAACATAAGTATTAAGGACTTCTAATTCCGCTTTCATCCAGTTTAGAAGTTATAAGGATTCAAAATTTAAAAAATGGAACAAATAATTTGGACTTTCTGCTTAATACATATATCAAAACAGACTGCGGCACTTAGTTCATTCATCTCCATATTACGTATTTGTATAACTGAGAAGTAAATGTAAATTAAATTAGTATAATTAAAAGTAAGATACTACCAAAGTGTGAAGTATGTAGAAGCTAATTTACTTTTACAAAGCAATCGCGGCGGTTTTTAATACATTTTTTAATGAATTTTATCTCCTAAGCCATAACAGACCGAAAATTTTTTTCTTGCAGCATTGCACTTAATAGGCCAAAATGCATGTGAAAAAATACAAAAAAGGAGCATGGGCGCTAAAGTAAAATTATTCCAAATACTCCCGAAATTGTTATATCAACCTTACCAATTAGCACTGGAATTTTTAACATAACTACGACCATCATTTTGTTTAACACAATGTGCTCTGAAAAAATGTGGGTGGCAACATTATCATTCACGACAAGCACGTGTTGACTTGTATGAACTGTCAAAATAAAATTATTGGAACGTTCGTGAAGATAGCGACGATTTAGTAACGACGATTTTTTTGTGCTGGCACAGGGTGTCGCAGTAATAAAGATAATGAGCATTAGGCATTAAGTAAAAATCTTTATCTTATAAAATGAGAAGTATATTATGGAAAAAGTATCAGAAATCAAAAATAAACATTGTAGCAACAATTTGAAAATAAAATAATGATTTTATTCTTTTAAATTTCCTTAATATTTGTATAACAAAATGAGGTCCAAAACGAGAATTTTTTATATGTAATAATTTAATGTAGTAGTTTTCTGCACATATGACACCTATAGAGTAGGAAAGTTGATATTTTTTAAAAATGTTTGACACCAAAATCAACTATCTAGCTGCATTGGAGTAGATTCCCTACCAGTACAATATACTAGATATACGTACAAAATATTAGTCGCGTTTTTTCCAACATCCAAATCCGATTTCCACACAAACAAAATCCTGCTATGGATTTGGATTTTGTGAACATGTAGTTTGAAGCATCACAGCCAGGTGGCGTATAATGAAGTACGTGATCGGAAAAAGCATTGTTGACATTCTCATGTTTGCATTCAACGCCATCTAAATTTCAAATACTTTTCATGAGCAGAAAATCCAAACCCAAATCCAGATTTGGATGTTACAAAAAAAGGGAGCTATTATCGAAAAATCTTTCGTTTACTGCTTTTTTCATCAATCAAAGACTTTTCATACAAAAACTCGTTGTACTGAGAAAATTTATAGTTTTCGAAATATAGCCAGCAGTTTGATGTCATAATAACAGAAATTTTTCAAAACCAAAGTAGAATATATTCATGTTCAGAATCTAAGCTAAAAAAATCAATTTTTGAATTACATATTTAAAAATTGTTGACATAAATTTTTTTAGAATCCTGTTATTAAATTTTTAAAATTTTTTTACACATTTTTTAGAATCCTGTTATGACTTATTAAAAAATCAAAATACAGAAAAAGTCAAGCAACTTTATGCCACCATAAGAATTACTTTTTAATTCTTAAGAAGGTAATTCAAATTAAATAAAGTATTTTTTTTAATATTTATACCATTTTTTCATTATTGGAATAATAATTATTTTTATAATTTTACTTTAGGACCCGGACCCGAATATGTTTTTTCTTCTTTTTATTAAATGTATTTGAGCCTCCTAAGCTTAAATATGAAAACAAAAATTGTCGCTCTCGTTTGGTTTAGGAGGTAAAATCCACGAAAGTTTGAAAATTCAGTGCAAATATTTAAGGTTGTTAAAGCTAATTGCCCTTTTACGAAGTCTACTGTCTTCTCTTTAATTCTCTTTTTATTTTATCACTTGTACCTATTATATATTAAGACACATCATTAAAATCGAAAAATTTCAAAAAGATAAAACTTGCCGCGATTACTTCGTAAACGGTGAAATTAGCTTCAACATACTTAAAAAATTGTACTGAATTTTTAAACTTTCGCTAATTTTCAAACAAGAGCGACAATAATAAAAATAAGAAAACAAAGTAAAACTATTCCAATAATTATTATTCCAATAATGAACAAATTATTATTTTATTGCCAATTATTTTTATATTTTGCATTTGATTTAATACAACAAAATACTTTAATTTTAAGATTTAAAATTTATACATGATATATAATATTCTTATCGCAGGCGAAGCAGCGGGTATTTGATAGTATTTTATAAGTTTTACTAATACCTAATGATCATTATCTTTATTACTGAAACACCCTGTGCCAGCACAAAAAAAAAATCGTCGCTATCTTCACGGAAGTATTATTCGACCGAATGTTTGTAAAATTCTTGAAATAAATAACAAAGCTAAAAGCATGTCAACTGAAGAAGGCAAACCTAGGCTCTACCTAGATGAGCATAAGATAAAGCAGGATCCACATGATTATGGATTGGCTGACGATGTTTTTGACCTTGAAATATTCAAGAAAAAATTTAAAATAGTTATTGTGCGGTAATATTTTAATAAATAGGTAAAAATAAGATATTTAATAAGTAAAACATTTCAGTTATGAAGGCAACGAGTTGGAGTTCGATATGATTGGTGTTCATCCTTCAATTGCAAATGCATTCCGTCGACTAATGTTGAGCGAAGTGCCGAGTATGGCTATAGAAAAGGTTTACATTTACAATAACACATCAATCATACAAGACGAGGTACTGGCACATCGCATTGGACTGATTCCCATCAAAGCAGATCCACGCCTTTTTGAATATAAGAGCGAAGAAAGCGATGATCTTGGTACCGAACATGATACACTCGAATTCGATCTAAAGGTAAAGTGCACCCGACGCAAAGACGTTAAAGATTCTGCAAACTTCGACACCATCTATAAAAATCACAAAGTTTATTCGGGACAAATCAAGTGGGTGCCGAAAGGCAAACAGGCGCAGCTTTACACAGAGAACGATGTTGGCTGCATACATGATGATATTCTCATCAGTCAAATGCGACCGGGACACGAACTCGACCTTAAGTTGTTGGCGGTCAAAGGTATTGGAAAAGATCATGCAAAGTTTTCGCCTGTGGCAACTGCTTTCTATCGGCTATTACCAGAGATCAAATTGAATCGCACGGTATCGGGCAAAGAAGCTTTTCTATTGCAAAAGTGCTTCTCACCTGGTGTCATTGGCATCGATGAAAGCGATTGTGCTTTTGTTAAGGATGCACGCTACGATACATGCAGTCGTAATGTATATCGCTATCCCCAGCTAGCAGATTCAGTGACTATGTCACGTGTACGCGATCATTTCATCTTCAGCGTAGAATCTGTAGGAGCGCTAAAGCCAGATGTTATATTTTTAGAGGCTGTAATGGCTCTAAAGAAAAAGTGTCGAAAGTTTTTGGACGCAATTGAAGCGGCTTAGTAACATTAACGTTTAGATTATATAACAACTAAATAAAGGACTCTGATATATGGCAAAACATATTAAAAAGTATTTTAAATCAATGTTATATTTAAAACATTTGACATGTTTTCTAAATTGTTTCATAAAAGAATGCGGGTTTTTTTTTTATTTTCTTTTATTTGAAGTTTCTCTTGATTCCTTAAAGCAGAAAAAAAGAGTTATGTTGGCCAATTCGCAAGAATTAAAACGCCATCACAAATTATCTTGAATTATAATATCAAGTCAATGCAAAACAAAAAAAAATTAATTAAGAAACATTAAGTAGTAAACAATATGACGATTTCTAGTAAAGTAAAGTAAAATTTATTTAGATATCAGCTTTGTTACAATATTACACATACAATGAGACTTCTAGTAAATGTATGTTGAATGTTGAAAGAAAGTAAAAATGTCGAATGATGCGAAATTGATAAGGATGTAAAAAATATTGACGAGATGTTGAATGTTGGAAAAATAATAAATGATGTAAGAGTATAGAGAAACAAAAGTGTTGATTGAAGATGAAAGAATTAGGTTATTAATGCAAAACTATTTGAATTAATTCTTTATATACAAAACTGTTGAAATTATGTGAGTGATGATTTTAAAATTACTACGAATACTGAATTATTTCCAGCATTCAGAGGATATAAAATTATCACCTTCTATGACATTAATCTATCCTTTGTTCCAGCCAGATCAATTTTTATCTTAAGGGAGTCTTCCTGGTTGGAAGGCTGTTTTTGGATCTTTTGTGAAAAAGTTATCATTTGAAAACGCAAAGAGCTATTTAAATTTTGCTTTTTTATTGTATTAAGAATATATTAAATTAAATTAATTTTTTTATTCCTTTGTACGAGGCTGTTCAAAAAGTTGTCGGCCTTCAAAGATGGGCGTCGAAAAAAAGTATGCCTCTTGCGGCCAGAATAACTCGTCTTCGGATAATCTGAAATGGAAAAGTAAACGGCGTTAGATTCAGTACAGATGTAAGTCTGGTCCCTTCCTAAATCATAATTTTGCGATTATTTTTTACAAAATGGCGGTCATTGAAAAATTAAAAACCTATTTTGGGTCTTTTTTTTAGTTAAGTGTAAAAAAATAGTAAAAAATTGTTTAAAATTGTGATTGATGTAGGGACCAGAATGGTGACAATTCTGCGTCGATTGCATTTTGTTTCATCAAAATCGGTTCAGAACTAAGGGCGCAAGCTCGAAAAACGTGGTTTCGAGATAAACGCGTTTAAGTTTGAAGTTATTTTTTTGCATAAAAAAATTGAAATTAAAAAGTTGAGCATGCAGTTTTAGACAATTCTGCGTCGATTGCACTTGGTTTCATCAAAATCGGTTTAGTATAACCGGAGAAAAGTGACTTCAAAGTTAAAAAACGTGATTTTGAAAAAACTCAAAGACAATTTTAGGCAATAAAACATTTTTTTGTGAAATACTTACATATATCAATCTGCAATGCCAGCCCTGCAATAAAAAATTAAGACTCAGCGGCTCTTTGTGCTCTTCGGGCAGTTCTACCTTCTTTTGATGCGGCCAGAGCTCTGGCTTCGGACCTTTTCAAACATTCTTCGTTCCGAGACATGGCGAAATCATATGTGACGGCAATCGCCGAGAAAACTGTATAAAACTCCAAAATGCGATTCTCCGTTTTGTTGTCAATGCTTATGTCTTCATTTTCATTATTTTTGAATTTTTTTGCCGATGTACTTGTGATTTCGGTGTCCTCATTTCTTTCGTGTTGGTTACCACGAAACGGGCGTTTCAAGGGACAAGTTTTTCGATTGCTACCGGTGTTTCTTTTATTTTTATTTCTATTACTTTTTCTATCCATTGTCTTTAGCACAAACAAAAATTTTTATCAAAACTGTACTTTTCGAAACTGTATGCGCGCGCGCTTCCGGTTTATAACTTAATTCAAAGTGAACTAAACGCCGCCAACATTCGAATACCTAAGCTCTAAAATGTGTATTAATTTATTTTTAAAATGCTTATACAAACAAGTTCTTACTTAAATAAAGAACGCGTTGAACGAAATTCGGTGGTTGCTTCAAACCGTTGCATTCAAAAGTAGCCAAATAAAGCAAGTCGCATTTTGACGAAAACATTGCTGGACAAAAAAGGCTGTATCTCCTAAAGTATTTCGAATTTCAAAAAACCCTTTTAGGACGATATTCTCAAATATCGAAGCTATAAAATATGCAAAAAAAGATTTTGCCAACCGCCTGCTATAAAAATATTAAATACCATGTAAAAATTTTAAATCTTAAAATTAAAGTATTTTGATGTATTAAATCAAATGCAAATTATAAAAATAATTAAATATAAAATAAACTGGCCATTTCAGCCCTTGGAAGAACTTTGACCTAGCTTCTATTGATCAATTGTGTTGTGCGTGTTATTAAATGTTTGATCACAAATGACCGAGAACTGGACCTACGTGTTTTATGCCGACTCCGAACGGCTTATGTTATCAAGAAGCCTTACATGGCAATTTTCACTCTCTGAGGTTTGCCATTGTCTGCAGAGAGGTGACGACCGAACAGAAAAATTAATTCAATTGAAAAAACTTTCTGTCTGAGCTGGAATTGAACCCGGGCTACCGCGATTCTTAAGCTTAGGGGCCACGCACTCTTCCCACTAGGCTACGGTCGCCACAAAAATAATTGGGTTTGTTTAATAATTAAAAAAATGGTATAAATATTAAAAAATGACTTTATTTAATTTGAATTACCTTCTTTACACAGTAATTGTTATGGTGACATAAAGTTGCTTGACTTTTTTTGTATTATGATGTTTAATAAGTCAACAGGATTCTAAAAAATTTGTGTAAAATTTTTTCAAAATTTAATAACAGGATTATGAAAAATTTGTGTCAACAATTTTTTAAATTTGTAATTAAAAAATGTAATTTTTAGCTTAGATTCTGAACATGAATATATTCTACTTTAGTTTTGAAAAATTTCCGTTATTATGACATCAAACTTTTGGCTATATCTCGAAAACTATAGATTTTCTCAGTGTAACGTATTTTTGTATGAAAATTCGTTGATTAATAAAAAAAAACAGTAAGCGAAAGGTTTTTCGATAATATTTTGTACGTATATCTAGTATATTGAAAAATTCCCGTTATTATGACATCAAAATTATTGCGATATCTTGAAAAATACAGATTTCCTCAATAAAACACGTTTTCTTTGGTCTTAAAATGAGAAGAAACCGATTGAAATTTCAATTCTTGAATTTGCAAGCAAACATCTCCGCCTTTTTCAAATCGATGTTTATCAAATTTCCTTTGTCTGAAAGGCCAATTAAGGGAATTTGGAGAAATAAGTAAATATCACAAATTCACAATATTGTTTTCTCAAAACCTCTAAAATATTAAATTTGTGCTCAAAAAATAGGCCAAAAGTTTTGACGTAGAATTACGTTAATCTCGGAGGCTAGTTGATTGCGATCAGAAATCGTTTTTATGTCACACTTTGAGCATTTGGTGTGCTTAAAGTACTGACCGTACAATGTTGATGTAAGCACTTGTTGGTCTGGTTGATCCTCACTGGGAGAAAAATTCATGTTTCAAACTCTCTAACTTATAGAAATTTTACACAATTACATGAAATTTAAAGCCAATATTTGGTTTTTTTTTATGGTAACAAAATCTATCTACCACATTGGTTCTTGTATATGATACAATCTATGTAATAAGTGTTGCTGTTTAACGCACGAGTGCGTTGTCAGTTAAAAATAACTGAAATCGACAAGTTAATGAACACAAACTTCGACACTTAACGAAGTAATTGAAACGGTATGGCATTAGTGGTATTCAATGAATGGCGATGTAAACAGCGTATGTAAGCGGCGTAATTTGCAATAACAAAATTGTAAGGGATTAAACATACACAGCTTACGACACAAAAACGTGTTGTATACAGTACGTATAATACATATTATGCGACCGTGGCTTAATGCTACTTTTGACAAGCAGTGTTTCAATTAAATTTAATAATTTAAAAAATTTTAAATGTTCTTACCTGTAAGCTAAAATTTCTGTAAAATTTAAGATAATTTTGTGATGGCAATTTCTTTTTAATACAATTACGCAATTTATTCGGTTTTTATTCAGCGTGGGTTCGTGGAAGCACTTGGCTTAAACTTATAGCTATACGCTTTCAGTATATATGCGTCGTTCATTGAATACCATTATTGTACGATATGCAATAAATTCAAAAATTGTACAAACTTTTCTATGTTTTAGTATCAATAGAAGTATATAACTTGAGAGTTATTAATGTAAGTATTATGTAATTCTACGTCTTGTGTTACGTCATAGTCGAAACTGCTGTATACTTTTTGATGAGTTTTCGTTATTAATGTGATAGTTCTATATATCCACAGCTATGGATGACGAAGTTTTAATTGAACTTGTACGGGAACGTGCAATTATTTACGACAAACAACTACCTGTCACAGTCTATTATAATTGCTATAACGTTTTTTACATTGCGTCTCGTCACAATGACAGTTGACAACATTACGTTACGTTTATTATAATTGGACCTTTAACCAAATGTAGTGTAAGGTGTCAAGTATTTTAAAGTCGACATTAAAAGTAAATTATTGCACGCAGAGAAATATTCATGCCTTCTAGGATGGATCAAGCAAGCAGGCTATAAATTTTCACTCATTCATGAAATTCTCAACTTCTGAATAACATTATCGATTCAAATAAATAAGGACTGAATGGTTCCAATTCTTACAGTATTTGCTTCTAATCAATAGTTTAAAATGTGGATTAAAGAAAATTAATTTTCTCAGTGTAAGCAATTCAAAAACAAGTCGTCTGTATATAAGCAACTAATTGGATTCGCAACCATAATTATCTTTGTATGCTAAAAAGCTAATTAATTGGACGAAAATAAAATTTTTCATTGAATTAAATTAAAACGAATCCTTTTGCGGGTAAAAATAATCTTAATAATACTGGGCGAGTAGCTGATTGCTGGTGGCTTTAAGTGACGCTGCTTTTTTCTGGTGTCGGCGTATACCGAGCTGATGGAAAATTTTGACGCCATTTTGTCGTACATAGTTTGAGGAGGTTAACACTCACTGGCCTTAAAAAAACTTCTCTGTTTAAGTTTTTGTTTAATACCGGGCGCTGTTGAGCGGCAACGCGCAGGTAATTGGCTTTCGCCATGAATCCAATACGCAATGAAGACGGCGTCGTCCGTCAAATCAAGAAACCACCTGACAAAAAGTCTTCAATGTCGGCCGACAGCGGATTGATTAATGGTGCTACCGATGGTTGTGTTGGTGGTACGTTGCGACAGCCACTGCAGATGCCTCAACGTAACTGCCAAAATTTTCCTGCTCTGCCAGTTGGACATTTTGTTGGCGTTGAGTTTAGTGGAACTCCTTCGACGGCTCACGCGAATAAATTGCACCCAGCAGCTGCTCAAGTGCAATCAAGCTCCGAGCTGCATGCATCAAGCCTAAATTTGGCCGATGGCATCCCTTACAGTCAAGACCTGTTGTCAGATGGGTCATCCAACAATTCCATGGACTACGAAGTTGCTGCATCTCCTGGAACAGCGGATGCGGCGAATCAACTAATGCTATTACAACAAAGTGAGACGGATGACGGATTTATTTTAACAAAGAGAAGAAGATGCATGGTTTCTCCTCCGAATTCTCCTGCTAAGGTGGACCTGTCCAAGCTGCAGACAAATAAGGTAGCTTTAAAAAATAATATTGATGTAAAGATACAAAATAGATTTGCCTTACTTGGTAATCTTGACATTGAATCCACCATTCCGGTGGCAAGTCCTAAAAATACACAACCAAAAAATTTGTCTGATAACAGTGGTGTGCCGAAGTCGCGGAAGGCGGCTTGTCCCCCAATCCTCTTGTTCAACGTGAACATCAAGAATCTGGTTGACCAACTAGAGGCCTTGGTGCCAAAGGTCTCATATAAAATAAAAAATGTTAATAGATATAAAAGTAAGCTCTATTTAGATGATGCAAAGGCACATTTGGAGATGATGGCCTTGCTTGAAGAAAAAAAAATAAATTCTTACTCTTTTACACCAAAAGACCAGAAGCAACTTGGACTGATTCTGCGCGGTATGTACTTCTTGACCGACTTAGTTGAACTTAAGGAAGCTTTAGACATTCTAGCCCCTGGCGTAATCAGTAAGGTTTCTAAATTTACCACTATTTTTAAAAAAAAAAAAACAAGATTGAGACCGGTCTCTTCTTAGTATCGTTATTGCCGGGCAAAAATTTGGGTGACATTAGCCATGTTGGGTGCCTCTTGGGCCAGGTGGTGACATGGGAATCACCAAAGTCGAAGGTTAAGGAAATTCAGTGTAGGCGTTGCCAACATTGGGGGCATATTGCCCGAAACTGCAACAGACAGCTCACATGTGTAAAGTGTGGCGCTGATCACGGGCCAGGATGCTGTCCGCGGGACCAAGACAAATCTTCAGAGCCATTCTGTAACAATTGTAAGCAGACCGGCCATCCTGCCAACTGGAGGGGCTGCCCGGTTTTTCAAAAATACGTGCAGGACAAAAAAAAGAGATAAAGAGAAATTAGCGAAAAAAAAGCAATGGTAACACACAATGTCAATCAAGTCATTTCTGATTATAACTCGACTAATCAAAAAAAAACTTTTGCAAGTCTTTTTCAAAAGCAGCCCCCCCCAGCTGGCAGGATGGCTGGCGTCTCCAATTAAACGCCCTTTAATAGTTGAAGAATTTCTCAAACTTTCAGAAATCTTTATGGTCCAGGAACCAGTGTCACTTGAGCAGCGAATCCAAAACTTCCTAAATGCTTATAAATCAATGCCTAAAGCGCAGGCTAAAACGGAATTCATGAATTTGCTGTCTCAAGTTAAATCCTCTTATGGGCCGTAAAAATTTGAACATCTTAACTTTTAATGTTTGTTCGCTGGTCGACGTAAGTCGAAGATTGGATGTTTTAAGCGTACTTAAAAGTCAAAATATTGATGTCGAGGTCATACAGGAATGCCACCTGAGAAATGCAAAAGTTTTCCTTGAAGATTATGAATTTGTTTACGATAACTCAGCAATAGGAGTTGCAATAGTTTTAAAAAAATCTTATAGTTTTACGATAATGAAGATTCAAGGAGTGGAGTTTCCTCATAATTTTGTTCAGATTAAACTGAATGTCAGTGGCTTCTCAAAAATTTTTCTTTTTGGGTCGGTTTACTTACCATGTAATTTTCCTAGTGCTCAAGTTTATGCAAGTCTTTGTAAAAATCTCCAATTCTCAAAAAATTTTGATGGCACAATCATAGGAGGTGATTTCAATTAAAGAAACCCTGCTTGGGGCGATAATTTCGAAAATTGTAACGGGAGAGTATTCCATGCTTGGTTACAAGATTTTACGTTAGAATTCGTTCGTATCTTGGACAGCAGGCCTTCATTTCCTTCTGGGCCTTCTTTTTTAGACAACTTCTTGATTAGCGCGAATCTTGTTAACGTATTTGACAAAAATTTTTCTGTTGCAAGTTTGCCTACATTTTCAGATCATTTCCCAATTAGATTATAAATTGACCTTGTTGATTTTGACTTTCTAATTAAAAGTCAGCGGCAGCTCACGTCTTTTAAAAATACAAATTGGTCAAATTTCTCTTCTGAATTGGAATCGTCGTTTGAGGAAAATTTTCCGCCGTCTAACAAAAATTTGCAAAATCATGAGATTGATGATTATATTGAAAATTTTAGCTCTGTAGTTGACTCTGTTTCCTCCTCGCATTCTGAAAGGGCGGTTTACCAAAACAATAAGATATTCGTTTCTGACCGTATTCAGCATTTTTACAAAATTAAGCATACATGGCAAAAAAATTTAAAAAAATTTTCCACAGACATTCGAATAGGGTAAATGATGAATACATTTTGTTGTCGAAACAAATTCAATTGCTTAAAATTATAATAAAAGAACAAGTCAAAATAGAGCAAGCAAGAGAGTTCGAAAGAAGATTGGAACTAATCAAGCCGGGGCCGTCGGCGTATAAACAAATTTTTAATATAATTGGTAAAAACAAAAATGCCTCTTGCACAGAAGTTTCTAGCAATGGCACAATTTTCGTCGATGATCAAGACAAGCTTGAAGCATTTCGGCAACATTTTGAACGCATTTACACTGAAAATATTCCTATAAGATCAGATATAACTGAAATTAAAAACACTATTGCAGATAGGCTTTCTAGCCTACCTCCGACAATTTACAATTTTCAAGATAATTTCAATTCACTAAATAATGAGGATAGTTTTCACTTCGTAAATTCTGACTCAATATTAGCTATCGTTAAAAACCTAAACAATAAAAAGTCGTCTGGCTTAGATAAGATTTCTAATTTTATTATTAAAAGACTTCCGACAGTTGCAATTGATTTTTTGGTTATTTTATTTAACAATTGCCTAAATAATGGGTATTTTCCAGTCAAATGGAAAATAACGAACATAATACCGATCAAAAAGAAAACAAATAGCGTTGACTTAAATGATTTCTGCCCAATCTCGATGCTTTCAAACCTGGGTAAATTGTTTGAACATGTTCTGAAGACCAAGATGAGTTTAGATTTGGGAGATGATTATATATCCCCGTTTCAGTTCGGATTTAAAAAAGCACACTCGACGGTTCACGCGCTGTTAAAATTCCACGACGATATAACTTGCAATGTACGTAATCAAACATGTACTGTTGCGGTCTCGCTAGACATTGAGAAAGCCTTCGACAGAGCTTTTCATGCGGGCATTCTTTTTAAACTGATCAATCTCGGGTTTGATCCATTCCTATTAAAATTATTTTCCAGTTTTTTCTCAGATCGCAAATTTTGCGTTCAAATCAGCGATTCAAATTCTGAACTTGGCTTGGTTAGGAGCGGGTTCCCTCAGGGTTCAGTCTTGGCGCCACATTTTTTTAATATTTTTCTTTCTGACTTTCCCCATGTCTCGCCTGGCTCGAGAGGCATCTTATATGCTGATGATTGTCTTTTATATGCACACCATAGGTCTCCGGCTATGGCCTTAAATCAAGTCTCAAGACATCTGCGAATTATTAACGAATTTTATGTGAGTTGGGGTATACAGATCAATGCCTCTAAGTCTGAAGCAATTTGCATAAGAAATGCATTGGGTAAATGTGATAGAGCAGTTGTTCCTGAAAGCAAACTTTTGAAACTTCATTTAAATAGTTGTGAAATAACTTTTAAGAACAACATTAAATACCTTGGCATAAACTTTGATAAAATGCTTAAATTCAACAATCATGCTAGACTAAATGTTAAAAAGGCCAACAAGATTTCTGGCATGTTCTCAAGACTTTTGAGTAACAATCATTTGAGTCAAAAAGCGAAACTCTTGATATATAAAGTAAGCATCCGCTCTGTATTACTCTACGCGTTTCCAATTTGGTTTAGCATTTCACCAACTGTTGCTAAGGATTTAGAGGTATGAGAGCGCAAAGTTTTGAGACGATGTGTTAATAGAAACTTTGAATCCTACGTCCGACGCTATTCTAATAAATTCATTTACGAGAAGGCCGCGGTGAATCCAATTTGTCGTTATGCTCTGGATCTGCAGAAAAAATTAGTCAGTAGACTTGCATACCACGACAACAGTCTCTTAAAAGAAATTTATGATTACCAAAAACAATTCAATTGGTCTACAGTTTATTATTTATCTCCGATTGGAATCTTAAACGAAGATATTGCAACCAACCTCGACTTCGGCACCCCACTGTTACCTAACTTTTTTATAAAATCAGTGCCTGGAATGCACAGAGGTTAACTTCAATTCCTTTTGAATTTTCTTAACAAATAATAATTTTATATGTCGTATTTACATATAAAGGAAAAAAAAAATATAAATATTTACCATCACCATGGTATCATTGTTAGTATAAGTCTAGGTTTAAGTGTTGTGTTTAGTTTAAGTGTATTTATGTAAATAGGACAGAGACAACACGTCTCTATGTAATTGCCAAATGCCGGGAGCAAGCATTGTAATCGTCTCAGACAAAATAAGACAATTTTATGTATACAATTTTTATTTCCATAGGAGCAAGTAGCTTTTACTTTTCACTTTTCATTAGAGCAACACAACAATAGTTCTAAGTTTCATGTTAATGTATCTAGTAAGAAAAGAACAAATGTATATAATTCAAGAATGAGTCTCAATAAAATTTTCTTTACTTTACTTTAAGCAACTAATTTAACCATAAATTCTGCGCAGTGCAAGAATACATTGAACACAGCTTCCCCAGTAGTGACATTCGTTCTCTAGCTGTTGCCGACATTGCTGTACACGAAACGCTCCTTTTTGACAGTTCGAAGCGCTGCATATGGAACTGTCTTAAATTGTTTTTTATTAGAATTCATTGAAAAACACACTCAAAATGGTAAATAAATTTGTTTAAAACTGCATAAAACCTAGTGCAAAGTGTTCATGTGCTACATAAATTCAAAACTTTTGACTAAACTTGCTTAAATTGAGAATATTAAACAAGGAAAATTATTGTGCTATGACCTAACCTAAAATTCACTGCCAATTCTAAAGATTTCGCTAATATAAAACTATAGTTTTACTAATAGTTTTCGTAACCATTTTAGAGGCCTCTTATGCTGCAAGGACATGAGCGTTCCATCACTCAAATAATATACAATCGCGAAGGTGATTTACTCTTCTCCTGTTCAAAGGATCAAAAGCCAAATGTTTGGTACTCGTTAAACGGCGAACGTTTGGGCACGTATGATGGTCATCAAGGTGCTGTCTGGTGTCTGGATGTCGATTGGACTACATCAAAAATGATATCTGGTGCCGGTGATATGACCACTAAGATCTGGGATGTCGAGTATGGCAGCGTGATTGCTTCGATCCCAACAAAGTCTTCGGTGCGTACATGCAATTTCAGCTATTCAGGCAACCAAGCAGCTTATTCTACGGACAAGGCGATGAGTCAGAATTCTGAATTGTTTATCATCGATGTTCGCACCGCTGATTCAAGCATTGCCGAACAGAATCCCATCTTGCGCATTCCGATGCTACAATCCAAGATTACATCAATGTTATGGGGCCCCATGGATGAAACCATTATAACTGGTAACTTTTTAGAATTTATCTGTTTTCGTTAATTTTATCACTAGTCCACTAAATTTGCATTCCGCAGGACATGAGAATGGTCAGATCTCCATTTGGGACATACGCAAGGGACGTGAAATTAATTCGGTTAATGATCACACCGCCGGCATCAATGACATGCAAATGAATAAGGATGGCACCATGTTTGTCACCGCCTCAAAGGACACGTCGGCTAAACTTTTCGATTCCGAATCGCTGATGTGCCTTAAAACATACAAAACTGAACGACCTGTTAACTCTGCTTCGATAAGTCCCATATTGGATCACGTTGTGCTGGGTGGTGGACAAGATGCCATGGAAGTAACAACGACATCTACAAAAGCGGGTAAATTCGATTCGCGTTTCTTCCATCTCATCTATGAAGAAGAGTTCGCACGTCTAAAAGGTCATTTCGGTCCCATTAATAGCTTGGCTTTCCATCCGGATGGCAAGAGTTATGCATCAGGTGGAGAAGATGGTTTCGTGCGAGTGCAAACATTTGATAGTTCATATTTTGAAAATATCTTCGAGTAGTTTGTACAGTAGGTTTGAGTGACCCTTTAATACTATAGTTAAAAAGGAAAAAAAAATAATTGTAATAACATCATTTTTTTGTATATCTATTTAAAAACAATCGTAACGGCAAAGTTTCTGCGACATGTTTGCTTGCAAAACAAATTTTCAAATATATGCGAGAACCAGAAGTAAAATCTGTTTTTTTTTGTTTCGGTTTTAAAAATTAAAATGAAAACTTCGAAAGCATCTTTTAACCATTGTTGATATTGACGATGAAATTATTTATTTTAATCTACACTTTCCATCATAACATTAAAAAATATCAAATAAGAAATCATAAAAAGTGTAAATCTTTAAAACTCTGTGCTTATATTAGTGGTTGCGCACAGTACCACCTGCAATTCTTTCATGAATTAAAAATTAGGGGTATTCACGATTCAGTGCGATTGAAGACTTTTGCAGTCAATAGAGGTATTCACGATCCAACGCAAAGATCACGTACAAAATACAAAAAAACAAAATACACGTACGTCAAAAATCTGCACAAGTGCTTTTCTACTGTAGCCTCTATGTAGGACTTGTGCACATTAGGGGTATTCACGATTCAGTGGACTTGCCAGTGCAGTTGAGGACTTTGTGCAGTTAGGTTTTCGTGAGCACACTACCATCACTATTTCAAAGCTGTCATTAGCAACAGCTAATAGACATATAGATTGCAACAACAAAAATAATCGCCGCAGCATGGTAGCCTCCAACAATTGCTATCAGCAAATAAGTCTATCAGAAAGTCGCTAAAATAGTAGAGATAAAGACTGGGTTGGCGGTAGTTACCAGTAGGTGCAGCAGACGCAAAGTTAAAACTATGATAAACATGGTAAATGTTTTGAATTTTTTTAATATACTTAAAAATATTTTAATATATTTTAAATTTGATATAAATTTAACTACGAAGGCTTGTTTGCAGGCCTGACAAGCACGAGGAAGCACGATATGGTGCACCTACAACAAACAGAACGTAATCTAACGGAGGAACATCATTAAAAACAATAACTCGAATCAAAACTTAACAATGAAAAGAAAGCGCGCAGGCTGGCCGAAGACAAGGCCGCACGCCCATAATGAAGCGAGCAGTGTAAACAGCGAAAATAGCAAACGGACACGAAAATAAGACACTGTGGCTGGAGTTAAAGGTGAGTGAAGAGACGAAGCAGTTGGCTTATTTATTTACATTTTGCTATGTAGATACATAAGAAAATTACATGTAAAAGTTAACCTTAAAATTTTTATAATAAATACGTACGTTAGATAAAACTGATATTTATGTTACATAAGTCTAACGGTTACATATAACTGAGTTTTCGGTTAGATCTATCTGGTGAGATTTGGTTACCTACCCAGCGGGAGAAAGAGCGCTTCAATAGACTTCTGGCAGCGCTGCTGTGGAATCAGCAAGCGCTTGCCTCCTCCTTGCCAAACATGCTTCTTTTAACATTGGCATGTCCTAGGAAGGAAGCAGTTCGAAGTTGATTTCGAAAAAGAGCGTGAGAGAGAGAAAAAACTATATTGACCGGTGGAGTGAGCGGGGGATGCCAACCATTGTGTAAATGAATGTATGATTCAGTGCATAAGCAGCGAGAGGCATAGCAATGAGCGAACTACGCTCTCTTACAACTTTTTTCAAGTTATCAATTCAAATAATTTTTCCTATGCTCAAAGCACACTGCGGAGTTAACTAGAAAAAACATAATTTGAACAGTTGCGCCTACTCGTGTTTTTGTTTAATTGTTACCGCCATATGATAAAGCATTTTGTTTTCTGTATTTCTTTCGGATTGAATCAACAAAAGAAGAGATGAGTGCGTTATCATATGATAACGCTGAGCGGTAATGGGATTATACGCAGCATACTTTGTGCATTGAACAAGAAATGAAAGAATAGAAAAACAGAGTTGAGGCTTCATAAATTTTACTTACGCTTACTTAACCTGCGCAAACAAAAACTGAATCGCAACTGAATAAAAAATAGGCTTGCCCACTAAAGAACAAAACAAAGAAAACACAAAACTTTGTCTCATTGCTTGCTTATTTCGAGAGAAAAGCAAAGAGAAACAATATTTCGAATAGTGTGCTTCTTTCCTGCTGGATAAGCAACAGTGATGGAGCGCTTCAATCGTGATTCTAGATGAGCTGCTGCCATTTCGGACCGCTGGGTATAACCTTTATTTATGTTAACCCTAGCTAAAGAGAGCGAGAAGGCTATATTTGGTATTGGATATTGATACGTGTGAGAAAAGGATGCCATATCACACGTATACACGAGTTTCGGTTAATTTCTTCCCGAGGCCCTTCCTGGCATAACCAAAACTTTGTATGAAGAGGTAATCGATATTTCAGTTTAGAAATACCGTTTTTGCTTAGTTATATAACCAATAGTCTTCTTGTAGGGCAGTTAATGCTGATTTAAGTCAGCTATGTTTTGTTTGTACAATTTTAAAAAAATTTAATTTAAGTTGCTTCCACCAAAATTCTATGCATTTAACATAGCGTCTACACGGAACAGTGCAAGTTCGAAAAACTCAATACATTTCAACATTTTTACTAACACACTTATACACTCAACTCTTGCAGGATCCGAACCATTTTGCAGCCTAGTCAAAGCCTACATTCTAGAAAAAAATTAGAATATGGGAAGGCAAGACAATTCAGTGCCTCTGGAACAATACTAGTGGACAGAGGCAATCTAAAAAAGTTTTAACTTTCAGTAAAGCAAAATTCAAGGAATTACAGGCCGGTTACACAGGCCTGTGACAGTGAAAGTGCGAAAGAATACGTGTACTGTTCGACTGATTCTAAAAATTTCGAACTTTCATGCTAGTAGCAAGAGGTGCTACACATGCACGTGAAAGTTTATTAAAAAAATTTCATCGAATGCGAAGGTTCTCGCTGCTATTGCAGTTTGCGTGTGCTTTACTTGTTGTTTTTTTCTTTTAATTGTAAACAAGCTATCAGTGTTGCTTTCTGTGCGAAATCGAAGAAAACACGAAATAAACCCATCAAAAGTAATTAAAAACAACACTGATATCCCCTTTTTTGACATACACAGGTCGCTGCTGCCAAAATCCACTGGTTCTGAAATTTCGTTGCCAGTAGCGATGAAAGTGGCGTGAAAGTGAATCCAGTGTGAGTGTATTTGTAAAATAGTATGAATGTATTAGGGCTATTCCCAGTTACGGGCAAATAGCTTTGCAAATGTATGCCCTACCAAATATTTGCCATCAACTGTGAGCACACTTTTTAGAACACTGTTGCAAACAAAACTCACTGCTGTTTTGGAGGGGAAAAAAAAATAACACGAACAGTATTTGTGGTGTTTTTCATTATTATTTATCAAAGTGTATGATTTATCAAAGTGAGTTCCATATCAGAGTCTGTTAATTTTGTTTTATTAGCGGCGTTTGGTTAAAATGTGACAGCTGATTGATTGGCAAATAAGTTTTGCCCATGCTCGACTGTATGCAATGCGATTTTAGTGTTGCAAATTTGACCCAGTCGGGCAAATGCAAATCTGTACATTTTGTTGTTGTGTTGAAAATATTTGCCATCATATTTTGCAAATGGCACGATGCCACGCTATTTGCCCGTAATCGGGAATAGCCCTATTGAGTTTTTAGAACTACAGAGCCAGTATACTGGCCTGTGTAGCATGCCTGTTACTTAAGCTTAGCAAAGCAGGCCTTGAGCCCCTATAGACGAGCAACTAACCGAACAACTGGTTGATCAACTGGTTTGTGTTTTTTCCTACAGACACAACTTTCAATTGATGGCAGATGTTAAAATTCAGTTCAAAACATTTTATTTATAAAATGCCCATAGCAGAACTTTAACATAAACTGAAGAAAAAAAATCAATTTTCCGTTTAGTTGCTAAGTTTGCTAAAAACTTCAAAACTCTTTGATTTTCAGCAACTGGTTGGAAAACTGGTTGAAAAACTGAAAAAAAAAACCAAAAACCCACCTACACACTGCTTATTTTCAGCAACCTGCAACCATTTTATCAACCAGTTGTGCGATTAGTTGCTCGTCTATAGTGGCCTTTAGAATTCTAACTAGTTACTTCCAGGTCACTGTTCACTCAGTTACCATCTTAAAAAGATATCACTTTCTGAATCAGACGTCTGCAGACTATGCGAGGAGGAAGAAGAAACACCTGAACACATTCAATGTGAATGTCCGGCAATCTACAGTCTAAGATGTTTCCATTTCGGATGGACAGTAGTGCCCCATCAGCTATTGTGAACACAAAGCTAGAGACAGTGCTAAAATTTATTAAAAGCCTAAATATGGGTCTCGGTGCACATGGGCCCACTTTAAACTAAATAACTAACACACTCACATTTGATTCACTGTTCGCCTACTATTAGCGCTACTGTCAACGAAATTTCAGAGACAGTGGATTTTGGCACTTGCGGATAGTAAATGTCAAATAGAGGGATTAAAATGTTGACTTCGTTGTGCTTTTGGATATATTTTTCGGATTTTTCGTGATATTTGCTATTTTAACAATAAGCAACATACCATTGCTCATGATTGCAAACAAAAATGGAAGTGAAGCTAAATACAACGCAAATATTTAAATTAAATATATATATTGTAATTAGTTTTTATGATCTATTGAATAATTACATGAATTAAGATTGTGAGCTTTAGATCAAGTAAGTTTTCAAGAAGGCAACAACAACAACTCTGTATAGAGTCAATCACTTAGCTGACTAGACAGTCTGTTTCGGAAATCGCTACATTTTCCTCTTCAGTAGTCTTTGAGTGATTAAGCTGTGATCAACTCACTGTTTAAACTAGCATATGAATGAGCAGATTTTTTTTTTATTTATTTATTTGTTAACGTCTATGGACAATATCCTTACAGACTAAGCAACATAATTTAAAAATAATACAATAAAGAATAAAACTAGTTTTTATTTAACAACAGTGTAATAGTGGTTTTAAAAGCAACTTTGGGCATAGAAAAATCGAGTAAGTTATTATTATAGATACTGTTTAAAGCTATAAGAGCTCTATTAATTGGCTCATTAGTGGCATAATTAGTTCTATGACAACTAATGTAAAAGTAATTCGAGCTTCGTAAAGACTTTTGCGGAATATTAAACGATATTAATTTAAGTAAGTTTTCACAAATAACATTTCCATTAATCAGATCATAAATAAACATGATACTATGCAGTAGTCTTCTATCTTCGAGAGATGAAAGACCAATAAGCAACCGACGTGTCCTATATGAGGGAAGAGGTTCAGGAAAACTAAAAGAGCGCAAAGCAAATTTTAAGAATCTTTTTTGAACTTTTTCCAGTCTAGCAATATGTATCGAGTAAAAAGGACCCCAAATAAATGAGGCGTATTCAAGGCTAGATCTAACAAGGGAAGTATATAATGTTTTTAGTGTGTAAGGGTCAACAAACCCAACACTGTTTCGCATAAGAAACGCTAAAAGTGAATATGCTTTGGGGATAATTCTATTTAAGTGAGGGCTAAAAGTTAAGCTAGAATCAAAAATTACTCCAAGGTCACGAATTTCTGATAATCTGGCTAACTTAGTGTTATCAAAATTATAATCAAAAATAGTTGGTGAGTGGAGCTTGTAATAAGAGACAACATAACATTTTCCGAGGTTAAGAGATAATTTGTTTTGTTTAAACCAGGAAAAGACATTATCAAGATCAGACTGGAGACGAGAAGCGTCACAATCACTTTTAACTTTAAGGAAAACCTTAAGATCATCCGAATAAAGTAAAAATTGAGCATTAAGAAAGCATTTAGAAACATCATTAATGAAGATAACAAAAAGTAATGGTCCAAGGATGCTACCTTGTGGAACCCCAGACACTGCTAAAAATGGCGAAGATTTTGCATTGTCAATGACAACATAAGAAACCCTATTTGAGAGGTATGAGCTCAACCAAGATAGAAAAATTGAATGAAAACCAATTTTGGCTAGCTTGAGCAATAAAATATCGTGTGACAACCTGTCAAAAGCCTTAGAGATGTCAGAGTAAACGACATCAAGTTGGTGCCGATCTTCAAAAGAAGAGATGCAGTAATTTGTGAAGACACTCAGGTTAGTTGTAGTTGAGCTGCCAGATACGAATCCATGTTGGTTTGGACAAATTGAGTTTTTTATAGCAAAGTACATTTTATCTTTAACAATTTTTTCAAAAAGCTTTGAAACGTTAGTCAACTTTGAGAATTCATTCTTATGAATTGTATGGCTGCTTAATCATATGACACTTCAAAGCAGTAGGCTATTTATATATCACCGCCATCAACTCTATCAAGGGTTGCCATCTTAATTAAATATATATATTTTATTATTAGCTGCGTTCCTTTCGCCTTAGTATAATCGCGATAACAAATTTTCTCAAAGGAACGGCAAGAAAAACGACTCGCAGAGGGCACTACCGTTGCAGTCAAAATTAAATTCAAACAAGCAATCATGATACAATAACTATTAGGTGTGATGAGATCGTGAGTCGTTCAAAACTGTTGTGAACTGTTATAGTAGCGATGCCTTAGTGAACGAAATTTTTATCTGAAAGTGTTTTACTCTAAAGATCAGAAAAATTGTAAATTATATAATTTAATTATTATTATTATGCAATTCTATATAATATAATTGTTGGCTTCGCTGAATGCGTCCAATGTGTGTGGCACACGTGGTTTGTTTTGTTTTCTTTTGTTTAACATTCGATGGTCGCAGCTCGTGAGAAAATAGGTAGCTGTTATGGCTATCCAATAGTCATTGTATCAAACAAACATATAATTCAAAAAATTAAATGACAGCTCATAAAAATATACAGGTGCGACACCTGTGTTTCAAATTTTTTAAAGGCTATATCACAATTTTATATGGATAGCAAAAGTAATCCTATTTGTTATAGGATTATTATTTTTGTTTTTGCTTTGCATGTAAAAAAAAATAATCTGGATTATTTTGAAGCGAATGGAACGCATCTATTGACATGTGCGCGGAAAATTAAACAGAATGACAAAGTCATGATAAATATCCCTTAACAAGAGCTCTGAAGCTTACATGTTTTTGAAATGGGAAATTTACACTTTTAAAGGAATACCATTAATATGTATTCTTTACTTGCAAGTCATTACTGTCCGTTGTAGACGCAGGGTATAGCATAAAAAGCAGTAACTTTCACCTAAAGAGTTTGATTTTGTGGGGATATTAATAATCAAAATAATAAAATTAAAGTGCTTTGACAGTAAGTTAAGTTAATTTGTAATCAGCAAGTTTGTTTCATGTTTAAAAATTAACGAAGGGTTGTGATATTTGATTACTTGTTTGTTACATTTCAGCTGTTTTGAGCTGATGCTTCAATAATATCGATAAAATTATATTTAGTGTATTGCAGCAATCCTCTGCTGCAAGAATTTTGTGTTTTGTCGCCGGTCTCATATTGCAGGTAGTATGTGAAGGCCTTTACTTACACGTGTGTTTGCAGGGCTAGGACCGTTCGATTTACATGTAGTGTGCCTTGACTATAAAAACTATTGCAACACTGTGAGCGCGCCATTTTTTACATCTCTACTCGTTGGAGCCGGCCAAACTCGCCGAAAGCCGAAATTTTTCACTGTCGACGTACACGCTAAATAAAGTTGATTTAATAAATTGTGAAATTATTGCATTAAATATATAAAGTGATTAATTTTCAAGGTAAAAATTGTTGTTTCAGTGGTTAACTATTAGTAAAAGCATAAAATTTGCAAGTACAACATATATATTAAGCAAAAATGTTGCTTGAATTTTACCAATTTGCAAAATGTGCAAAGCAGAAATAAAAATGGCGGCGAGGCATCAATTTGACTAGCATTAAAATAATTGAAATTTTTCGGTATATTTAGCATTTTCTGCAAATAATTTTATATTTGCTTGCACACGTCAAATTAAAATAAATTCCAACAATGGCTGATAATGATGATCTTTTGGATTATGAGGATGAGGAGCAGACTGAAACAACTGTAGCAGAAACGCAGGAAGCTCCCAAGAAGGATGTCAAGGGTACTTATGTCTCTATACACAGCTCGGGTTTCCGCGACTTTTTGCTGAAACCGGAAATTCTGCGAGCCATTGTTGATTGCGGCTTTGAGCATCCGTCGGAAGGTGAGTGAATGGTTTTTAAAAAAAAGAAACTATTCAACTATTATGATTTAAGTTCAACACGAATGCATTCCGCAAGCTGTACTTGGAATGGATATTCTTTGTCAAGCCAAATCGGGTATGGGTAAAACTGCTGTCTTTGTTTTGGCCACTCTGCAACAGCTTGAACCAACTGAAAATGTTGTCTATGTTCTTGTGATGTGTCACACCCGCGAGCTTGCATTCCAAATTAGCAAAGAATATGAACGTTTCTCCAAATATATGCCAACGGTCAAGGTAATTTTTGCTGTTATTTACTATTTATCATTTGAGTTTATAAGTGTATTGTAATTCTTCTAGGTTGGTGTCTTTTTTGGTGGTTTATCCATTCAAAAGGATGAGGAAACGCTCAAAAATGTCACCCCGCACATTGTAGTTGGCACACCTGGTCGTATTCTAGCCTTGATTCGTAACAAAAAACTCAACTTGAAGCATTTGAAACATTTTATTCTTGATGAATGCGATAAAATGTTGGAACAACTAGGTAAGTTAAAAATATTAGAAAATTTATATATACATAAGTAATCCATTCTATCCGATACTTGCACAATCTCCTTTTATACATATATAAATAATATATACAGTGTTGGTACGCTGCTACAAAATCGAGTATCTTTTTAAATATTAGGGACACACAAAAATTATTATAGGAACCAAAGCATCATACATCATATTAAAAACAAATCATATTCCAATTTGGTTTTGTTTTATTTATTAAATTTAAAATTAATGTGACAGCATTCAGTTTGTCTGAGAGCAAAACAAAAGCAACATAATTAATATTTGGTATAAGATCCATTATTCTTGATAACCGCTGCACATCTGAGCGGCATCGACTCTATTAAAGTAGATATGTTAGTATTAGTATATTTTCCCAATTAAGCTTCAGCGCTTCATACAGTGCAGTCTTATTGGAAAACCTTTGACCAGAAACTTTTACCTTCAAAATCCCAAAAAGATTTTCAATGGGATTCAAGTCATTGTGACTGTGCCGGCTAATCAAGGACTTAAATCCCATTGCCTCTAATGTAATCTTTGTTGAGCTTTGAAGTGTGCTTCAGGTCGTGATCGGGCTGAAACGTTCACTGAAGCGACATATTCCACTCTGAATGTGGTCGCATCTTGCTTTCTAAAATTTCATATACAAATCGATCCATAATTCCATAGATTTTTTGAAATGGTTCAAGTTCATTATAGGAAAAACAAGTCCAGACTATAATGCCATCGCCTCTGTGTTTAAAATTATTTTGCAGTTTCGGGCTTCAATTCGTGTACCTGGGTGGCGCCGTACCGTGCACATCCCATCTGAATTAATCAAGTTGAACTTTGATTCATCGCTAAAAAACGGTTTTTGATTTTTAAACGGTCCAATTTAGGTGCTCTTTTGGAAGACTGAGTCTAAAAAACAATAAATTGCAACTAGTTGTCACAATTTCAGACAGAATTGTTTAAATTGTAACACCTCACCTTGTTTTTTATGCTTAGCTGTAAGCAAAGGTTTCTCTGCCGGTCTGTAACTTCTTTAATCGTTCTCAACGGCTCGTCTTCAAACAGTGCTGTGGTGGATATCTAAATCGAGTGTCAACCTCCTTGGATGTGGCAAATGCATTTCGTTTGAACACACCACAAATGCTCCTGTCATCACGCAGCGATGTCTTCCGCGGTCGCCCTCTTTAATATACCGTTGTTACGTCTTTTGTGAAGGTATATTTCTTTATTAATCTGCAAACTATCGACCGATTAATATCAAACTGTTTCACATTAGATATTTGCGAATTTTCGTTTTTATATTCGGAAATAATTTGTAATTTAGGAGCTTCACAGTATTTAAAACGTGCCATTATAAATGGAACAGTCAATGGGTCATGTGAATAAAAAATCAGCAAATGCTTTTACTGAATTTTTCTAGTAAAAAGTATGGATTTAGTGAATAAAAAAAGCTATATAGATATATCTTAAAAAGCTTAAAGCTATATAGATATAGATATAAAAAAAGCTATATAGATATAGCTTTTTTTATTCACTAAATCCATACTTTTTACTAGAAAAATTCAGTAAAAGCATTTGCTGATTTTTATTCACATGACCCAATGTCACAACTAGCACAAAAAAAAACTAAACTTAAATGTTTATGACTTACAAACAACACTTGCTTTACAATAACGGAACTTTTACCAATAATTCTTCAAACTTCTGTTCTCTTTTTACATTTCTCAAGTTTTGTTGCTTTTGTTTTGCTCACAGACAAATTGAATGTAGTCAAAGTAATTTTAAATTTAATAAAAAAAAAAAAACAAAACCAAATTTGAATTTGATTTGTTTTATATATGATGTATGAATATATGCTTTGATTCCTATAATCATTTTTGTGTGTCCCCAATTTTAAAAAAGATACACGATTTTGTTGCCATTATAACATAACGTTTCCACGAGGCATATCACATGCCATCATATACATCACGGCATGAGCACCAACTGTCAAAATATGCCACAGTATTTTTCTGTTGGGCATTCTATGCCATGGCATGTTAGTTTAAATACTTCAATTCCATTGAAATTCAGGTATGCAGTACAGCTCATGCCATGAAATAGATCTAAATATAAATAAAACTTAAAAAAAAGCACAACAAAATTGATCAATTGAAGCTAGATCAAAGTCCTTCCAAAGGCTGAAATGGCCAGTTTTTTATATAATCACTTTTTTTTTGGGTATAATTAAATAAAACAAAATTTTGTACTATAATAGAACATAGTTCGAAGTGTTCTAATGCTAAGCTTTAAATTACAATAAATAAATAAAAAAAAAAATAAAATAAAGTGAAAAATTAGGGGTCCTACTCTGTAATGCAATTCGAAAAGCAAATACGATTCGAAAACAAAATCACACCATGAATTTACATGGTTTTTTGACAAATATTTTATTAGTTCGAATTCAATGCAGACAAAAACAGCATTTGAAAGCAAAGATTGAAGTTACTGCCATTTAGTAATCGTAAATCATGTGTTAACATGTGGTGATTTTGTTTTCGAATCGAATTTGGTTATCGATTCGCATTTGGTTTTCGAATCTCATTGTAAGACCCCAGAAAATTAAAAAGAATAAATACAAAATATTGTGATAAGATCAATACTGAGTCAAGTGCCGAAATATTTTAAATAGATCAAAAAGAATTTGCATTACTTTCGTAGAACTGATATTTTTTTATATTAAGGACGTAAGTGAGCCTACTGGGCCTCACGAGGCCCGTCCGTTAAATGTATAGGAAATGTCTGTAAGCTACTACTACGTCAAGTTCGACGAATTTATTACGCTAAATGTGTAAAGTTCTTGTGTGCATATGGTCACATTACATATTTATTTTTTATTGTAAGTAATATTTGAAATGTCGGGAATAAGTGACAAAGACCGACAGCAGCTCACTTAGGACAGGTTCTTTGCTACTAAAAAAATTAGAGAATGAAGAAGACTATCCTTTCGGAAAAACAAGCTTCATAAATTTCTGGATTACAACGAAAATAAAGCAGGTGTCAGCACTATGGACCAGATGCTCAGTTGCTACTCTTTTAAGAGTAGCAAAAACCTATAAACGGATAACATCGTTAATTAATAAAGGTTTTGACATCCCAGTTTGTTACTTCTCACATAAAAAATAGGATAATGAATAGCAACGTTCAAATTTCAATTCAATGTTTTTGTCAATAATTATAAAAAAATATTTTATAAATTCGTAATTCTACCTTTATTATAACATACACAATTGCATTACCCTGAATTATACGGAACGGCAAGGCTGTGAGTCGTGCAATGCGCAGAACGGCAAAAAGAGGCGCAAAGCATTCAAGTCGTGTAAAGTAAATTAATTTGCCTTGAACAGGAACCAAGCAGAAAATTTGTTAGTGTCATGACTACGCTGCTGAGTAGTTACAAATCCAGCACAACAGTTTAACGATCGCTACCTCATTTTCAGTTTTTGTAAATTTGTGTTTAAAAAAATATAAATCAGTCAAAAGTCAACTTGTGTAATAAAATAAAGTAATTTTATCTTTTAAGGCATCCTAACCTCTCCACTACCTTAAGAAACCTTCTAAAATGACACCCACACACAGATGTAGTATCTAGCAATACTTCTACATAATAGCAGCTTGCGATAGCACATCTAGATGGACGAAAATCGTAAAGACAGCTTGCTATGATTTATAGACCCCGCGAGGCCACTTACCGGGCCACTTACCGGGCCACTTACCGCCTCCTAGGCAGCCGCACATCCTAGGGTTAAGATAAAGTGAAAATTTATAATGCCAATTTTTATCAACCGTCAATATTCATGAGCGTAAACAAAAAAAAAATGTGATATCTTTATCTGCTGTCTTAAAAATGAAAACTCCTTTTTCAAATTCCCCGGGAAAAATCATTCAGAATTGGGCTGATAAAAAAGCAGTGAACGATAATAAATAGTACGCTATTGTTATATACCGTATATGTTCTCAGCACTGTATTTTTGCGTATGCTCACGCAAACATGTACGCTTACGAAAAAAACTAAATTTCACCCAACAAATACGAAAAAAAATTTCATCAATTTTCGAAAAATGGTCAAATACCAAAAAAAACATTGTTCACTACCATTAAATTCTACATTAACGCGGTGTTGGCTGGCAAACCCATGGAAATGATTTGTTTTAGAACATTTTCCGTAAACCGCTTTTAAGGGATATGAACAGTGTAATCATCAGAATTTTAGATGTTTCTTGATTCTTTATATAACAGGATCTCTTTGATCGGATTCTTATCAAACATTGTACATATCTGTAGAAAATTATTTAAAAGTGTCCAAAAGAATGGTGTTTAATGCAATTAAATTTTTAAGAAGAATAATACTGTGAAGAAGCTACCCCGAAAATGCAGGGCCCGTGAAACTACTACCAGGGAAGACGGACTGATAGTTCGTGAATCTAAACAATTTCCCCAAAAGACAGCTAACGAAATTCGCGTCTCGGTTTTTGGTGCAGATAATAGCTCACTATCCGTGGACACAATAAAAATATGATTGCGAGAAAATGGACTCTTTGGACGAGCTTCTCGAAAGAAGTCTTTACTGTCTGAGCGTAACAGAAAAAAAGGCTCGATTTCGCAAAAAAATATCGCTACTGGACAGTGAATGAATGGAAAAAGGTATTATTTTCTGACTAAACAAAAATAAACAGAGTATCCTCAGATGGAAAAATTTATGTTCGTCGTCCATGTAAGAAAGAATTTGATCCCAAGTATACACGTCCGACTTTAAAACATGTTGGCGGAAGTATTATGCTCTGGGGTGATATGTCGCGGCGTGGTGTTGGACCTATTCACAAAATTGAAGGTCGTATGGATCAATTCCAATATATTTCAATATTAAATGACGTAATGTTACCTTTTGCTGACGACCACATGCCTGTTACATGGATCTTTCTACAGGATAATTATCCGAAGCACACAGCGCGCACTACTAAAAATTGGTTTGAGGAAAAATTTGCAACTTTATTGAACTGACCTTCATGCAGTCCGGATCTTAATCCAATAGAAAATTTTTGGGAGCTATTAAAAAGGAAAATTAGATTGCATAAAGTTGGAAATTTTGTGAAGCTTAACAAAATCGCTAAGCAGGAGTGGGAAGCCCTACCAATAGAAGTTTGTCAAAAACTAATTGATTCCATGCCGCGCATTTGCCTCCTAGTAAATGAAAATAATGGTTTTGCAACAAAATATTAATTTTTGTTATCATATAAAACAATTTTTCAAATAAAACACAATTGTTGTTAATTATATGCACGACCTCTTTAGATTATACAAAAATATTATGAAAAAATTTTAACTATCCTTATCTTTATTTAAATAAATCTGCATGCACTTAGAATGCATCTACTAATAGACAAACACTTGGTAAAAAATTTCAAAGTTTTTTTATAAAAAATCGAATGTATATAAAATTTTCTAATCACTGTTAATGTGTTGCTAATAAGTTGCACGGAACTGTATATACGTCGTTCATGGAATACCATTAATATAAAAATTGTTTAAGTTAAACCTGTAGCGCATATATTATTAGGCATAGAAAATCTTACAAATTATTAGCCCTAAAAGTTATGCATACGATCCCGACTTTAAAATATATTGACAGATGGTTGTTTTGTTTAAAAATAATATAATTTCTTTAAAAAAAATTGCGAAAACACAAAAATAGAAAGCATACAATTAATCGGGCTAGTCACTTAATTAAATGAAGTGATAAAATGCATTGCATTTTACACCACCACATCCATTTTGTCCTTTTTGAAATGAAAAATAATTTCTCACGAATAATGAAAAAAAACTATGGATGCCATTTAATAACAATCAAATTTAAAAAAAATAGTCCAATAGAATAAGCATTTGAACAACAAACGAAGACATTAAAAAACCAAGGTACATACGAAAAATAACCAAAATTGTATGGAGAAATTTTGAATGATTGCTTATTTAAATATTGGTTATTCTACGGTTGAAAATTTGTGCTTGGGGCTTTTGTGTTTGGGGATTTCGTGATTGGGGATTTCGTGATTGGGTATAATACTCTTGAGGCTTTATTAAAATGTGGGGCAAATCGTGTTTGGGAATATTATAATTGGCTTTCTATCATATTTCTATTAATAAAATAAATTTTTCTTTTCTTTCAGATATGCGTCGTGACGTACAGGAAATCTTTCGCAGCACGCCACATGGAAAACAAGTCATGATGTTTTCCGCTACGCTCAGCAAAGAAATTCGTCCTGTTTGCAAGAAATTTATGCAAGATGTAAATATCTCCGTGTTCATTCTACTTGTACTTCTACTACTAGTTAGCTCACTAAGATTTATATCAGTATCGGAAATGAATCACAAACATAATAAAGTAAAAAATATAATACCAACGTTCATAACATTTGGCAAAAGGAAGGCCGCCATTAACGTCTTTAATAAAGAAAAACAAAAACTAATCATTACCATTATAACAAAGAAAGCAAATACAAAAACTATTCAAATAGTTTAAAATTAAAGGATAAACTCGCGTGCGTTTATAACAATTATTACAAAATATGTAATTAATATAAAGTGATTTACAAAAAATTATTGCCGTTAGACGAATAACAATTGTTGTTTTAAATCCATAATTAAAAATATGCTGAATTTTCCTCAATGTTCCAACATGCAATGAAATTGAATAAAAAAAAAACGGTCGCGCTTTTCGCTTTAATGCAAAACTAAAGCAGTACAACTGTAAGGAAACAAATTGAAGGCGCTTGGTTTTCAATCTTCAACTTCAGCCAGTTCCTAGTGTTGGTTCTTTGGTACGAGGTTATGAGGAAGAAACACGTGATGTTTGGAGGCATCATCGTATCAACATAACTCAGCTCTATCAGCTCTGCTTTTGCTCGGTATTGGAGTTGCCGTATGTAATTGCTTAAGTACATAAAGTACACAGTCAATTAATGGCTTGAGAAGATTTTTGCATTTAATTACAAGAAAAACAAACTACTTTATGGACCGTTAAAAATTGAGACTTAATATTGTACAGATTCAAAAACAATCAGTTGGCTGGCGTTTTTATATTCAAGCTTACGTGTTTTTCTTTTTCTTTTACCCTTTATTTTTTCCAACTTTTAGCCAATGGAAGTCTATGTTGACGATGAAGCTAAACTCACTTTGCATGGTCTACAGCAACATTACGTCAAGTTGAAGGAAAACGAAAAAAACAAAAAGTTGTTTGAATTGTTGGATGTGCTTGAATTCAATCAAGTATGCCCCCTTTTTAGAAATAAAAAATATTTACTTATGAACCTTTAAATCTTTTTACAGGTGGTAATTTTTGTCAAGTCAGTTCAACGATGCATGGCTTTAGCTCAGCTATTAACTGAACAGAATTTCCCAGCCATTGGTATACATCGTGGCATGACACAGGAGGAGCGTTTAGATCGTTATCAGCAATTTAAAGATTTCCAGAAGCGTATTTTGGTTGCCACTAATCTTTTTGGGCGCGGCATGGATATTGAGCGCGTTAATATTGTCTTTAACTATGATATGCCTGAAGATTCCGACACCTACTTGCATCGAGTTGCGCGTGCTGGTCGTTTTGGTACAAAAGGCTTGGCCATAACTTTCGTATCGGACGAAGCTGATGCAAAGATTCTGAATGAAGTACAGGACAGATTCGATGTTAATATTACTGAACTACCGGACGAAATTGATTTATCATCTTATAGTAAGTTTGCAACTGCCGTTTTCTTTTGTATTATTTTATTTTTAACAATATATCTTTTCATTACCATTGCAGTTGAAGGACGATAGGCGCTAATATTTCAGCCGAATTTTAAAAATTAACTTTTTAGAACATCGTTGTTCTATTTGATAATCAATTTAATAATAATAAAAGTTCATTGATTATAAGAAAACAAACAAGGCTTAAGTGTAATTTTTACTACAACTATATTTTAATATACAATTTCTCTCTTTTTATAAATAAGTATTTTATGAAAATGACGAAAGCATAATAAAAGTTGATGCCAAAAACTTATCGAAAATATTTTTCGACCATGGCGTATAATATAAAATATTTGTTTTGCTTTTTATTTTTTTATTAAAAAACTTGTAGATTACTAAATGCACTTAATAAGCAATATGTTTAATAACAAAAGATATAAAGAATATAGTAAAATCGCTTCAGTATTTTACGGCGATCTTGAATTATATACCAAAGACTGAAAAAAAAAATCTGAACTGGTTCTCAAACATAGTAAAATCGCAAACAATATAGCAAATGAGGTGACTGGCCTGTTGGCTCTAACAAGTTTACAAACACAATAAAACAAAATTTGATGTTCACTAATGAATTCTTAATCTAATGAATGAATAATTTTATCTTAAACAAGGAAAGTTGCAAGCACCGAAGTAAACAACAGAATTTGTTAGTGTTGAGAGCCATGTATCTATTTTTATGGTTAGCCGATCACGATGTCAGATCACACGGATAAGCAAAAACTTGAGAAATTTTGCTCACCGCCGTAACAAATCTAAGAACTTTTGTATGGAAGGATTATTTTTATAATGAATCAACACGAAGCTTTTAAGCGCTTGTGTTAAATATACGTTGTCTTTTAGTTACGAGTTACGCTCAGGATAAGATTTTTTTGCTCATAAGGGCATTGAGTCGGGTTTGCTACATGCTACATTTGAAGCAAACTGAGTATCACTGAGATCTTGAATGCCAAAGTCTAAAAAATCAACCGACAAAATGGGAAGCTAATAAACTCATCATGTGTTGTAATTGCTTCAGTAAAAGTACTATAATAAAGGGTCTATTAGGACATGCATCACGTTTTGTAATATGCGTATAAAACACAACTGGCATTTTTCAAGCGTTCAAATTGCAAAGTGAGTTTCTTTGTGACGCTGCCGAATATGCTGCCCTGTTCTGAATTCCGAGCTGGAATTGCGTAAAATTCGGTATTCATTTCCGATCGGTTTTAAAACGGTGTTCTTGCATTCCGATCGGAAATGTGAGGATGTTCGAAACAAAATAAAATTGGATTCGAGCATGTCAAAATCAGCTATTTTGTTAGTCTCGAAAAACAATTTTTTTGGTGCTTTTTAATACGTATGTGAGTTATCTACAGTCAAGAACTAAAGTCTACATACAGCACTAATGTAACAGTTTTTTTAATATGTAACATATGTTACATATGTTTATTGATTTATAAAAAAACAAAAAAGAATCGGATTCAAGAACTTTACAAAGAATTAAAAAAAAAAAACAAAAAACAAGCATGACAATAGTCTACATACAGCGAGCGCACTTTGAGCACAAAGCAAAAGCTGCAAAAAAATAACTGAATTGTCACTAGACGAAAAATTTTGCATTGTAGATCTAAATAAGAAGAATTGGTGCCTGTTTAGTTTTTACTTGAAAGTTGTGCTGATAAATTGAACTAAAAAATGTCGACGAGAAAAGAAATCACTGTTGACGTCAGGAAATTGGTACTTAAACACCGACAAGAAGAAATATCATGACGAAATCGCAAAAATTGTGAACCTTAGTCGTGCAACAGTTCAGACAATAATAAAAAAATATGCAAAGATGTTAACGTATCAACGGATTATTCAGTAGAACACCGCGGAAGAAGCCATTAATTTCTGAAAAAAATCGCTGCCTTCGACTTAACTTTCCTAAGGCTTATATTGATAAAAGCATAGATTTTTAGTCTAGGGGTTTGTTCACGGATGAATCAAAGTACAATATATTTGGAAGTGATGGCAGGTCCAAAATCTGGAGAAAGAAAAACGCTGCAATGGAGCTAAAAAACATGATACCAACCGTAAAGCATGGAGGCGGCAGTGTTATGGTTTGGGGAGCCATGGCAGCTTCTGGCGTTGGGAAGCTTACTTTTATTCAAGGTAGTATGGACCGCTTTCAGTATAAAAGTATTTTAGAAGGCAATTTCAAACCATCAGTAGAAGCTTTGGGACTTGGGAATAGCTGGATTTTCTAGCAGGACAACGACCCCAAGCATACTGCTAAGCTAGTCAAGGAGTGGCTACTCTACTACGCACCGAGGCAGCTCAATACACCACCACATAGCCCGGACCTAAATCCAATAGAGCATGTGTGGGAGCTTTTGGAGCGTAAAATTAACCGAAGCAAAATATCTTCAGAGGAAGAGAACAGAAACTTAGTTGCCTCCATGCCACGACGTCTCCAAGCAGTTATTGATGCCCAAGAAGGTTCAACAAAATATTGATTTTTTTTACACATCTCCAGTATCTTTTAATATATGTTAAGTCAAAAACTTTGTTGTATGTAGACTTTTGTCATGTAAGTTTTATGGTATTTTTTAATTCTTTGTAAAGAAGTTCTTGAATTCGATTCTTATTTTGTTTTTTTTTATTAATCCCTCTGTCCGTTCGTCTAAATTTAATGAAATAAGAAATGTTTTGAAGGACTCATGCTTAGATGTGTTTGGAGTATCTGAAACTTGGCTAAAACCCTATATTTCGAATACAGCTGTTAAGATTCCAGGGTTTAACTTTTTCAGAAATGATCGCTTGAACATGAGAGGTGGTGGTGTTGGAATATATGTAGCTAATAATATTAAAACTAGAATCATACATGAGATTTCAGTTAGTGGAACTATTGAGGGTATTTTTGTTGAAATCAACTTAAGGTGTGCACGTATTCTTGTTGGCTGCATATATCTACCACACGGCAATTTTTCAAATCTAAGAGACATCCTGTGTGATTTATGCTGCAGATACGAAAATATTATTTGCATGGGTGATTTTAATTGTAACCTTTTTAATTCCTCTGCAGTAAGTACAATGAGAGAGGTGCTTTCCTGTGCAAACTTGTCTTATGCTCACAATAACCTACCAACACATTTTGATTACCATTGGAATTCAGTATCGCTTATTGACTTCTTTTTACTAAATGACATTAGCAAGCTTAAGTACTCTGGTCAATTTCAATGTCCTAATATATCGCGGCATGCTTTTATCTACATAAGCGTTGATTTCCTTGCCGAAAACAAACAAAGATTTATTGAATATCGTGATTATAATGCTATAAATTTCCAACAACTAGAACGTCGAATAAATAATACTATCTTGAACTACATTTTTGAAACAAATAGCGTAAATGAGCAACTGCAATGCCTTAATGACGTAATATCTGACTCTTTTTCTATGGTACCTATCCGTAAAAAAACTCTGAAAACCGGAGATATGGACCCCTTCATGAAAAGACCTGATGTAGTCTATGCTATTAGTTTGCGTGATTTGGCTTATAAATCTTTTATTGAAAATAACTGCGAAAGTAACTGGAAGATTTTTTCAAAATATAGGAACAAAGCGAAGTCTATAATTCGTAAAGCAAAAATCCAGTATGGAACTGCACGTTTCCAAAACGTAAATGGAAAGCAACTTTGGAATATGCTGAGAGGAGATGGATGTGTGAATGAAAATAGCTTCTCTGATGATGTTGATCCAGATATGCTAAACTCTTTTTTTGTCTCTTCTCAGGTACGCTCCAATAATGCATATAGTGATTTTGACGCTGATTCAAGCACAGGATTTATGTTTAGAAACATCACTCTTAATGAGCTCTACTTAGCTACATATCGAATAAAGTCGAACTCCATTGGTTCTGATAATATTCCCATAAAATTTATTAAGATAATATACCCGTTTATTGAGCAGTATTTATTACACTTTATTAATACAATAATTACTACGTCAACATTTCCCACTGCTTGGAAAACAGCAAGAGTGGTTCCGATTAAAAAGAAAGGAAATTCCTGTGCTTTTGAAAACTTTCGGCCTATAAGCATTCTTCCATCACTCTCAAAAATTGTGGAGAGTATTCTCAATGCCCAAATATATGATAATCTGAGCGATTTAAGTAAACTCAGTCAATGTCAATCTGGATTCCGCAATGGATATAACACAACTTCTATGGTACTAGGACTAACTGAAAAGATACGTCACAACTCCAATCAGAACAAGCTCAGTGTACTACTTTCTCTTGACCTGTCTAAGGCATTTGACTTAGTTGACCATAATATCTTAATCCATAAGCTTGCACAAGATTTTCTTTTTTCCAGCTCTGCACGCTCCCTTATTAAGTCCTTTCTAACTGGTCGAAGACAATTTGTCTCTTGTGGCAATCGGTTGTCAAATACTTTAGATGTGCTGAGTGGAGTCCCTCAGGGCTCTGTATTGGGACCCCTATTATTTATGATTTATATTAACAGTCTTGTAGATCAAATAGGTATAGATAGCTCTAATATCTATCTGTATGCTGATGACATATACCTGCTCTTCTCTTCCAACTTTGACTTTGTTGACTCGCTACAAGCTTGCATTAATTACACAACTGATCAGATATTATATTGGATGGATGTGAATAAATTAGTTATCAACTATAGCAAAACAAAAGCTATTATATTTAATATGCCTTATAATAATGATGAAATACCTATTTCAATTTCTATAAATAACATTGAAATTGAATTCGTAGAACACTTAAGATGTTTAGGCATTATAATTGACTCCAACCTCAACTATAAGGCTCATATAAACAAGTTAAGTAATAAGATCAATTTTATGTTACATAAATTATATAGCATGAATACCTACATGCCAACTCCAGTTAAACTTAGTGTTGCACAAGCACTACTTATGCCCCATATCATATATGGGTTAGAGATTTATTCTTGTACTAATCTGTGCAACATTAACCAACTGCGTCGCATCTTTAATAGGATTATTCGGTTTGCTTTCAACATCCAAGTTCGTGATCATGTTTCGGAACATGTTCTTATGTTTCTTCATTGCAATTTTATTAACTATATTGAAATGAGACAAATTTTGCTATTTTACAAAGTTATTAAAACTAAAACTCCAATTTATCTTTGGAATTTATTTAGTTTTACTAGGTCTCGAAGAAACACACAAATATTAATTCCTCGTATCTACAAATCTATTTTTGAGCGGTCATTTCTTATCAAGGTTGCACGTGTATGGAACCTTTTACCTAGTAGCTTTAAGCAATTTTCAGACTCATTAAATACTTTCAAACGTAAATATTTGCAACACGTTAGTGAATTGGCTTAATCGTAACAGCAGGTCTTATTTCGTCTGATATAGGGGTTGTCTTGTGAAAAATTAAATAATTAGGGATTTTAGATTTAGGGTTTCCACAATTTATTATTTGTATTGAAATTGAAAAATAAATATACTATATCATATTGAACTTTAAACTATAATAGAAATTTATAAACATCTTTAATGTAAAATATAAACTTAGACTTACTTGTACAATTCTTTACTTGTAATCATATTGGCCTTAATTGGCTTCGATTATACACATGAAATAAATAAATAAATAAATAAATAAATAAATAATCAATAATCATATGTAATCAAACTGCATCACTTTTTTTATTATATCTTGTTACATATTAAAAACGCCTTTAAATTAGTGCTGTATGTAGATTTTAGTCCTTGACTGTATTTTTGTTGAATTAACTGTAATTTTGATAATAAAATGAGTTTGATATTGAATTTATCAACTTAAGTTAAACCTTTTGCCCTGCAATCTACGATTCATACAATTATTCAATTGACCACAACTTGACGATTCCTGGCCGAAGGAGGTTATAAGCGTTAAGTGGGAAATTATGCAAACATAGCTTTAGGAAGAAGCACTGCGTTGACTGTGGTCAAGAATATGTTGAACCATATGGAATGCCTCCTATGTCCAAAATAAATTAAATTTAATATGTCTAGTGGCTATTAACAAAAATCAAAAAGACGCTTCCATAAAAAAGGGCATTATTTTGTGTTTTCCCCTAAGATAAATGCCTTTATTCTTGTTCTCACCTCACCTATGTGAGAGTTCTCACACTCGTGTCACGTCACTAGAAATCAGGTATTCTTGTTGTCATGTGGCGTTAATTTGTGAACTGGCTGGTAAAATGGCTGCCAAACAGCTGATCGGATTGAAACCAGTTGCAAATTCGTTTTATCGGATTGCAGAACCGGTCAGTTCCGACATTGTTAGCAATTCCAAGTCGATGTTAAATATCGGATTACAAAACACCTATCGAAATAAATTCCGATTCATATCAATATCGGATTTCAGAAGAGATGTCAGTTTTTTCGGGTCACGTAAGGTTTTCGTACTACATCGCTCCAGTGCAAACCCTAACGTCCTACTGGTAATTGAATCAATATTTCTCATTTTAGGGAGGGCCGGTGAGGGTTAATCAGCCCAATTATGAAACTTTTCTACCGGAGAATCGGAAAGGGAGTTTTAATTTTTATGATAAGTTTTAAGAACATTTTGGAAATTTTTAATGCAATTTTTTTCATCAACCGTCGATATTTATGTTTAAAAAATTATCAGCACAATTCTAAATGATTTTTCCCAGGGAATCGGAAAAGGGAGTTTTAATTTTTAAGATAAAGTTCAAAAACATTTTGGAGATTTTTAATGCCATTTGTTCATTAACCATCAATAGTCATGAGTGTAAAAAAAATTATGTGATATCTTTATCTGCTATCTTAAAAAGGAAAACTCCCTTTTCCGATTCCCCAGGAAAAATCATTCAGAATTGGGCTGGATGTCCTTATTTGCAATTTAAAAAATAAAACCCCTTTTTCGATTCCCAGCGATAAAAGTTTAATATTTATAACATTAATAAAAAAGTAATTCTCAAATATTTTATAAGTGTGAAGTAAGATATTTTATTGAAATTGAGTTAAATAAGTGAATGTTGTTAATAACAAGATATCGAAAAATGAAATAAATGGTTCAGGAAAATTTTGATTTTCAAAAATCATTTATTTTACTGTATCATGCACTGAATTATTATCTATGTGACTATTAAAATTAAGGGACAAAGAACAACCATACTTTTTAATTAATTTAAGAAACATTTTAGTTATATTTTTAGGAAAATATGTGTTTATTGTAAGTGAAATATTTATTATAAGATGTCTTTAAAATTTTTTGATTATTAAATGTTTCCTAATATATTTGAACTGTCAGTTTTTGTAGCTGCTTAATTGTTATAAATTTATTTCTGTTAGCCATTTGTAATAACTTTAAAACATTAATTAGGGAAGCGATTAGAAAATATTTTTGTAAAGAATTTTAGAGCACTCTAACTCTTTACTCTTTATGTTAGAGTGCTTTCTAACTCTTTTATATATTATTTTGACCAACTTGGCTTTATATGTATATGTTACATTCTGAATAAATGAAATGAAAACTCATGCAAAGTTGATTTTTTTCATGAATTTGCCTTAAACCAAACTAAAGGAACGTATTTAAAAATATCAAAATGGATTAGATTTTTTAGTACCTATTGATAAAAGGTCGTTAATAAAGAATTAATAAGATTAAAACTCAAAATTAGTATTTTAATGGCAAGAAAACTGTTTTTAAAATGCAAACAAATTATTAGGTGTAAAACGTTTCGAAAGCACCCCTGCTAAGCTCTAAGGTTTAATTTTATAAAAATGCATAATTTTGGTTTAATTTCTGTTCAAAAATATTTTATTTTTCTCATTAAATACCAAAGAATTAATCATTGAAAGCTTTTTACATTGAGGTTCGAAAGTATTTTTTGTTTCTTTTTTAATATAAAAAAGTGATTTTAAAAATTACCATAAAAATAACATAAAAAATTTATTATGAGAATTATCCTGTGAATATGACTTTAATCTTGTCTTAACTCTCCAGGCAAAAATAAGTTTTTCGTGCTTAGATTGCGAAATGCCTAAATATGTATTGACAATATACACCTACATATTATTAAAGCAATTTATGGCAACACTTGGAATGGTATGACTTAATATAAGTGCGACTAAAAAAGGTCATAAAAATAGTCTAAACCTTGTCCCAATTCCCATATGGAAATACCAACGCCCATTTCTTGGGCCAACTTGATGCGTTCGTTTATGGAATAAAGTGTCGGATAGAAAACCATGTGGCGTCCGGTGTTAGTTCTGTTAAAAATATAAAATATAAAAATATTATTTAAAGTTTAGAAAAGTATTTCTTAGCAACTTGCTTAATTTCGAAAAAATGTTCTACATCATGTTCATCGAATGTCAAACGTTTTTTAACATGTTTAAGCAGCTCCAAATACTGTCCACCAATAATAAAATTACCACCATCTGGCGTATAGTCGTTGCCGTACATGTTAAGACCCATCAATATCTTGCGACGTTTGCTATTAAAATCTTTACTATTAGCTGGTACCAGATTTTCGATGCTGCGTCGAATCCAATCAAGTGGAGCATTGGCACCTAGCAAAAAAATACAAATGTTGATAAAATAATATAAAGTTTTAACAGCGCAAAACAGATATAGGCACCTGGTCGCTGAACACTGGAGTAGTCATAGGTCATGAGTGAGAATGCGTGCACGTGCTTGTAAAGTGCATCCAAATGTTTTCCCCCAAAAAGCTCTTCCATACCCTTTCGCATTGGAGGAATTACAAGGACAAGCCGAAGATTCTCTTTTTCCAATGCATTTGCTAAATAAATTTAAATAAAGAGCTTTATGTTTTTTAGAAATTATCAAAATAATGATTTCTTTCTTTACCCATTTCAATGATCAGCCTTTGAAGGAACTCATCGTCCACACGCCCAGCAAGATGTGACCAGAACTCCAATACCACACCATCGAAACCATTATCTAAACAAGCATCCAGAACAACTTGATTTACTTTGGCACGATCGTCCGCATAGCTAAGCAAACGCGAAAAATCTTTATCGTTAAATTTGTCGAAGAGAATGCGTGGAAAAACTACAGAAATATCTTCTTTAAGTTATGAACAAAAATAAAAACTTTTATGCATACACTTTACACTGCTACGCTCGGACTTGGAGCTTTTGCGCCGCACATCCTTAATCCAACCGGCATCAATATCATGCGTTCCAGCCAACATATACTCTTCATCATGTTTAATTATTTGAAACCAAACCGGCGAGATGATGTCAAACTTCTTGGCAAACATTTTTGCCACATCATATCCGTGCGAGTTCCACTACAGAATGCAAATACAAAAAACCAATAAAATTATGATTGCACTTCATGAAGGAATATGCCAAATTACCGCAGTCACGTAGCCCAGCACGGTGCCATTGAAATGTCGTACTGCAGTGTCCTTGCAGTATGCGGCATTATGCACCAATATGTCCTTGGCCAATGGTTGTTCTTCCACTAGTTCGCGTTCGAAAACATTATCTTCCTGTGGTCCCGTTCTTGGTTTTGGCTGTTTTGGGTGCTGCTTGCTCTTGTCTCCAGGTGATATTGTTGCCCCAACAAAATGCTGTCCTCCGCTGTTTAACAGGCCGATTGTTACACTTTGTAAGAGCAGTATTAAAAGCAGTCTGCTCTGCATTTTATTGATTAGTGACGACAGTTGGAAGGCAGTAAAACGAATGAACGAAAGATTAGCCTGCTGGTTACCTTGGTGCCGTAGAATATGATTGTTTGGCGGTTGTCCACGTAGAATACCGGTAAAATTTATATTTTGTAAATAAATCACCAAAACAGCTGTTTTAATTGATGACGTTAGTGCTGCCACTTTTTTGCTGTCAATATGTAATGCCACCTTTTTCCCCGAAAACAAACAAAATAGTTCTGTTCCCGTACTCGATTCCAGTAGATTGAAGTTACTTATCTTTGCTAATAATTGACCGATCCGATTAATTTGGGGACTATTCGAAACAAATTTATATATCTTTAAAATTAAAGTTAAAACAACCAACCCGGTTACGCTTCAGAAGGTCTTTCTGCATATTATTATTTTGCTTGCATAAAACCGTTATTTCCTCTAATAATTCTGTTATTAAGGGTTAAAAAAACCTCATATACTAAAAGCTGAAATAATTACCTTTTGTTTGATGTATAATGTGTTAAACTTTTTTCTCCATTATTTCTGTATTTTTAATTTTTGTATACATACTAGGTTGAACAGTACAATAATATGGGTTTTTTGTTTTTAACTAATCGTTCATTTTGAGAATATAGGTTTAATGTACTCACGGTCAAAATAAGATTCACCTACAGAATTATCGATATATCGATTAATTATCGATGTTTTTATAAGTAAATGTTCTGTTTAAGTAAACATTTATATTTCTACAATAATCCGATCGATTCGAAAGATTGATGTCTCGATTAAAAGGTAATTGAATTAGCTTTTACGATATAAATCTTTTGTAAGAATATTTTGATTTTATAAGCAATATAATGTCGTTTACATTTTTTTATTTGATTTCTGGCCGCCGTTTAGGGATTAAAACCCTCACATAATGCCAAAAATTGGATTTGAAATTATGGCTAGTTTTTTTAGCTATTTTTATTAAACGTATTTTGGACTCCTTAGTCCAAAAATACAAAAATAAAATGTCAGCGTCGAATGACTTAGGAGATAAAATTCGCAAAAGTTTCAAAATTCAGTGCAAAATATGAAGTTTGTGGAGTATAGCCAAAAATAAACAATAACTGCATTCAGCGGAAGGAAGGAGTGGAACTGGAATGCATTAATTATATTATTTTTAAAATAAGCGAAAAACTCAAATTAAATATTTTCATTATGTTATAGAAATGTGTAAACAAGTCTTCTTTTAAAGAACATACTTAATGTATGCCATCAAAACGCTTCAATTTAGTAGTTCAATAATAATATAATTAATTTTAAATAATTTTATGAAAATGTGTAATATTGGGCTTAAAACTATTTTCATTGATTGAAATAAAAAATAATTGGAAAAACTTTCTCTTAGAAAACTATTTATTTTTTCATCTTGAAAAATGTTAGAGAAGATCTTGAAGATCAAGTGGAGGGAGATCCAGCCTTATCTCAACTGGAGATCGAAGGACAGTTTCCTTAGAGAATGGCTTGGATCTCAAGTGGATGTCAAGTTGATACTCAGCACTGGAGATTGGAGAAACAAACTGCAGCTCCATTTGACGTCATGCCGATCTCCAAGGTAAATGTTTATTGGGTTAAGACAGTTGCAATACATTCACAAAATTTTACCCACACACACACACTACTTTTGCCACTGTCTACCCTGCTGTCTTAACTTTTTTGGAGACAGTTGGCGGGACATTAGCTAGGACAGTAGAATAATATTTTGCGTATTTAATGATAGAAAGTGAGAAAATTCAATTAAATTAATTGAAAATTTACAATACTTTGGCGCAGCTTAAAAGAAAAAATTCTTCGTAAAGGCCCAGTTATAATAGACGTAATGTAAAGTAACGTAATGTTGTCAACTGTCATCGTGACGGGACGTAATGTAAGAAAACGTTGTAGCAATTATAATAGGCAGTAGCCAGGCAGTTGTTGTCGTAAATAATTGCACGTTCATGTACAAGTACAATTAAAACTTCGTCATCCATAGCTGTGAATATGTAGAACTATCACATTAATAACGAAAACTCAACAAAAAGCATAGTTCAACAATATAAAATAGCGCAATAATCGAATCTAACCTCAATGTTTAGTTGTTCTTTGAACAGACGTAATGTAAAGTAACATAGAAATCGAAATCCAACGGATTTTTACGTCCCGTTACATTACGTTACGTTTATTATAATCACTTGTATAAGAAAGTATTGTTTGAAACAATAGGGGTATTCACGATTCAGTGCACCTACCTGTGCAGTTGAGGACTTGTGCACTTTACAAAAACAAAATGTACTTACGTCAAAAATCTACACAAGTGCTTTTCTACTATTACCTTCAACTTGAGGACTTGAGCAGTTGTGCACTTGTGTGCAACGAAAAATGTTGACAGCTTTGAAATAGTGATGGAAGTGTGTTCACGAAAACCTAACTGCACAAGTCCTCAAGTCCTCAACTGCACAGGCAAGTGCACTGAATCGTGAATACCCCTTATAAGTGAAAAACACACTGCTCAATTGACATTAGACCACATTACGTTACGTCTATTATAACTGGGCTTTAAATGGAAATATTTTACTATTTTGTCTACTGTCTTGCCAACTGTCTGGACGCTTATTCACAAACATAAAGTTTGACAACTTATGCCCATATTACACGATGCTCGTTTGGTCGGCGAGCAGATAATTTTGTTGTTGCTTCCAATGCAAAACTGTCAAAATTTTGGAGAATGCAACAACAAACATATTGCACGGCCATGTGCACGAGGAGCAAACGAGCATCGTGTAATATGGGCATTATACGTATTCTTGACTGTCTTAACTGTATTTTCTCGTGTATCCCCCGTGTAAGCATACAATTAATAAATATTTTCGTTGTTTCGCATTTCAAAAATTAAAAAATCAATTATGACAATCTAATACTTACACTAATGACCGACTGAAAGAATTTCGCACAAATATCACTTACATCCTAGATCAGATCCCTAGTAGCACAAACAGTATTTATAGCTTCTTTTACTTACCTTTTAAAGATAAGTACAAAGACAGGAATTGTACTTTTAAGTTCTTTATTAAGGCTTATTAGGCCAATTTGGCGTATCTGATATAAAGACATGCTTAGTCTCTTTGAAGAGACTTGATAAGGTATCTTTTAAAGGTCTTTGAAAGGCACCTTACAAAGATTTTAAAAATAGGTAGGAATTCAGAACAGACAAGTTTTTGTTGCCAGCAGCGTAGGAAAGAATTTCCTTTTCCACCACTTTTGCTGGACACTTGATCAACTCGATCTCGGGCGGAATTCCAGGTGCAATATTATTCAAAATGAATTGAGTTACCTTGTGATCGCTCTTTAGTTTTGGCCATGAGAGCACTCCACGGCTTTCCCAACTAGCTGGAATGAGTGCTAGCGATCGCTTTTTTCCGTCCTTCGTGCTTATAATTTTAAATGAAGCTGACATCTAAAATTTGTTTATTTATTAAAGCACAATTAATTAAAGCACACATATATATTTTAAATTTAAATTTTTCTATTCAACTTTTTACATTTTTTAATTTTGCTGTTCAACAAACACGAGGCATACGCAGGGTTGCTAAATATTTTTAACTACCTCGCATGTCTTTATAATCATACTATTATGCACATTATAAAGACACTAATGTGACATGCCGCAATATCTTTATAATAACTTCAATATGAGCTCTAAAAATTCATATTAAAGACATTTTTTTACGTATCTCTTTTTTATGGTCTTGTAAACGCTTTATAAAGATATTATAAACGCAAAAGTTTGCTATAAAGCATAGTATCTTTTTAATTACATTACAGAGCGATTATAAATACATCGTTGTTTTGTAATCTGGATTTTGTACTTATAACTTCTCCTTGAGCTACTAGGGATTGCAGCGTACTTCAACTAACTACTACTTTAACTTATAAAACTTTTTAAGTTAAGAAAAGTAATCTGCGAAGTGTGCACAAATTTGTTTATAAAAGTTATTTTAGAATTATCTGGAATAATGTTGCTATATATTCATAATTGTATCGTTCAAAAATATGTTTTAATTATTTTTACACAAACCGTAATATGAAACGTTACGATAGATACGTTATGATACAGATTGTTCTCATCAAAGAGCCTGTTCTCACGCGCCTTACGTTAGGCGGAGCATCGGATTAATTTTGACGTATACAGGTAAGGTGGGAAGTGGGAAGGTGACAAGTTACGTAAGTCAGCATTTTCCAAAATTTTAAAAATTTTGCGATTCATTTTGAAGTTTGTTATTTTGAAGTTTCATTGTTTGTCATTTTCCTCTTGGTTCTCTTATGTTTCAGCGCAAATAAAATTTGTTTTGCATTGGTTGGGTTTTCACTTTTACTCATTTCTAATTTTTTGCGTTGCTGTTTAATTTAAGACTTACAAAGTAATGAATTTTCCGAAATTTAACAGCACATTTTATCGACTGTTCTCGGAATTAAAAATAAGGCGGTCTTAAAAAAGTCAGTAGTAAGAACACCTGACAGATGCATAGTGTCAAAATAACTCCATTAATATGTCTTTTTTAAGGCGAGTGAGAACTGGGTCAAAGAAGTAAAAATAATTTATATTTTTATTTATTTAATTGAACTAGAAAACATATAAACATTCAGGACTAAAAATCGAAAATTGAAAAAAATAATTTTTGTCACCATTTTTTAACTTTTGTTAAATTTTTATGTATCTGAACATAGCTTTGTCACTGAACTCCTCCTAAACGACTGGACCGATTTGATGAAATTTGGTGTGTGTGTGCGGCTGGGTCTGTAGATGGTTTTGGTCTGAAGTTTGACCTGGTAAGTTTTAAAAGCGGTATTTACGAGTATAACTCTGAAACGAGTTCAGAAATTGTCTTGACTCTTTCACTACACCATTACTTTTTATGCAAAAAAAATTACAAAAATACTAAATGAATAAAAATAAAAAAAAAAAAAAATCTTAAATTTTTATGATTTTTCGATCGTATAAAACTTTTCAAATTTTTACAATAGAAACTTCAAATCAACCCTACATTTATGCATACCATATGAAAGAAAATTAAGAAAGCCATTTTTGGTTTTGAATATTTTTTTCACCAACAAATAAATAACCTTAAATATTCGTTAAGGTTTTGTTTTTTTAATTATAAAAATTAGAAGAGAAACGAAAATTTAAAACTTTGAAACACGATTGGACGGACAATTAATCAAAATTAAAAAAAAAAGTAATGCAATCCTTTGTAGCATGACCGAGTTATTCACTTTCAAAGCCAGCACTTTCATTTTTAAGTGATTTTTTGTTCTATTTCACCAAAAAATAAACTTAGCACTAAAAACTTTTTGTGTGTTTCAGGTACGAAATTTTTTGTGATGTCAATTTCTTGTAAATTTAAAGCAATTTACATGTTCCTATAGAAAACGAAATATTTCTAATAAAAGACATCTAAACTAGCAATGTACTTACCACAAAGGTATGCAATTACCAAATTGCAATAATATAACACTTCAGGAAGTTATTAAACACACACCAAGGAAGGTTTTAACATGGAAAAGAGGGGCGTGTCACCTCCCATATAGCCGAAATATTTGATATCGGATGGCTTTGGAATTATAAGTCGCACTGCTTCGTAATTCGGTATTCGAACACAATTTACACGTGGCGTTTCACTGAATACATTTTATGGTCTTTGGACAAGGGGGCGTATCAATTCCCATACACCCACAATTTACACGTGCAGTTTCACTGATAACATTTTATTGGTGTTGAACAAGGGGTCGTGGCATCAACGCGCCGGGTTTCAATTAGTTTAAATATAAATTTAAACACTTTTTTATCTATTTTGGAGGCTTAAACAACTTTTCAGTAATATTTAATTTTTCAGTCGCGGTAGACTTTTTGGTGGAAAGGCCCATATGCCATACAACATGCAAATAACGATTTTAAAGATACAAAAAGGAAACACCATCTTCTAAAGCAGCGATGCCCAGCGCCTAACTCTTGCCACTCTTTCCACTCTTTTACAAGAACTTCAATATTTTTATGATTGCTGTAATTCGCCGAATTTAGTTTGCAATTTCAGCCTCGCTTCTTAATGTTAGTGTTTTTGCTCTTTCGAACCATCGATAGTTGTTCTGCGTTTGCATGTTGTTGATTTTGGTCTTTGGCACCATCGATCGCGGCTGTTTTGCACTGTTTTTGGCATTTGCATTGTAGACGTTAACAGCATGCGTCGTATTCTTTATATTTTTGTTGTTGTGTGAATGCACGTTGAGAAAAAGTTATTGAATATTTGCAGGTGGGTACTTTTTTATATTGCATCAGAATAAATTATTTTTATAGGGGTTATATACCCTTGAAAACTGGGAGTTTGTCTATTTTTTCATAGATAATAAAAAATTAAAAAGATTGTAATCTTAGTTATATACCAGTTTAGTTAATAATAAAACAGTATTGCAAATGGAGTAAGTTCAATGCAAGCAAGACTCAGTGCTGCCTGTTAACCTACAAGCAGATGGATTGCCTTCTTAGCTCCCCTCAATATGAATGGTGTGGATTTTGTAGAATCAGCCGCTCTTGATGTTCTGGGCATATCGATCCAATCTGATATTCGTTGGAATGATCATATTTTCGATGTGTCGAAGGAAACGGGCAAGTGTCTAGATTTTTTAAAACAGTGCAAAAAATATTTCACTTCAGCTGATCTTCGCATGATATACACCTCATATATTAGACCTAAAATAGAGTACAATTCGCACATTTGGACAGGGAATTCAAGATCTTATTTGGAGCTTCTGGATCGAATTCAACGTCGTGCGATATATTTGATAGGGGATGAAAGTATTTCATCCTCTCTCAACTCTGTTGGTCATCGACGTAATGTAGGTTGCCTAAGCTTTCAGTATAGGGATTACCATGGGAGGTGTTCAAGGGAGATACATGACCTGACGCCACCAGATCATGTGTTTCCCTAGATCCACTCGGGTAGCTGTTCAAGCCCAACCCCTTTACTATTGCCTCGATGTCCAAAAGAACCTCGCATTACCGAGATAATTCGTTCTTTGGTCGCACGGTTAAGTTGTGGAATAGTCTCCCTGCGGATGTGTTTCCCGGCAGTTTTGAGCTGTGCAAATTTAAAACAAATCTTAACCAACGCTACTCCATCCATCTACCCTCCAACTAACTATCTCCCATTTTCCGAATCAACATAATGCTATGCATTTATAAGGGGCATCCCCTGAACGTTGGTTCAGTCTAAAAAAAAAAAGTAAGAATATAGGTTAACCCTTAAATGCATGAGGTCAGCCCATAGTACGGAGATTAAGTTACCCTAGTGAAAAATCTCTTATTTAACACACAATGTTTATTATTTTAGTACACAATGCATTCTATACATATTTGAATTAAAATACAATTTGATGTAATTATTTTTTATTTATTAGAATTTTATGCAAAAATGAATGAAAGTTAATGAAAAATAAATGAAAATAACAATTTTGGCAGTTTTAAGTTAAATAAAATAATTATTATTTCTTACTATGATAGTCTACGAAACAATTGCGTTTTTCGTTCAAACAAAGATGAACATTGCAGTTTTTGCATTTAAAAACGGAACGGTTGTTTACTTGTTTGCCTTCACCACCACATACATTTTCGCATCGAGCTCGTCCGTCAATAACTGGCAGGTGATCCATACCATCATACCGCAGATCATTAGCTGGCTGATGATCGTGTTGAACTCGATGTACTGGCGAAGTCACATTTCTGTTGTTTCGCTTTTGTGTCATGTTTGTAAGCACATGAGCTACCTCCAGACGGAACGTCTTTTGGGTTAATCGGACTGAAGGGCTTGCTCTTTTCAAAAGTAGCCATGCATTTACCATGCAAAGGTCGAGTAAGTGGTAGAATATTCTTATATACCATTTCCGGCTTTTTAATCCAATTTTTAAACAGCCCATAAAAGAATCCATGAGGTCTACGCCACCCATATGAATAATGTATTCTTTAATTATTTGGGGGCAAGGAACTGTAATTTCTTCGTGGAGCTTTTTATCCCATCGTTTAACAGTAGGGACGTCTACACCAGCACCATGCTTAGCTAGTAATGGTTTCATTCCAACAAAAGTGGACACAAGGTTCACGACCTTGTTGTCTTTCCAGGATATTGATGTTAACTGCACACCTTGAATGTTTGCTATGAACTCTGCCGAAACGCCTATACTCATTTCCATCATAGCCTTCGGGTCAGGAAGTTTACAATTCTTTATACGGTTACGATTTATGGTGCCAATGCTGTGAATACCTTGGGTCCGCAGGTAAATCAGTAAGGGTATGGACGTGTAATAATTATCCATATAGACGATGTAATTTTCATATCTGGGAACTTCACGGGTCATACGTACTACAATATTCGCAGAGGCCTTCAAATCAGGTTCTCCTGGCAACAAAAGATGTTCTTCTCCAGTGTAAATTTCGAACTTGTACATGAAACCGGTTGAATCGCAAAGGGCGAAGAATTTGAATCCCCATTTCTTTGGTTTATTTGGGAGATACTGTTTCATGTAATGCCCAACTTTAGTGGAGCACATTTGTTCATCTATCGATAAGCGTGGCAGCATGGGAATCGATTGAAAACAACTGTTGAGAGAGTTCAGCATTGGCCTTATTTTAAATAAACGATCAGGATTCTCGGCATCGTACTCATCGTTGTTGTTTATATGACGGTACTCCCTAATCTTCTCAAACCTATTGACCGTCATTACATTCCGTATTTCATCAACTCCATACTGCTTGTTCCAATAATCTCTCACACAAGGGAGTTTGTGATAAGACATATAATACATAATACCAATGTATTTACCGAGCGCCATGGTATCAAAAAATAATTTTTGATAATTTTTCTCTACTTTTGCGTAACGATTGGTCTCGTCAACTATTTTCGCCATTAGCTCTTCCGTGAAAAAATATTTGAAACAACTGTAAGGAGTTGAGAAATCGTCTGCTGACTCTAATACCAACTTAGAGCTTCCGAGGAAAGAAATTTGCTCTTCGTACAACTGTAGGTTTCCTTTTCTCCAACGAGCTGTCTCAAAATCATTGGAAGCTATGTCAACAACAACGTCCTTATACTTACAGCGCGTATACATAGCGCAACTTGTCATTCGGATCGCTGAAAGTATTTTCAGTGCCAGCACTATCATTGAGATCATCTACAGGTGGCACAGTGGTCAGATAATCCAACATTTTGTTTCTTTTTCGTGTTGGCGAAGGAGGCTCCTGTCTCACTATGAGCAAATCAACTTCCATTGACGTACCGATATCAGGAACAGCAATTCCAGAAGCTTCAAGAGTAGAGGCGTCCAGTTCATCATTGTTGATCAATACGCCAGAAAATGCCCCTTCATCCAATATGGCGTAATTGGTTTCGCCTCGATTTCTTACGCGTGTTGGTATTACATCACTAAGTTCACCTTCATCTCCCAAATCATTTTCATCATTCGAAAAATCACCATTGCTAGGTATGACCACGTCTTCATCATCGTCATCATCATATTCTCCACCTCATCAGCGTTGTACCATTTTCCTTCAATAATAACGCCTTCCATGTCTAAATAAATAGTGAAAAATTTATAAAATGCGTAGATGCATGGAGTACCATTTATGGTACATAAGAAAATGGAAAAAAAAACTATTCTAAAAGAAAAAATTTTATCAAGATTCATTATATTTCGCTAAAAAAAAGCAAATGTACTCACCAATACTTATTTCCACACAAATAATAAATATTATCAATTTTTTTTTCACTTGTAAAACTCACTTATAAAATATTTTGCAAAAAGCACATAAGACGATGAAGCAGCTTACTATCGACTTGAACAATGCACATGCTAGCTGAAACGGTTCTTATATGAACGGTACTTTTGTTTGTTTTGATTTAAACCTTAGGTTACCATGCTTAAGTTTGACTGACTATATTTAGGCGTGATAAAAGCCATGTACCATATATGGTACAGTATGCATTTAAGGGTTAAAGCGAATAAAAGTGATTATAAGAATAAAAGAAATATAAAATGAAAAAAATGTATAATAAAAAACTCCCAAAAAAAAAAATATAAAAAAGTAAAAAAATAAAAATTAAAAACTATAAAAAAACGATATCTGAAAACCTCCACGCGGTTAAGCTAGATAAATCAGAATCTCATTGCATCCAGATTAAATTTTTTATGTGTTTTCATTTTGTTCTTGCTGTTGTTGTTTTGATTGTTGGTTTTGCACTCTTCAAATAATTTCCGTGGGCTTCGCTGCTCTAAAGCAATTCAATAGATAGCCTTGCTGAGTCCCGATATTTCTCTTCAATGGCTGCTACTCTTTTCACATTGCATTCAAGCATAGTTTTCTTTGGCTCTGAAGATGCTGCCCAAACATCATCGTGATCTCCAAGCAGCTAAAAGAAAAACCCGACGATCATCATTGTCGATCTGCAAGAGCGGCTCAGGTATAAATTGGAAAAATCAGCAGATACATGTTTCAGTTCCAAATCGTGGCTCAAATCGTGTGGTGATAATAGTAAATAACGGGAATGTGTGTAAAGCTTGCGAAAGCCGGTTAACAAGTAATAGTTGCAACATTTAATGAAACGTTTGATCGAACTGAATATAATAGCGTTGAACTCGTGACGATCGTTACGCAAAAAAAAAAAAAAATATAAAAAAAAGAGAAACCATTTAACTATTAGCAGGATTAAAAATCTTGCACCCCGAAGAAAAATTGCAACATCCAAAGTCTCCGCCCACATTCTGCAGTCAAGGTCGGTCACGTCCTCAGTGTCGCGGCCAGTTGTGGTAATTTAGTAAATCGTTATTTAAGTGCACCTGCTCAAACTAGTTTGCCACACAGCTTAGAGTACCGGAAATATCAGCAGCCATCGGTGATGATGTTGCTGCTTGCATGGATTTTCATGTTGCTTGCATTGGGCGCCAACATAAGCAACGGTAATTTCTCCATGATTGTGACATAGCGTGTTATAGCGGCTATTGTTTATACTTCGTTGTTTTGGGTTTTTTTTTGTCACAGGAACTTGTATGATTTTATTTTATTTTACTCAATATTAAACCAAAATTAAAAATATTTTCTTAAGCATTCACCTTTCAGAGACCGGTTCACTTTTCTTCACGGTTGTTCGGTGCAGTCGTGTGAAAGTTGTAATTTTTTTTTGCTCATTTTATTTTAGCAATTGTTTTTGTCGTATTTATTGCCCTTAATTCTTTGTTTATATGTTCGTTTTAGTATGAATTAGTTATGCGTCGAGTGTCTTAACTTGGACAAGACGTGAATTAAATGAATAAATTAAGTAATTAATTGTTGTTACATAATTGAGAAGAGGAAAAAAAAAACCATAAAAAATGGAAGTTAAAATAAACTGAAAAACAAAAAAAAAAATCAATATTTAAAAAAAGTCTTTTGTACGTTGTAGATAAAAGCAAGTGAAAAAGTTAAAAGTCTGTTAATAAAGTTAAATAAATATTGCTCTTGGAGATGCTGAAAGAATGAAAGATGAGGTTTTTATGGTGGATATAAATAATAGGGGCAATATTTTTATCACTTTACTCTCATCTGCTTCTAATCGATAACCGCCTTCACTAATATAAAACTATGTTAATGTTGTTACAAAGTAAGATCTTATAAATCTATCCGATAATCTATGACTTCTAATGATGAAAAAACAATGCCAATCAAAACAACCATAAAAAGAGGTATTCATAAGCGCAATCATACATAAATGCTCTCGATTTGGTAAACATTAATAAGAACGTGTTTTGGCCAAATTGGTTTGTTAGATATTTGCAAGAGCAATACAGGCTGTAAGTGGATTTACATCTTATGAAAAAAAAACCTGTTAATCAATAAATCTGTGTCGATAATCAATAACAGCTTAAGTCGACTTAAGACAGAATTGAGTTATTGATATACAGTAATTATCGCTTATAAGCATAACCTCTATTTGCTTGTCTTTTGCTGCTTATAAGCGGGAAAGCATATATAAAAACTCGGTTATATGCATCCATGGTGCTTATATTAAAACTCGGTTACATGCCTTTACGAAGCATATATAAAAATTGGAATATTGTTTCAATAAAAATTGTCTTATGAATTGGTTTAATTTTTAATTATATTTATTTAGAAATTACATTTTGTCAAATGAGCGTTTTTAAAAAATAGATTAAATTAAATTAAATTGCCACTTCTAGATTTTTTTTAAAAAATATAAACAAAATAAGTTTTAATAAAACAAAGTCTTAAGCTTTACAAAGATATATATAAAAAATATGTTAAAAAAAAATTAATTTAAGAACAGACAGGTTCGTATTAAATAAAACTTCACTTAATTTTTTAAGTCCTTTCAATCTCGAAAAAAGTCAGTTATATTCTTTTGTACATTGCAGCATTTTTGGCACATACATACATTCTTCTATCTTATTTAATGTCTTAACTTCTTTACAATTGAAATTTTTTGTTTGAGTGACAAGGTTATTCTTTTATTTTTGTTCATTTTAAAACTGCACAAGAAAAACATATGAGCTATTTCATATATGACAGCTCAATAGAGATGTGAAATTTATAATCGCAATTTTTATGACATTTCAGTAGGGCTGCATATACCCATTTAGTTTTCTATGACTTTGCTTTTAAAAAATTCCTTATTTTGATGCATATAAAAGAGAAATTCATATAAGCGAAAAGCTTATAAGCGAAAAAATTCTGGCTATTTTAAATGACAAAGTTAAATATCTCAAGTTCGAATGCATATAAGCGGGATATGCTTATAAACATAGTGCATATAAGCGATAATTACTGTAGTACTATGGTAATCCACGCATATAGCTCTATAAACACACAAAATCTGAAGTTTCTAGCATGACGTTAACCGAAGTTATGACACAAAAACGAAAAACCGTTCCATATAACTTATATGACGATTGAAAGCTTTGAAGCAATTTTTTTTTTTTTTAAACTTTAAAATCAGACTTAAGCTGAATTGCTTATCGACACAGAAATCGCAAAAATCTTTAAGAGTGTAAAATTGCCAATTGCATTTTGTGCGAACTAAAGTTACATTCAAAGAGAATACTTTCATATAGTGTCTTAGCTTATCTTGAACAGGTAAAAGAAACAGTTTCAATTTAAAGTGAATGTGTAAATATAGCTTAGTTGAGTAATTAATTTACTGCATTCGAACGAGGATCTTTTCTAATGCAATGGGAATTTTTCTACCATTCATATTTTCTTTGTTTCGTGCTCTTTGTTTCATGTTTCGTGCTGCGGCGAAGTCAATCAGCCTCATTCCGTTATCGGAGGTGTTGTCGTGGAGGCTGAACTTTCCGACTGTTGGACCAAAAATATTTTCCTTGCCCACCTTAGCGTTGAAGTCACCAAGCACGATTTTTACGTCGTGACGGGGGCAGCGCTCGTAAGCATTTTCAAGGCGCTCGTAGAAAATTTCCTTGATCTCATCGTCCTTGTCTTCTGTCGGAGCGTGCGCACATATAAGGCTTATGTTGAAAAATTTAACCTTGATGCGGATTATGGCAAGTCGTTCGTTCACAGGTGTGAATCGCAGGACGGGGGGCCGTAGTCTCTTGCCAACTACAAATCCGCATCCAAACTCGTGCTTCTCCGCATGGCCGCTGTAGTAGATATCACAGGGTGCATGCCGAATGCAACCCTGTCCCCTCCATCGCATTTCTTGGATAGCAGTGATATCAGCTTTGTATATTTCCAAGACATCAGTCAGTTGGATAGAGGCACCTTCCCAATTAAGAGTTCGGACATTCCAGGTGCATATCCGTAAATCATTATCAGTTTTTCGTTTGCGGAGGTTGTCATCAGATTTGGGGATCAGTTTTTTTCTTTTCTTAGTTGTTTTCATTGAAATGGGTTTTTACGGGTGGGCTTCAAACCCGACGCACAACCTATTTTAAGCCTAGGGAGGCCCGCCGCTTAGATTAGCCGCCAAACTAACGGTTGTCAGTTTTGACGTTGCCCAGGAAACACCACGTGGAGGTTTGAGTCGACTTGAGGCGATTTCACAAAGATTATGCTGGCCTCGCCAGGTTGAGACAGTCAGACATGTTACATTGTTACATCGCCCCCAGTTTCATAAAACTATTGATATTTAAAATTCAGCGCAAATTTGACATTTTATATATTTATTGAAAAAGTCGATAAAATTTTTGTCAACAAAAACTTTACACTGAAGAGAGTTTAATTATATATAAAACAGACAAAAGGATTTCTTTTTAAAAATTGTGTCAAATTTGGACTAACATCATTTGAAAGAAAATTATCATTATTGAAAAATTTTACTGATTATAATCATGAATATCTTCATTTCTTTCAAAGGAATTCAAGCAAAATTTTTACAATCACAATTTTTAAGGGTTTTTAAAAAAACTTTATAACATCCAGAATATTATTGGACATCTTCAAATAAGTTAACAGAACAACCTAACTTGTATTATATCGAAATTAAATTTATGTCGATATTTGTAGTATAAATTTAGGATAAACTTATATTTTAATAAACGCAAGGTGGTTTTGTAATGAGTTTATTTGATTTTTGGAGAATTTCATTGTCCCCACAGCACGAATAGTACAGCTCTCCTCGATTTTCGATTCGAATAACTCTATTTTTCAAGTATCGCTAAATTAACGATTAACTAGTTCCTTTTTTCGAACATTTCCGATTTTTTTTGTACACAATAATTTTTTAGTCCAAAACAAAAACGAATATTGTTATTATTAGATAAAAACTTAACTTATGTTATAATTAGATAAGGTGGATAAGATCAACAAGAAATAAGAGAGAAATTTTGGAAATAATTTCTTGAAGAGTTTGCCACTTTGAAAAAAAAATTGTTGCATCAGCAGTAGGCTTACAATTTTTTTAAGTAAGTTAAGAAGGATCCGTGGCAAAGGACTTTAAAGTCATAGGCCCATTGTTATAGTCAAAATAAAAGTTGACTCTAAATTTAGTGCAAGCTTTTTGACAACATATTATATTAAAAAACTGTAAAAAATGCTTATACTAAATTTAGAGTCGACTTTTATTTTGACTATGATAATGAGCCATAATTTCTATTATTGTATTATTAGTTTTTTTTATCTTATAAATAACATATTTTTTCTTATCAATAAAATCCTTATTTCATTCGAAAGTAAGTTAGGAAATGTTTGAAACTTACAGATACAAGTAGATAAAAAAATTGAATGCACAAAAATTATGTCATTTCCATAATTGAAAAATGTAAACAAACTCTTTTAATGTTTAATTCAATAAGGATAACCTAACACACACACACATTATTAGCATAGCAACGATATTATATTTGGAAATGATGAATAAAATTGAAATTTGGAAAAATTAAAACTCCGTTTTCCGATTACACGTGAAAAATTATTCATGATAGGGCTGAATAAATTTGACGTTTCCAACTTAACAAAAAGTATCTGCTAAACTAAGACACGGCGCTAAGTTTCGTACGGTAAATGCATGACTTAAGTCATCGACACCCAACAACTGATCATATTTTCATAAATAATTAAACTAATCAGCAAAAACTAATTGGTTACACTTAAGTGCAACTTAAGTACTGATTGTAAAACCGGGCCTTATTTTATTCGATTTTTAAGTTAAAGCTTATGCGCAAAATTTGAAATCATTAGATTATTTTTTGTGGAATTTAAAGAGATGTAATGTTTTGATAATGTCACTTCGTATGGAAATTAGGCGTGGTTTTTATTCTATTTGACTTATTTTCGAACTTGTTCTTTATTCTAGCAATATATTCTAGCGATATATATTGAATTTGATTAAGATTAGCTATAAAATCATAGACGTGACCACAGACGGACTTAGCAAAATCGACTATGGAGTTGATGCTGATTTTGAATATATATACTTTTTATACCTGCATGCGTGCGGGTATAAACGTAGAGTTCGAAACTTGTTGGATTGACTTAAAATTTTAAGAATATGTTTGTCACAGTCCGAGGCGCTCAATAACGGATTTTAGAAATGCAATATAAATTGGCACTATCAAAAGCTCGAGTTCTAAAACTGAGATCATGGGATGTAATGAAATATATAATATAGTAATATTTGCGATCGAAACCGTTCAACAGTAAATATCTACATATTTTGTTGGAGAAGTCATGGGAAGATGTTTTAAATTTGAATTAAATGGTTTTTCATAGCAGGAGTATATGCTTTTAAAAACGTTTAATGATAAAATATTTATTAATGTTCCTTTACTACAATTTTGGAATTTAAAAATTTTCGATACCAATATCTTGTTTTTCAACTTGGGCCATTTTCGAACTGAAAGTTTTTTCCAAAGCTGCGAAAATCGATATGGGTTGGATAACTTTGGCTCTCACCTCCTCGAATAGAGAATTTATTAAAAAATTTCATTAGCCTTATTTATACTTCCAGCTAATGACTTTCACCCAGTAAAGCGAAGTTTACGTTCAAATATTAAATGTTTGGAAGATGGTCGTTTCTATCGTAATCCCGATAGACCTGTGCACAAAATTTGGACCAACAATGAATGCTCGAAATACTATTTGTGTCTGGAGGAGGAGGTTTTCGAATTTAAGTGTTCGGAGGGGTTGCTTTTCGATTTGGTGCGTCAGATTTGTGATTTTAAGCAAAATGTGGACAATTGCGATATAACAGCGGGTACTATTTTTTAATTATGTTTTAGAAACGTTGAATATTTTTTTAATATTTAATTTATTACTATTTTAGAGGCACGCATTCCCAAGCCATTATTAGAGAATGCTGAGTGTCTAAACGATGAGTTGGGTTGCGCCGATGGCACCTGCTTGCCAAATGAATACTTTTGTGATGGCTCGGTGGATTGTCCTGATGGCTCCGATGAAGTAAGTAAGTGGTTGTAGATATTTGAAAACGTTTTTACGTGTCTTTGTGTAAAAGGGCTGGTGTGATGTCGATAACGATCCAAATGCTGCTGATCCATGCGATCCGCATGATTGTACTCTACCCGACTGTTATTGCTCAAAAGATGGCACACGTATACCGGGACGTTTAGATGCACAACAAGTTCCACAAATGATTCTTTTGACCTTCGACGATACGGTGAATTTCGATAATTGGGAGCTGTATTCCAAAGTGCTGTTTACGCATAATCGGCGCAATCCTAATGGTTGCCCCATAAAGGGCACCTTTTTTGTTTCACACCCATTTACGAATTATCAATATGTGCAGAAGTTGTGGAACGATGGACATGAGATTGCTGTTCACTCAGTGACGTAAGTGCAACACATTCAAGTTTTCAATGAACATTAAGTTATGGGAAAAAATGTCCTGCTCCTCATTTTACCAGTCATCGCGGCCCGGAAATGTGGTGGTCCAAGAATGCGACTATTGAGGACTGGTTCGATGAGATGGTTGGACAAGCGAATATCATAAATCGATTTGCTAGCGTGCGCATGGAAGAGATACGCGGTATGCGCGTGCCATTCCTGCGGGTGGGCTGGAATCGACAGTTTCTCATGATGAAAGAGTTTGGCTTTCTCTACGACTCCTCCATGGTAGCGCCTTTTTCGAATCCACCTCTTTGGCCGTACACGCTCGACTACAAAATGCCACACAGCTGCACTGGCATGCATCAGAACTGTCCATCACGCAGTTATCCTGGGGTTTGGGAGATTCCCATCAATCAACTTGAGGCTGGTGACTACACATGTGGCATGGTTGATACCTGTCCACCACATCTATCTGGCGATGATGTCTATCGCATGATGACGCACAATTTTAAGCGGCACTATCTCACCAATCGCGCACCTTTTGGACTTTTCTTTCACTCAACATGGTTCAAGAAGGTGGATTATTTGAATGCCTTTCTAGTGAGTACCACTATAATTTTTATGCAAGCTATTAATAGTTATTATGTAATACCAATATTTTAGAAATTCCTGGACGATTTGCAAAAACTTCCAGATGTTTATTTCGTCACCAACAATCAGGCGATTCAGTGGATGCGCCATCCGCAGTCTATCCATCAACTGTCACAATTTGAGCCATGGTCCTGTAAGCAAGTGAAGCCGTTGGAACCCCGCGAAGTTGCTTGCAATATACCGAATACATGTAAATTACGCAGTCGTGTCTTGCAGCAGGATCGCTTTTTCTACACATGCAAGGAATGTCCGGCGCAGTATCCTTGGATAAGAAATGAATTTGGGTTGGATTGAGAGTAGATAGAAAATGCTGATATATTTGAGATTTACAATTATATAATAAGGTGACTGACCAGAAGCTCTTTTAATACTTCATCATCATCACAAGTTTGAATACTGCAATATTTGCTTAATTTTAACATTTTATTTATTTATCTTTGCTTAAGTTATTCCAGCGCTAGCGTTAATTTTCGAATCTTACCATAAGAATATAAATTTTAGAAAAAAACTTAGGTACATACATAGTACTTTATTGACTTTACACCTTTCCTACGCATCTTGTGATATGAATGGATTCGGTATCGCTTCCATGCCATCTTGAGGGCATATCAAAACAAGCGCCGTGCCGCGACAAACAACAAGACCTAGACTGCGTGTTTCTTCGGCAAGTTTGAAGGGTTCATCAGTATCGCGCAGGAACTCGACGGTGTTGTCCAGCACTAAATTAAGCAACGCATCATAGCCTTTGAGTATACCGGCAGCTTCGCGGCCACCGGCAAATTTTACGCGTATCTGCTTTTCCAAATATTTTGACAGATCGAGTATAGATTCTTTGCGGCGCTTTTCTTTACCATCGTTGTTGGGACGATTATCACCACCGCCGCCTCCTTGCTATTTGTGGAATTTATTTTAATTTGGTTATATATTTTTGTATGCATTTCAGTTTACTAACCTTTGGTTTATCCGCCATTATAAAGACTATACAGTAAGGACTTCAAAAATGCTGAAATAAACAAAGCGTTAATTTGTTTCGAAATGTGAGGTTAAACTATTTTGACATTACCTTTTGTGCACCTTCTGTCACAGGGTGCCTAAAACGTAGTTAATTCGTAACAGAGCGTTTCCACCAATGTTGCCAACTTGATGCTTTTACACCAGGGGGTCAATTCCCGTTCTGCGTTATCGTCATATGAAAAGTGTTTTCAGCTTTACACGGAAAACACGATTCCCGTTGTGTGTTAAAACTGCAACAGCTGTTTATTTTTAGCTGAAATGAAAACAAAGTTAACGCCGGTTGCAAACGCGCGTTATCGACTTGCTATATTAGTTTCGGCTATTTTATGCTACCGAAAAACTTATTTTGGTTATATTTATTTATGCAAAATTCATTATACTTTTCTTTTTTATTGCTTATTTTTAATATATAGTTTTACTTTCTTAATCAAGTTTATAGCTTTGGGAAAGCGATATAAGTCGAAGTGTTCCTCCGAAATTCTGCTGAATGAGTTTTCTTCATCGTGAAGTCTCCTCCTAAAAATCCTTAAGTTTTCTCTACATAAATCAATAAAAAGAATGTTGAAGTCATAATAAAGTCATCATCATGTTCAATAAAGTCATTTTTGAAAATATTTTCTACTATCTAATAAGTTGTTTACATTTATTTTTCATAAAAAATAAATAAAAATAAACTGGCCATTTCAGCCCTTGGAAGGGCTTTGACCTAGCTTCTATTGATCAATTGTGCTGTGCGTGTTATTTAATGTTTGATCACAAATGACCGAGAACTGGACCTACGTGTTTTATGCCGACTCCGAACGGCTTATGTTCTCAAGAAGATTTACATGGCAATTTTTACTCTCTGAGGTTTGCCATTGTCTGCAGAGAGGTGACGACCGAACAGAAAAATTAATTCAATTGAAAAAACTTTCTCTGTCTGAGCTGGAATTGAACCCGGGCTACCGCGGTTCCTTAGCTTAGCGGCCACGCACTCTACCCACTAGGCTACGGTCGCCACTATTTTTCATAAAAGCTTTGTTTAATAGACATTCAGCAACTCTCAAATGCTATTCAGCATCTACTTTTCACTAGGCGAACAAGAATCGCGTTTTTGTGCGCAGTGAAGTGAAAAAGTGAAATCTTCAAATGAAAACTATTGTGAAAAGCTTCTTTTCACTTCACTTTAACGCAAAACGGGAATTGACCCCCAGATTTGGTGCATTTTGAGGAAAAATGAGGTATGGTGCCTAATGCATTTTTTTGTGCCTTTTTTAATATCAGAGGCACCAAATTTGCCTAAATATTAATTGAAAATTGATCTCAAGATGTGATTGAACGGTAAAAGTATGTAAAAACATTAGTAATTTTTGTGTAAGATTCGTTAAAAAAGCTTAATTTAAGTATATTACATTTGTGTAATAGTGTTAAGTTAATTGTTTTTTTTTTTAAATTAAAATAACTGGCAGTTTAGAACATAATTTAATTTTTCAATTTAATTTAGTGTTTTATACTCTTAAAAACCTTTAAGTCTGTTCCATTTTTGAAGAAAAAGTGCTTTTTTGGCTTTTTATGTGGATTTTGGAAGTGAAAAGTTGGCAGCACTGATTTCCACTGCCCGAACGAACGAAGAATTCGTCGCTAGCAAAACGTAGCGATGAGTTCTTCGTTCGCTCTGTTTCCACTGCACGAACACAAGTGGCGAAAATTGGTAAGTCTCCATCTTTTTCGTTCGTGCAGTGGAAAAACTTAAATTCAATGGCCCATTATCATAGTCAAAATAAAAGTCGACTCTAAATTTAGTATAAGCATTTTTGACAGTTTTTTAATATAATATGTTGTCAAAAAGCTTGCTCTAAATTTAGAGTCGACTTTTATTTTGACTATGATAATGAGCCAATGTCTGCGATATTCAAAACTTATATAGTAAGATAACATGACACAAATAAAACAGTGTTATTTTGTCTTAAGTTTTTAATTTATTTTGTTCCTTTTTATTTTTCCTACGTTATGTACTACCATTTAAGCAAATCTACTACTCTATTCACAAAGAAACACCGGATTCATCCAAAATGCTCGAGCGTCTGGCGATCAGAGCGAACGACGAAATCTTCGTTTGTTCGTGCTGAAAAAGTGTTTCCACTGCATGAATGGCACTCGCGAGCATTTTTTAAAAATCAATGTTCCGAACCTTGGGTCGCACCAAACCGTTTCCATTGCCTGAACGATGATTCTTCGTACGTTTGGGCAGGGGAAACGCTCCATAATAGAACATCTTCCAACCATAGTTGCCAGTTTTGTGGTAAATTTCTTATTTGTGGGAAATTTTAATTGCTGGTTTAAGTGGGAACTCCCATGCGATTTTTTAATTCAATCCTTTTTGCAATCTGCTAATTTAGGGGTGGTTCTCACTACAACTGATTTTGAAACTTAAGTGTCAACACTTTGGATTGCTGGGTTAGCATTATCAAAGTTGTATATTTTGCGAACCTGCAAATGAATACACTCAGAGAACAAAATGAGAGTAAATACAAAAATCAAAATTGCGACCGTTTGATATATAGCCATTAATTAGTTGTGCTCGAAGTGCATTATTGTCTTTTTTGGTTTTGTACAGGCACCGTACCGGTTATGGTTTTTATAAAAAGGTCAGATATTAACAGTTAACATTTAACTTTTATTATTGCCAATAAAAATACTAGTTATTTTATGCCTTTTATTTTTTTGGGAAAAGTAACGGTTACTTTGAACTTTTATTTAATAAATCAAAAGTAACAGTTTCTTGTGCTTTTTATTTTTTGGTCAAAAATATCAGGCAATTTAAACTTTTTTAAAGGCCGCTTGACCAAAAAAAAAATTTAATGCAATGTTTTTCGTCACATAAGCGCGGATATTTTGAGCTCTAAAACTTTTTTAGATTTAATAGTTTTATGCAGTCAAGCAGCCTTTGAAAAAATACAAATTGCCTGATATTTTTTACCGAAAAATAAAAGGAACAAAATAACTGTTACTTTTGCTCGAAAAAATAAAAGGCAAAAAATAACAGTTAATTTTTACTTTTATAGCAACAGTCAAAAATTTAAAAGGCGTTTATTATTCGCGAAGCTGCTTTCATTACGATCATAATGGTCTATTTAAAAAAGTCCACCGGAAACTTTTTCTTTATGCTTTTTTCATCTGAAAATTGTGAAATAACAATTTTTTTGGTCCCTGGTTTTGTATGTAAACTGCGTTTTAAAGTGTGTGAGAACAAGTTACTATCAAATAATAAATAACTAAATTATTTTTTATGGTTTTTGAGATTTTTAATGGCTGTGGAATTTTCGGTGGGAGTTTTAATTGCTGTGAGAATTTTTTAGTAAAAATATTCCACGTGGTAATTTTTTTTAACTGCTATGGGAAAAAGATAACTTGTGTGGGAATATAAACAAGCAACTATGCCTCCAGCAATGTTCAACGACATCATTGTTCCGATTTACACTTGTCAAGAATTGTCGGTCAATTTTTCGGAATTTCTTTTAAACTTGAAGTTGTAAAAGTTTTGTTGTTGCCTTAGGCCTTTTCCACACTTGGTCAACGCAATTCCAACACAACTTCAACGCAACAGCGAAAAAGTTGTAAAGCAATGCAACTATAAACCGAATGCATTCAGACTTGCTTCAAAAGTCATGCAACATATAATAATTGTTATTATATAATAACTCATGTTTTTCGACTTCTTGCACTGATTTAATATTTAACACTTGCTCATTCATCTTGCAAACTATTTCTTCTTCTTTTAGATTCTATTAGGAACTAATTAATTAGCTTATTCACCTTGATTAATATAAAGCCTACTGCACTACAAATACTTGAATTCACAAAACAAACAAACTGATGCAACACGTCGCCGATGAAAATTGCGGAAAGCCGCGTTGCGTTGAACAGGTTGAGAACGTGTCGAGAACTTGTTGCGTGCAAGTTGCTTAATCTGAAGGTTCCGGTATAAATACACAGGCTAGCAACTTGAGTTGGAGCTGCGTTGACCAAGTTTGGAAAAGGCCTTAAACATAAGATTCATTTACGACAATACAATTGGGTTTGATATGTTAACTGCTTGTCGTATTTCAGTAGAGCTGTTCTTGTAAAGAGTTTGTTATTGCTGCGTACATTTTATAAGTAATGTTACTACTATAATAGCCTTTTTTATTTTGTGAGGCACAATTTAATAATAACTAGTTGTAAAAAATTAATTTTCTTCAGCCTCCTGTCTGTTACTTCAGTCAGCTGAATAAATGCGACATACGATAATATTTGAGCTTGTGTAAACCCTAAATGTATTATAAAAACCAGTAGCACAAGTAAGCAGGCTTTCGGGTCGAGTTGTGTATTGTTTTTATTTTGCTCAATATGTGGTAAATACACATTTATGAAATGAGATAAACTACAATAAAAATACAAATAGAAATTCTATTATTTTTCTGCTATATAATAAAGTTTACTATAAATGCGATATACACTGCTTTGCCATGCTAGGCTAATTTGATCATTTGTTTTTTACTCATATTCTTAGGGCTGTTTTCTCAATGTCCGGTTAAGCACTAATCGGAACTTTAACCGGCGGTTAGCAAAAACACATTTTCTCAATGTTTGGTTAGGTCTTAAGTGCCGGTTAAGTTAACGGCAAGTTGAGGTTCTGGTTAGGTGCTAATCGGAAGAACAGCTGTGTAGTGTAAAAAATAATTATATATTTTATAATTAAAACAGGATAGAATTTCGAGAATTTCGTTTTTTCTAGCTTGAATTCGAATCAAAATAAAAAAAGGACATATGCGCATAGGCGTGATTACGTGGAACAGTACAGTTCTTCATTGGGCAGTCTGTTGCATTTTTAAATTATTTATTAATTAATCCTTGTTAGATATTTACAACTTTCACATAAAAAAAATAACAAACAAGCTTAAACAGCTGATATGCAGTTAAGCGTGTTCACAATTGAAAAATCTCAATTAATGACTAAAGCGACAGTTTAAACTGTTTTTTAGTAATCGTACGGTTAACTGACTCCTGGTTGAGATCTTGACTAACCGGGCATTGAGAAAACGGCCCTTAGTCCTTAATTAAAAAAAAACTTAGTTTTGTCTCTTTGTTTTGAATGAAACAATTTTTTTTTTGCTCCTCTTGAAAATGTAAAATTTTTTAGTTGTGCCTATTTTGAAGAGGGTTGCGATGTGTCATTGAAACACTGGTGGAACTAATCAAACAGCTATGCAAATAATTGCCACCAAAAAATAGGTGACACCAATGCACACGACCATATGAATTATTGACATGAGCTCTATTGCCACCACTTGTTCGTGACAATAATGCATAGTTATGAGAATGACGCATGCATTACACATTTCCATGCTCGAACATTTCACAGTTGCACATTGACATGACTATGCGTTGTTGACAAGATTAATTGGTTTTAATAATGTGCATGTTAACAGTTCATTTGCATGGCTATGTGCATTATTGGCACGAAAAATTTGTGGTATCAATGCACATGATATTAATGGCCCAAAATACACTATATTGTCCAGTCTGCGTGAGCAGTCAGTTATTCAAAAATACACTGATCTGGGGCCGATAGGCACTTGTATCGTCATGCCCTTAGTAATTTTGCTCGATCACGGATGCTGTAGTTCGGCCCCAGTTTTGTTTTGTGCACATGAACATGGTAGGCATCCCCTAAATAAAATATGGTTACTCCGCTTATGTGCGCGTGTCAGTCCATCGTTTTGGGCCAATTACTATAGCTGTATGTACTACTATCACGAAAAAATAAAGTAAAAAATAAGATAATCTAAAGACTAATCTTGGATCGCTTCTTTGCGAGTAATGGATTACTCCACAACACTCCGAGCCTCATGCATTATATACTCCTTTTTAACACTGCATGTCCTTACGGGCGAGCACAACTTTTGAGATTCTAACAGAGGGCAAAAGGAGTATTCCTTTTAATATAGAAAAGGAGGACAGAGGGCACAATCTTTTTAATCTCCAGAATGAGCACAAAGGAAGTTATCTTTTTCAAAGAGTTCAAAGGGAGTTATCTTTTTTGACTCCAGAAAGAGCACAAATTGAGTTACCTTTCTTAGCTCCAGAAAGAGCTCAAAAGGAGTAATCTGTTTTAACTCCAGAAGGAGCATAAATACACATATATTCAGATATACTATAATAAAATTTTCGTTTCTTACAAATACATTAAAAAATGTACATTTATTTTTTCTAATATTTTAGGGCCACGTAAAAAGTGTAGAAATAATTGGGCCTATTCTTCACAATCTGTTATGAAAAAATTCTGTTATTCTGTTATGATTTCCCATACAAATTTTTGAGCTGTCAAAAAATCTGTATAGGAAATCATAGCAGAATAAGAGAATTTTTTCGTAACAGATTGTGCAGAATAGGCCCAAATATAAGTAAAATAATGAAAAAATTTAAATAATAAAATTAATGATAATTTTACTTAAAATTTAATATTTAATGAGAATGCTGCTTCAGGGTGGGTTTTAAGCAATCAGCTTGACACTTTTTTTGAAAATCCGCATATGTTCAATAGGTTTCATTCTGCAATAAAATTAAAAAAATATATAACGTTCATTTTATTATGCAAAACATGCTACTAAAAATGTAGCAATTACCGAAAAAGAAAAAGTTTATCAATTTGTATTTGTTTAAGGCTATTTTGTTCTTCGTGCCATCCCAATTTACTCTGAGCAAAATGTTGTCACCAAGAATTGCAGAGATTGCTTTTTCAAGATTGATTTTATAAGACCTGGGGTCGAATTGTCTGTTTCGTTAACGTAAAACCCGTTACTTAAAAATGTATATTTGGTACTATAGCATACGTGATCGTAGTAGACTTCGCGTAATTCGGCACTTTTTTATACGTTAACGAGTAAACAAACGTATTTCTTGCTACGAAACGTCACTCGATGTGTTTTATTTAATCGTAAAACGCTCATCTAGAAAAAATAATTTAAAATGTAAGTAAAACTTTGAAAATGTATGTTTTGTTTTAAAATATTTAATTAAAGACGCCTTCATATATAGGACAAATACTAACAAATTAAATTTCCATAAAAAAAACTTAATGGGTGAGTATATGAAGGACCATCCAAGCTTGGCAAAAAATTTGATTCCGAACTGTGCGCAAGGCAAAAGCACCGCCACACGACTATGGGAGGAATTAGCAAAAAAACTAAATGCAGTAGGTCCACCAATTAAGGAAGCAAAAATGTGGAAAAAGGTATAAACATTTTTATTTTGTATTGGATAAAAAAGACAGATACAGTTAAATTTTAGGTTTTCGCCGACCAGAAGTACCAAGCTAAAAAGAAGCTCTCTTTCAATAAGCTATCAAAGAAAAGAACTGGAGGTGGACCCTACGAAGAGAAGCTTTTAACACAAGCTGAGGAACAGATTGTTGAAGCGAGTGGACTGGAAGTAGCCGTGAAAGGACTTCAAGTTAAAAAGTTTGGCAATCCTGAGGTATGTGAAAGAACTTCAACGCCTTTCATCGAGTTTGTTGATTTGTACCAAGTAGAGGAGTCAACTGAAGTTCTGGCTGATGCAAATTTTGAAGGCGCCAAAGAAAATGCGAGTCCACCGAAATGTAAAAAAAGAAAAGCGTCAAGTCAGGACCCGAAAGTGTCGCTTCTTCAAGAAAATTTAAGGGAATCAAGTAAATATAAAAAAAATCGACTGGAAACTCGATAGGTTGCTCGAAATTCAAGAGAGACTTCTTCAAATAAAAGAGGAGAAACAAAAGAGGAGAACGAATAATGGCTCTAACCGAAATTCAATTACAAATTGAAACTCAAAAATTAGAACAACTCAAAAAATAATAAAATAACACTGCTTAAAATAATAAGCATTAAATAACACTGTGCGGCACAAAAATCTGTGTTTAATCAATTCAACATTTTTTACTTCATTTTTGTATTAAGTAGCTTGTGATGACATTCGTTTTGACTTATTACCCAAGACTAGAACAAAATTGTTTTTTAAAGATTTATAGCTTAGAATCAAAAATTACTTCAGATATACGCTCATTTTTATGTTGATAACTCTTGAACCATTAGGTTATTAACTTTCGTTTCTTTAGAAAAGTTGTTCCTTTTATTCTGGCCAATAACTTCGCTGAACAAAAGATATGGAAAAAATCTATTTTTATAAAATTGTGCTGAAACTTTGACATGCCCACATATTTCTGGCCCGCCTTAAACGCTGCAAAATAATTGCACATCACTCATACGCCATGTACCTATGCTGTACCTATGCTGTACCTACGCTATGTTCAGCAAATGTTGGCTGCAATAAAAGGAACAACTTTACTGAAGAAAACAAAATGAAACTCCTAATGGCTTAAGAGTTATCAACATGAAAATGAGTGTATATCTTTAGTATTTTTTAATTCTGAGCTATAAATCTTTAAAAATAATTTTGCTCTAAAGTATTTAGTAAAGTGTCAAAACGAATGCCAATGCGAGATTCTTCATACCAAAATAAAGTGAAAAACGTTGAACTTATCAAATACAGAGAAAAAGTGTACAAAAAAGCGCATAGTGTTATTGTTGTATACTTACCTAAATATGATCTCAATATTTGTGTAAAAACGTTAAAATTTTTTTTTTCCTTATCACTTCTACAAATATTCTTATATTTGTTAGTTGATAAGAAATGAATATATTTGCTGATTTCACTAACTATTAATTTGTACTTTAAAACTATGAAGTTTAAAATAAAAACATATGAATTCATTGAAAATGTAATTTATTCTCGAATTCCTTCATTTATTCTCGAATTCCTTCATTTATTCTCGAAAGTGAAAATTTGATGTGGTTTCTTATAGTAAGGCCAATCCTCGTTAATTGCGTTTCCTCACCAATGTCAAAATCATTAACAGCTTGCACAACAATATTTGGTGAATAAAAAGGAATTTTAAATTTTATGCATATATTATGCAGAGAAGAGCAAACATTAACAAATTTTGCTACTTTTTCTGGCGTATATCTTCCTCGGCTTCCATATACTAAAATCTTCCAGCGGCCTTTTAGGATACCAATGGTCCTTTCAACGATGCATCTTGCCTTTGAATGTATTTCGTTGAACAAGGCTTCGCTCGAACTGTCCTGAGGATTGCTATATGGCGTTATACACCAAGGCTCCAATGGATAGCCAGAATCGCCTGTTAATTATAAATTAATAAATAAAAAAATAAATAAATAAATAAATAAATAAATAAATAAATAAATAAATAAATAAATAAATAAATTAATAAATAAATAAATAAATAAATAAATTAATAAATGAATAAATGAATAAATGAATAAATGAATAAATGAATAAATGAATAAATGAATAAATAAATAAATGAATAAATGAATAAATGAATAAATGAATAAATGAATAAATGAATAAATGAATAAATGAATAAATGAATAAATGAATAAATGAATAAATGAATAAATGAATAAATGAATAAATGAATAAATGAATAAATGAATAAATGAATAAATGAATAAATGAATAAATGAATAAATGAATAAATGAATAAATGAATAAATGAATAAATGAATAAATGAATAAATGAATAAATGAATAAATGAATAAATGAATAAATGAATAAATGAATAAATGAATAAATGAATAAATGAATAAATGAATAAATGAATAAATGAATAAATGAATAAATGAATAAATGAATAAATGAATAAATGAATAAATGAATAAATGAATAAATGAATAAATGAATAAATGAATAAATGAATAAATGAATAAATGAATAAATGAATAAATGAATAAATGAATAAATGAATAAATGAATAAATGAATAAATGAATAAATGAATTAATGAATAAATGAATAAATGAATAAATGAATAAATGAATAAATGAATAAATGAATAAATGAATAAATGAATAAATGAATAAATAATAAATGAATAAATGAATAAATGAATAAATGAATAAATGAATAAATGAATAAATGAATAAATGAATAAATGAATAAATGAATAAATGAATAAATGAATAAATGAATAAATGAATAAATGAATAAATGAATAAATGAATAAATGAATAAATGAATAAATGAATAAATGAATAAATGAATAAATGAATAAATGAATAAATGAATAAATGAATAAATGAATAAATGAATAAATGAATAAATGAATAAATGAATAAATGAATAAATGAATAAATGAATAAATGAATATAGGAATAAATGAATAAATAAAATACTAACAACAATGTTGTTTTAGTTCTATTGCACTTTTACCTAGTAGCCACGAATTTTGGTTTCCATTAATTTGGTATTGTTCTTCGAGGAACCTTTGCTGGTCAGAATGTTTCCAAATAAAGGAATCATGAGCGGCCCCTCCATACTGTGAGTCAATTGCATTTATTTTGTACTCATGATCACAAATCTGTAAACATTGCTTATAAGTAATAGCACACAATTGGTTTAATTTTCATTAAACTTACTATCATTGCGTTTAAGCTATGAAATCCTTTCCGATTAAAAAACATGTGCTCATTTTGACTCGGTTTCTGCAAACTAATATGAGTCCCGTCGATGCATCCAACAACTTAAGAATTCAAAATTTGTAACATTATTTTGGCAAGAATATACTATATACCTCCTGGGATTTTATATTTTTCCATAAACATTTCCTTACACAGCGTCAAATTTTGTGGATCAAACTTTATAAAATTCGGGCACAACTTTTGCACCATTTCTTCTAGCACGTTAGAAGTTAACTTTGAAACTGTTGTTTGGCAAATTCCAATCAAATAGTCATTACCAACAGTGTGCTGAAATCCTCCACTTCCTAAAAGTGAAAGTGTGGTAGCTAGTTGCAGGACTGGAGGCACTGCAGTTGACAAATGCGCTTAGAAGCTAAGGGTAGTTAGAACATAGCGGAATGCTTCCTTGCTAAGCCGAAATCGTTTTATAAACCTACAATTTAAAATACTTTACCACTTTTTCTTAAGAAGATAATTTGCATTCTTACGCTTTTCTCGACAAGGCCATTGGATTGCTGCCATCTCCTAAAAATCTCCTCTTTATTTTTTCATCTTCCTCGGAGTCTTCTGAGCTAGACAAATAAAATAATAACATCGGGTCCATTGCTTTGATTTATTAAATTTGGTTTGCTTGTTCGTTTGTTAATTTTTTGGTTATTTATTAAAAGTCAGTTTTCTGTCATTTAATGACATTTAAAATAGAATTTTGAAATTACAATCTATTACATTCATTTGTCGACCTTAGCATAGACACATAAATTACGTTCAGTAACCCTTCTTATGAAATAATCCCAATTCGTTCGTTCGTAAACCGAGTCACGTAATTTTTATTCGTACGATTGCCGTTTCGTGCACGGAACGGACAATTCGACCCCTGGATTTCATTTAAGAAATCTAAAATTAATTAAATAAAAAAGAACTTTGAGTACCTGTTTACTGCATGTGAAAAGAAACAGTGTTACCACTTCTGAATCAGGCTTGGTTTAAATCAGATATTTGTTTTTCAGATTGTCAATTGCTTCTATAGCTTCCTTAATTGTTTTTAGAAGAAAAAAAAAATAAAGTTAATTCTACATTTAAATTTATTTACCTGTGTTATCATCGAAGCGCTTCATATAGTTTTCGGCGAAAATACTTGCTGAGTTTGGAATATGTTCGAATTGAAGTTCATGATTCTTGAAATTTGTGAAATTTAATCTTAATAACAAATAGTCTCCCGATTGCTATTTAGAAATTCTTAAATTTATTTTTCTTTAATTTAATGAAATTTTACTTAGAAAAAATATTTTTACACATTTTTAATAAATAACTGCAAAATTAATACTCTACCGGTACGTACGTGCGATGTTTGAAACACACGTGTTTTGCTTTTAAGATAAAGTGTAAACAGAGAAAAAACGTAAATTCAAAACGATCAATTAACAGCTATCTTAAGATAAATTCCAAAATAGTAAAGAAAAAATGTATTGTTACATCCTTTGTTACTCCATTTGGAGTAATAAGCGAGGTATTAACTTTTTTCTTATATCGAGGAATCAATACATTTTTGGAAAAACTAAAAACCATGTTTCGATTGCTCGCTTATTACTCCAAATGGATGAACAAGCAATTACTCCTTTATTGCTCGATTTCAGTACTAATCCGTACATTTTTTACTGGGATTGGTAGAAATAATGCACGTACTGTAAATGTACATGGCTGTGTTTATTATTTCCACGTAAAATTGGTGGATAATGTTAAATAATTGAATAATGCACGTTTGTTATTATGACTGTGTGTATTATTATACAAAAATTTACCAATAATGGACTTGGTAAAAAATTTTCACGCTGTTCTAAATAGTACTAAATAACACCTTTACTCGCCACCACTGTATACAGCACTGCCAGCTATAAAAAGAATATTATTATCTTTGCGCAACAGCTGTTCCTAGATAATAACAATGAAATCATTTCATTGCAAATTGAATTGTTGTTGGTGTCACTTCATCGCCTGTGAACTAGTGTTTGCAAAAACAAAGGAAATTTTTAAGTTAGTCATTATTTGGCAGTAACGATGAATTTCAAGTGATTTCACAGTTGAAAAGAATTTATAATATTTTAATTTTGTTAATCAAAGCATTTTTTAAGTGTTCGCCTTGATCTTGCCACCACGAAACGTAAAGCTGCCAGCCACTCAAGTGCCTGTAGAATAGTCATATCACTGCTTAAACTACTTTTTATAAGAGGTCAACAAGAATGTAAAACATTTCAGAACCATAGTTTAAGCGGTTTAAACTGTTTTTTAGTTTTAAGCGGTCGTCATACCGTGCAATTTTAGTCTCCGCGAAGTAAGAAAAAAAAGTAACCAGTCAAGGTTATATGCATTTATTATACACAACGCACAAACAACGCAGCAAATTTATAAAAAGGTAAGTTTTTTAAAAAAGTTTTTTTATGAAAACATCTATATATCAAGATCTAGATCCACATAGATCAATTTTAGAAATGCTTATGTTTTGGTATTTTATTAAAATTTTTAAAAATTCTATTTGGTTTCATTTAAGTAATTCTATTTAGTGCACACATCTGTGTTGACCTTCAATTCACATCTTTAAAATTAACTTTTCGGTGCATCATTTTTGTTTTGAACGTGAAAGTTTCCAGTGTTTTTTATGGCTTTTAATGATCCGGTAAATTATTCGCCATTTGTGTTTTTCATGTTTTAGCTCAAAAGTGGTTTTTGGATTTAACGTCACGATACTGAAGATAATTTAAAAATAAATTATCGTATTTTACACTGCCACGAAACAGCCGATAAAGATATGTAAGGAAAAGGTATAAACCTTAAAATAGTTTAAATTTTGTCAATGTTTTAAAAAAGGTTGCTTTAAATTAAACAATTTTAAAAATTTCTACCTGAATATAACTGGCTTCACTTGATTCTTTTCTATGTACGAGTATTGGGTTCTAATATTCGAAGACTGTGGAAGAAAAATGCCCATAAAAAAATTGCCCAGTTCAACCCTTGAATAGGGCTGCCACAAGTCTACAGCACTTGACCGGGACAACTTTGCACATTAAAATTCCACCATAAAACAAATACGCAATTTTACCACTATCCCATTAATGACTAATGGGTATTCAAATACCCATAAAACAGTAGGAGATATCAAAATAATTTAATTTTAAAGCATTACGGAAAAATTAAACTATTTATTGCCTTTACAATGTGAAACGAAATTCATACAATTAAATGTTCCTTTTCGAGATCGAAGATGTGTGATTTTCAAAAATAACAAAATCCATGTATAAAGCTATGTAGAAAATTAGTAAATGGAAAGACCGAGGGAAAAATTCGTGGCCAGTTTGCCTCTAGTATCCTCTACTTATCAAGTGTTCATTATGACAAAAGAATGTTGCCATATATGCAAATTTTTATTAACACCAAGAACCCGGATTAGCCAATTGGGTATTTAAATACCCAATGTAGATCTCAAATACGGTGACACTTTCAAACCTGGAATTTTGCAAAGCAACTTCTATGGCCTATATAAGCTTCCTGATAAATTTTGAAAAAAATCGTACGGCGGAAGCTAATCTTTAATGGGTTATAAATTTCCGTTTATTAAAAAACATAAGTTCAAAATAACTCACGGTACACATAGTATGTAATAAAGAGCTGCAAGAATACATTAAAAAAATTTGGGGAACCAAGTATCCGATTTACTTGTACTCTATTTACTCCGTTCAACAGAACGAATTAAATAGAATGTTTTTATAAAAGGCAATTACTCGACTACATTTGTTTCTTCTAATTATTTGTTTGTTCTCACTCGAGTTTTTAAAAAACTTTATTTACTTGTTTTGCTCAAAGGAGTCAATCGAATAAAACGAGTAGCATTCGCAATACAATTACTTTAGGATTTTTTTTTATGAAAAAATAAATTAAAATTATTTTTTACTTTTTGTTTTTCATCACACATATTAATTAAGTGAGAGTAGAGATGGGTCGTTCCGAACCTGTATAGTTCACGGAACTATGTTCACAGTCGGACATAGTTCCAATCATTCATTCGCTTCATTTTTAGCATGTCCAAACAATTCCGATTGCAATGATTTTTTTTTTAATAAAAAAATATTAACCGACATCTCTTTCGTACATACTACGTCTTACACGAATTTATGTGATCGACTAGAAATGCAAAGATGATGTTTGTGAGCGAACGAAAGAACTGATATATGAAATGGTAAGATGACATTTCGTTGTTCTTGTTGTGCACATTGCTCTGTCCATTTCGTTTTGAACATGCTTTCATTTAAACAAATGGAACTAGCAGGACTAGATAGTTCCTAGGACATATTAAAATCTGGTACATAGGACATGCATGAGGAAAAACTTGAAATCTCATTTTACTCGCTTTTTAGGAACATTATAAATTTACTGCATACATTATAAACATTATACATTCAAATATTTATTTTTTAACAAAGATAATTTTTATAATTTTTTTCATTATGGTACAATTTTGTTACTTGAATTTAATGAAATTATTTGCTTTTTTATAAAATTTACGTTTTATATCAAATATTTTCTTTAATATAAAATATCTAATAAATCAAAATAATTTTGTTTAATTTTTGTGTTGAAATTCCACATGGACCTTAACAATTTTTATCTGCAAGTCAAGAAGCAAGCAGTTCTAACAAACGTTTCTAATAGTCCCTGCAGTTCAAATAAACAAAGGAACTAAATAGATCCGTGGACATGCTTCAAATTCCCTCTGTAGTTCAACAAGCAAACAGTTCAAATAGTCTATACAGTTCAAATAAGCAAAGGAACTAGATAGTTCCGCTGACATGTTTCCGTGAACTAGTTCCTTTCTTCAAAAGAATCATTCCATGTCCGTTCCGTCTCTGGAACTGTTAAGCACAACCCTTAGTGAGAGCAAAGTTTGAATTAAAATTGCGTGTTAATAAATTGCAGGCGTAAATTTCAGAGATATGCTAGCAGTACTGCATCAGAAAGAACATTTTCCGTCGCTGAAAATTTAATTTCAGTAAAGAGAACATTATTTGGCAAAAATTCTGCAACAGTGGTCAAAAATGTTCTTACACTCAAACATTTCTAAAGAGGATATATCTTTAGAATTGCAAAGAGATGTCATAATCAATTAATTTTGTTATTTTTAAAGGCGGTAAATCGATTGAATACATATCGACATTTTTGCGCGAAATTATTGTATGTGGCCAAAACAAATTTTACAGTAAAGTTTTTTACTATTTTCCTGTGCTTTAGTTTCAAATATCAAGAGCAAATTTTACATGTGCTTATATAATTAACTAATTTACTTTAAGGATTTCTGCTCCAATATTTGACCAGGTGATGCCTTGTGGAGTGTAGAAAATATTTCCAGAAAAAAGTCAATTTCGAAAAAATGGCACACACGATAATTTCGAGCAAAAGTGTCGATATATCCAACAAATTATTTTTTAATCTTCTTAAAAATTGGCCTTGCCCATGTCCCTTTTTCTGCAGAATGTTACATAATATGTAGTAATAATAGATACATAATTAATTTAATTTTATTAATAATTATTTGAAATTGTAATGTTTCAATTATTTTAGTACAAATAAATTTAATTAATTTAATCCGATCATTTCGATTCTTTCGAGTATAGCTACATCTGCTTGTTTTAGTGAAGTTCTCGTTTTACTTTTTTTCGTTTTACTCTGTAATTGATTTACTCTGTATAAGTTTTATGCTATATTCCAGCGGTTGAAGTAGTCCTGAAACAATACATTCTCTCAAGCCTGAGGGGTAATGGTAAGGCCTGAGTATTCAACACACCCACTAATTTCCTTTTTTCATTAAGATGTCATACATACGTAACACCTGCTATCGTAAAGCGTACATTCAGGCCTGAATATCCCCAAGAATATTCCTTCGAAAATTCAGGCCTCAGGGAACGCTAAAAAATCAGGCCTTCTATCAGGTATTGAATACTCTTGAGTTAATATTAAAATAAAAAAGCAGGTAATATATATAACATAACATAATATAATATAACATATTATTGTATATGGGGCATTCCACGTCAAATCGGACGGCTTGGAGATTTTTTTTTTATTTGTATTATTTTTTACTATGTTGATGTTCCTTTTCAACAGCATAACTTAGTAAATTTTCGGATTTTTTCGGGTACTGGTTACAGAGATATCGAATTTTAAAATAATCGCATTATAAGGAAACTGTGTTCAAATAAATACTCATAACTTTTTCAATGTTAGTCGAAATAGAACAATTTTTTTTATTTTGTGTTTTTTTGTCTACGATCTAATAAAAAATAGAAAAAAAATTTGCACAGTGGGCTTGGATGCGATTTTTGGGATGTAATATTTTAAATATATTTTTCTCACTGTTAGTGTTCTTCGATTTTCTTGAAATTTGTTCATATTAAACTTCGCTTTTTTTCACAAATTTTAATCCCCATTTGGTAGTGGGTTTCGAAAAACTACTATTTTTTTCTGATTTTTTAAAGTTTTGTTAGAAAATATTTTTCGCTTTAAACCACTGTGTAATATTTGTGTAAGGTCTGTTCGCGCAGTCGAATGTAAACGATATATTTCAAAAGTTTTTACTAGAAAGTGCCTGAAAAGCGTTCGTTTACTGAGAGAATTGGGTAATAGAGAGAAAATCACATTTTCTCTCCGTTCAAGTTTTTTAAAGTTTTTACAAGAAAAATTTCAGCTTGTAAAAAGATTATGAAAGATTAATTGAAAGCTTAAAAGAAAAATTTAACGATGAAAACACTAATGGAGATCAAAAAATGCAAATATTGACAATATTACCTGTTTCTTGGAGCATAACTAAGATTTGTGATGCCATGGGAGCAACAAAGCATATGGCAGTTGTGTCAAAACACTTAAAGGAAAAGCATGGAGTTTTGTCTTTTGTCTTTGTGCTTAACAATTTGTTCCTAAAAGGTGTTTGTTTCATTTAAAATTTTGAATAATTTTGTAATAAAAAAATTTACTTCCAGGGCGAATCATATCTCCTGACATTAAAAATAAAGTTCTCGAATTTTACAAAAGTGATGATGTTAGTGTCAATTTGCCTGGTAAGAAGAATTTTATTTCTGTAAGAAATGCTGATAGGCAAAGACAACACATTCAAAAAAAAACTTATTCTATGTAATTTAAAAGAGCTATATAAAACGTTTAAAGAAGAATATCCTGACTATAGTATCGGATTTTCAATTTTTGCGTTATTGAGGACCCAACATTGTGTACTTGCTGGATCTAGGTGTACACATACCATTTGCGTGTGTGCTACACATCAGAATATCAAACTCATGATGTTAGGTAAATATGTCTAATAGTTCATCCTTTTCGTGCACACATAATTTTATTTTATATCATGATAGGTGCTAAGTTAGCAGTATTAACTAATAACGAAACAGAGCCTCTAGTGCAATATAGTGACTGCTTAAAACTGATTTTGTGTCCTTTTCCATCATCCGATTGACATTTTGGAAAATGGTCAGATTGTCCAGGAATCGATGTCTTTAAAAATATATTAGACAACTTATTTGACCACAATGCTGTTGAAAATATTACGTATAAATATTGGATATCTAACCCTCGTTGCAGCCTCGAGACGCTTGCGAAAACCTCATCGGAGTTCGTTGATATTGTTGCTGCCTGATGACATCACCAAAATATTTTAGTTCTTTCAATACATTTTTTTCCACTTTGGCAACTCTGTAAAAACTTTGAATTTGAGATAAAGATACATGAGTTTGTAAAAAGCACACGATAATAAAACGCAACCACATTTTAATTATTCAATTTAATATAAAATATCGAGTCTTTTTATTTGTTCTTATTGAATAATTCCTGCCACGGACAGCCGCCGAAAGTTCGCCATATTTTCAACAGATATATTTTGCAATCATCTTGTCAGTCTTTTAACACATGATTATATAGCAAAAGAACAATCTGCTTTTTTTAAAACAAATCAAAGAATCCTTAAAAGAAGATGAAGTTGTGGTAATTTGTGATTTTGCTGAAAACTACGCATTTGTTATACAAAACGCAGTACCCGGTTTTAATTAAAACAATAATCAGGCAACGATATTCCCGACAGTTATTTATTTCAAGTATAATGAAGAGCTCACTCACCGAAGTCTGGTCATAATTTCTGATGGCAATAATCACGATGCAATAGCTGTATACGTGTATTTGAGGATCATTACTGACTTTGTAAAATAATTATTAGCGAATGCATCTAAAATATTTTAATTTTCTGATGGCGCTCCGCAGCAATTCAAAAATTTCAAAAATTTTGTAAACATATATTATCACAAGGAAGACTTTAAGATAGCTGCAGAATGGCATTATTTTGCAACAGCACATGGTAAAGGACCATGCGACGGTACTGGAGGCACATTGAAAAGAATGGCCACTAGAGTAAGTCTTCAGAGACAGATTGATAAGCAAATAACTACTGCTCTGGAATTGTATGAATGGGCATCCGATCCGAATTATTTACCGAACATTAAAGTAAAATTTTCTCCACAACAGCATAATTTTGATGAAAAAGAAACTTTGGATTTTCGATATGAAAAGGCTAAATCTATTCCGGGCACGCAAAAATTTCATTCAATAATTCCTACTAATGCTGGTACAATAATTGCTAAAAAGTTTTCTAGATCAAAAAATGAAAAAGTTTTTAAAATTTTTTAAAAAATACTTAAATATAATAAGAAACAATAATAATTTTGATTCGAGTATTTCAATTTTAATTTTTGTTTTTTTGATAAACTACAAAATATTACACAGTGGTTTAAAGCGAAAAATATTTTCTGACCAAACTTTAAAAAATCAGAAAAAATAGAAGTTTTTCGAAACCCACCAAATGGGGATTAAAATTTGTGAAAAAATCGAAGTATAATATAAACGAATTTCAAGAAAATCGAAGAACACTAACTGTGAGAAAAATATATTTAAAATATTACATCCCAAAAATCACATCCAAGCCCACTGTGCAAATGTTTTTCTATTTTTTATTAGATCGTAGACAAAAAAACACAAAATACAAAAAAAAAAAGAAATTGTTCTATTTCGACTAACATTGAAAAAGTTATGAGTATTTTTTTGAACACAGTTTCCTTATAATGCGATTATTTTAAAATTCGATATCTCTGTAACCAGTAGCCGAAAAAAATCTGAAAATTTACTAAGTTATGCTGTTGAAAAGGAACATCAACACAGTAAAAAATAAAAAATAAAAAAAAAATAAATTCTCCAAGCCGTCCGATTTGACGTGGAATGCCCCATATATATAATATAATTTAATATAATATAATTATAATTTATATACAATATTTTTGCATTTAAATATTTTTCATTAAAATATCGTACATCATTTTTCCAACGTTCTCCCTTTTTTTATTTTTCAGAATGAAAAATTACGCTTTGTTAGACTTTTATATAAATTTTCCAAAGTTATTTGTTGGCATTACGACTTTGCTTACAATTTCAACCGTCGCTCAGGTGCGAATACGAAGCAAATTCAGTCTCGGGCTAACCGAAAGCACTCATAAACGTTGGACAGCATTACACCTTCGCTTCTAAACTCAGGGGCATCTTCCGGTCTGAGATTGAAACAAAACAAAATTTTCACAGATTGGACAATTTCAAGCAAATTTTCAGAAAGCTTGAATGAAAATGCCTATCAGGCGTTGACATTACTGACCGCTGGGATATTCGTTTTACTCTGTAATCGATTTACTCTGTATTCGTTTTACTCTTTTCAAAATGTATTTTCAAAACATTGTAATTCGATATAAGAGTAGAATAGAAAAAGTCTTACAAATACATCCGTGCAGCTCTTTTATGTAATACATACAAACCTTATAAAAAAAAAAACATAAATTCAGGCAATGAGGTAAAAAAAAATATTTGAGCTTATTCAAAATAAAGGTTTAGCTCAATCATATATTGCAGACTTTTTCGATTCATCAAGAATGTTCTTTTGAGTTTTGATATTTTTATAAAATTCTGTGCACGTCATACAATAATTAAAATTGCATTGCATAATGCTTTCCAAGGTGGTTATGTTTCTTTCCTTACTCCATTGCGAGAAGACCAGTGAAAATGCTCGCTCCATTTCTCTAGTGACATGTAATAGCGAATAGAAATTGTACTATTTTTAACAAGCTTATTTTTGCCCTTGGAATTAAGTATTTTGTAAAAAAAGAATCCCCTTTTCATTCATTTACACACATTTGCAAAAAAATTGTTCAGTTTTTAATGATACACTTTTAATATTTTCTTCAATATTTTTAACCGGGACATTTTTTACTATGCAGCGGGACACAGGGACACCGATTTCGAAACCGGGACTTATGATAGCCCTACCATAGTAAGCCATAGAAAGGACTTCGACCCAGCTTCTATTGATCAATTGTGTTGTGCTTTGAAATGTTGTGCTTCAAAAATGTTTGAACGCAAATGACCGAGAACTGGGGCCGAATTACAGCATCCGTGATCGAGCAAAATTGTACAAGATTGATAGGCACTTGTCTCGTCGTGCCCTTCGTAATATTGCTCGATCACGGATGCTGTAATTCGGCACCTGGACCTTCGAGTTTAATGCCGACTCTGAAAGGCTTATGCTCTCAAGTAGCTTTACATGGCAGTTAAAGAACAAGAACAATACCCATCTGTATGTTTATTGCCACACAAATAATTTGCATTATTCTATGAATTGGCCATAACAAGTAGAGTTCTTAAAGAGTAAAATCCAAATTAGAAAAAGAAAAACATTTATTTTTCTTACATATCATGGTATTAGGATAGAAATAGCTGCAGCGTTGGCTGTGCTCTCAAGCCATACTGCCATGGCTGTCAAATTCAGCTGTGTGGCGAATGGAAATAAAAGAAATAAAAAGTTTTGCTTCTTTTTGACATTTCCGGCAGTATGCTCTCATCTGGTGCATCTACCTGTATTCTTCTACCATGCTCCATATTAATTTTGATTATTTTTTCGAAAAAATTTAAAAATCAAAGCTTGAATGATTGGGGGAAAATATTTTAAAAACTTAAATTTACGATGTTCTCATTAGCCAGGGGCTGAATTACAGCATCCGTGATAGAGCAAAATTATACAAGATTGATAGGCCATTCTCTCGTCGTACCCTTCGTAATTTTTCTCGATCACGGATGCCCAGATTGCATGAGATTTCATAACTTGTTTATTTTTGATTTGATCCGAATTACTGATTTAGGGCCGAATTACAGCATCCGTGATCGAGCAAAATTGTACAAGATTGATAGGCACTTGTCTCGTCGTGCCCTTCGTAATTTTTCTCGATCACTGATGCTGTAATTCGGCCCCAGCATTCAATGATATTCTCAGAACAAGCGTTTATGTGTTTTTTTCTTTTGTGAACCTTGAAATCATTCCCACATGAAGAGTATGAACTTTTCCACGCCAATTTTTTTGAATTAAATATCTAAAATTTGGACCTATTCGGCGAAATCTGTTATTCTGTTACGCATTTTCTGTTATCATTCATAAAAGATGCCGACCATAAAAGATCTGGGGCCGAATTACAGCATCCGTGATCGAGCAAAATTACGAAGGGCATGACGAGAAGAGTGCCTATCAATCTTGTACAATTTTACTTGATCACGGATGCTGTAATTCGGCCCTGTTAAAATTTGTATTCTGCCTTTATCAATCTCCGAAGACAAAAATCTATTAAAATTCCGTTAACTTCTGTTATGAAACAGCTACTTGCAGTCAATAAAATTAAATTATTGGACATGGATATAAAATGCAAGCGCGCATTCACTTTGTCAAACCTAAAAAACTGCACGAAACGCATGTCAGGAAGATCGAACGGTTTGCTATTTAGGCGTAACTCCAGCAAAGTGGCCCGATGGTTTCTTCTATTTAAAAATTGTCTTTAAAACACACACACACATTTATTTAATATATAGTCTTATATTTGCCTCCTTTTAGGAGCCATTCTTAATGAATTTCGTAAATAAGCATCCATTTTTCAGACCAAAATGTTCACTTTCTAAAAATTTGTTACGATAAAAGGCAGAAAAATGTATCTGTTATTCTGTTGTCTTTCATAACAGATTTCATAGCAGATTTTGTCAAGCAGAATACCAAATAAAAGATTTTGTACAAGATTTTTTGACAGTTCGAAAAATCTGCTATGATTATTTATAACAGATTTCATAAAAGATTGTCGTGCAGAATACGAATTTTGGTCTCGTAACAAATTTTTTGACAGCTCAAACATTTGTATGGGAAATCATAACAGAATAACAGTAGCTCGGGTTCTGTAGCTATTTCGACAAATAGTCACTTCTTCTGACGTCACAGTGTTTCATTCCAAAATACTCACTTTTGCGAAAACTAGTGTTTCTGTAACTGATAAGCGAGTAAATAGTGGTCCGTGATGAAAAAGATTCACAAGCGAAAGGGAATAGTTACATGAAATTGCAAGAAGTGACAGACAACTTTGTGTGAAATTTGATGAGATTCTTCTACAAACAATAAATAAAAAACAAATTTAAATAATATAAATGCTTTATTTATGAAAATGGCAGATATACACGTTTATATTGATATTATTTATGCTGATAAATACTTGTTTTGATGTTAAACACTTTAAAACTTAGTGATGTTGATATTAAATACACAAATCTTATCCACAAATTGCAATCCGAGTATTATTTTAATGCGGTTGCTCAATGCAATGATACAAGTATTATCATAGAATAAATTTAATTTATGAAATATTTCAGTTTATGTATTCCATAATTTATTTGAATATGACTGTTGCATAAGCAAGCAAGGGTTTTTCTCACCAAGTTAGAACATATTGAGAACTGCAGTCGATTCGAGTCGCATATTTTAGTTTAAAGAAACACTTCGTCTATCGAGTTCTTTTGAAAGTAGAATTGAAACAAGCGAGACGAGTCACCGATTTTTCTCATTTTATTACAGAGACAGTGCAAGTGAGAATGACATCACAATGACGTTAAAGTGAGAAAATCTGGTGAGAACTACGGTGAGAAAAGTTACAGAACCGAGCTACAGAATTTTTTTCCTAACAGATTGTGCAGAATTGGCCCAATTATCTTGAAATAACTAGAACTATAACTGATTTTTCTTATTTCCATAGCTTTCTTTTCGGGTTTACTCTAGCTAAACATTCAAAAGCCAAACATTCGATAAACAAAATCGATGAAGTGCATTTATTAAAAATTAAAAAAAAACTTTTTAAATAATGACGATCTCTGATATACGAGCAATGAGCAAGTTCGATGTCCCTGTTTTTTAGGTTGATCCCATACTTATCTATTCGCCTTTTGAATGACAATTATAAACTAAATTTTTAATATTTTTATTTACTTTTCATTACATGGAATGAATATTACAGGAAATATATATTTAGGCAGCATACGTCACCTTCTATGTTTAAATGTATTACTTTAGAACTAAATAAACATTTGAAAAGAAACTTTTTCCCTTTATGTGGCTAAAGATAAGTACCATAAAGTTAAAGAGAATTGTAGCGTGGAAAAAAAGTGGAAACATTTAATTTATTTTTGACCATATTATTGCGTGCAAAAACTAGACAAATGTTTCAGAGACGCTAATTTTGGTAAAAGATGTGTGGATTTGGACCCCGGCAAGGGCGTTCGCAGAATTTGTTCTAGGGGAGGCTCTTACTTACTTTGTTTGAGGATTCGAAACCTAAATTGAAGTAAAGATTACATCCTTACCGTAAATATAATCTTCCTTTCTGTAAGGAATACTGACAAATTTGAATTCCTTAAAAAAAGTAAATTTATGAGGAAATTCCTCCTTGCAGAAAATAAATTTTTTAATTACTGTTAGTATAAAAGTTTTTAATTTAAGGAATCCTTCCTTAGTATTCTTATTAAAAAAAACATTTTTAAGTAAAACAAAGAGCATATTTTACATATTTTGAAGTATTTTATTGAATAATAAAGATATATTTTTTAAAAAATTTTTTTGTGCGCAAAAAACTCATATTGTTTATTTTATACTAGCTGATATACCCGGTGTTACTCAAGAGTCATTTATATAAACATTTTAATATACACTTTTCGATTAAATGTTTTTGTAAATTTTGAAATTTTGTAAAAACGTGTTGAATTTAAGTTTGAGACCACTATAAAAGTATTAGTTAAAAAATTTACCAAGCTTTTTTAACGAAGAAATAATTTTATCACTGTTTTTTTACAATCAAAAACTGTTTTTTAGTTCTAAACTGAATTTACTGGTTACTGGTGAGCATGTTACTTGCACTTCGCTAATGAAAATCAAATTTATAAAAATCTTCCTAAAATTTTTTAGTAGTTTTTCCAGTTGGAAAATAACTATTGGATTGTCTCTAAATTAAAAATTAATGTAAATTGAGTCTGATAGTTGATGCAATTTCTTAAATCTTCTGAATTCCTATTTTAAACGAAAAATTGTACAGTCGTTTTTTAATGTATATTAGCAAGAAGGTGTAAGTTAAAAAAGCAGTCGCTTTTTAATTTTTATTATAGTATTATCATAGTATTTACGCTGTGTGCGAAAAGAACTAAATTGAGTAACAGTTACTGACTTTTCTAAAATATTGGAATCGTAACGGTAATGCAGTACTTATTTCTAATTTATAATATTTTCCGACATACTTTTCAGCATACTTTCGGTTAGTACGCAATTGAACCGAAAAATTTGTTCAATGCAGCCAAGCTTACAACCATGATTGGAGAGTTAAAATGTCAAAATTTCGCTGTCTTTTATATGTCGGTGCATTTAATTGGCGTGGAAATTTGACTTTCAACAATATTGTTCAAATAACACATTAAAAATGAAAAAAATAACTTGTACAGCATTCTTATTCACAGTCATCTTTTCGATGATATAGTGATATATATAGAACATTTAAAGTACCATTGATAAAGAACTGAGTGACAATGGTGAAACAATAGTGAGAAAAATGACAAATCACAACAAAACAAATTTAACAGGAGCGGGGCGGGGGGTGGGGAGACAAAAGAAAGTAGATTACTATAAGGATGATTTTATTATATAAAATGACGACGCTCAAATTATACAGAGAATTTTAAAACAAAACTCAGTTTTATTAAAAGTCTGGTATGAAAAAATAGATTTTAAGCCATAACTTTTGATTGGAAAGAGATATTGGGGTAATTTTTTCAAATAAACTATTTTTGAGACTTGACTTTTTTGTAAAAAATATAAAAACAGCATTTTGGAAAAATACATTTCGCGATAAAAATGAAAGAGTAACCTTTGTTGTTTTGATGACAAAAACAGTAAAATCATTTTTGCGCTTAGCTGGAAGAATTTTTGCAAATAAATGCTATGTCATATGAAAGGTAGCCAGATGTGCAATTTTTAATTGATTTCATTTTTACAACAAAAACAATTTTTGAGTAATTTTTTGAGTAAAACGTCAAAATTTTAGACCTTTTTTGACATAATCATAAAACATATATACACTAACTTAACGTTACAGTTCAACCTATTTTTGTGAGGTGATTTTATTGAACTTTTGAACAAAAAAAATTTGAATGAAATATATTAATGGACAGCGGAGATATTTGCATCGAAAGATCAAACTTTGATTTTCATGTCGTTTTTTTCTCATTCTTAGGTAACGATGTTTTATGAAAAAGTCGTTGTACTGAAAATTTCTCCAATTTTGAAGATATGTGAGTGTTTTTGATGTCAAAATAACAAAAAATTTATAAAATTAAATACACAAAAATCTCCGATGGCAAAAAGTTTTATAATAACTAAATTACCGTTAGTTGAAAAATTTCGGAGGGGGCGTGGCAAAAACTAAGTATGTAACATTTTAAGTTGGAATGCACTTAATATGTATACCTAGTTTGAGCAAAATCTGTTGAGCCGTTTAGATTTGTATAAAGGCCAAACAAACAAACAAACAAACAGAAAATGAGTTTTATTGCTATAGATTTATGTGGGAGTTATTTCAAAGTTTTTTTTAGATATTCCTGAATAGTTGTACAATAATAACACTGTGCATGAATCGGGCATTTTTTGGAAACAAGCTTGCGACATAACATTTCAGCATAATTCAAGGACGCCGAATTTAATGACTGTAACCGTTTTTAATCCTTCGGTTCATTTTCGAAAAAATTCGAGTTTCAAAATCAAGTTAATGCATGCAAATACAGTTTTTGTTAGAAAAACTTTTTTATTAGCTTTAGCGGCTACATGTCTTCAGGTAAAACATTAACAATAACCTAGAAAATTGTTTTGTGAAACAATTTAACCCTCACAACCTAACCCTTAGGGTCCAAATTGGCCCCATAAATAAAAAAAGCGGGGTTTTCTTACAAAAGCTATGTCTGCACAAAAAAATTAAGCTTTTTTAAGCATTTCTATTCCCCTAAAATAAAAACGCTACAAAAAGTAAAAGTAAATGAACCTAAAGTAACCAATTTTATGTATCCCTAAAATGACCCCAAAAGTATTTGTAGGAAATGCAAATGTGAGAGAAATCCTTTATTATAAGAATTTCTTTATGACAATTTATACTTTTAAATGGCAATTATCTTATGTGTTATGAAGAAAGCGGCCTCAAATGACACCGGCCCTTCTGGAGTCTCCAGATCGGTTAGTATGGCCAGTCCGCCACTGCTTCCGGCCAATCTTAAAATAGTTGCTAATTTTGTAATTCAATTCAAGGTTTACTGAAAAGCAAGTTCTATTTAAAATAACCTGTGTAATTGTTTCATGCTGTGTTTATGACTCATTCTTTATAGTGCTGATTATAAGGTTTTTCTGCTTAACAACATGACTTAAACTCACGGTTTACTTGGCTTAAAAAACTGAAGCACCGATAAATGAACCCAGCTCAAAGAGCACTGTTTTTATGTGTCATCGCAATAAAAAAAAAAAAATAAAAAAAAAGAAATAAATAAAAATATATGCAATACAATGAACTAAACTAAACTGACCCTTTTAACATTTTATCGAAAAATAAAAAGAAGCAATAAAAACAATAGAAAATAAAAAATTTTAAAACAAAAACAATTAATAAAGAAACAATCAGCAAAATGAACAAATCTCTGAAAAATAGTTCTATTTCCATACAACTGCAACGCAATAGAACTTTGATGATGATAATGTGACAAATAAATGAAACTTTGTATTGTGATAAGAATTGTATGTATGCATTAGAAATGAAAAAAAAACAAACTTAATTCTTAAAAGGCTGAAAAGTCAAAATAAGCAATATTTTTGTGAAAATAAAATGCTTATTACAGAATTTATCCACTCGATTTTTCAAGTAAAGAATTCATAAACTCTCTTTATTTAACTTGAAAAATTTGAGTCGAAGCAAATGCTCACTTTTTATGCATTGTTTTTACTCATTTATTGTTCAATCAGAAATGCCCTGCGCTTTGTGTAAATGCTGATAAGACGCTATTTTTTGTTTGTTTATCGTGCTCTATAAAAGAATCAAATGCTTCGACTGCAAGAAAACGATAATAACAAATAATGAATTGGAAAACTTGTGAAATTTGTTGAAGTCATTCTGAAGAATTGCAATTAAAACTGACGCTAAATAAACAAAGAGCTTTATTTACAAATACATACTCATATTCCGCCAGAGCTAGAAAAACTCATAATCAATTATTTATCCATTGTTTTGAGGTGAACTTTGAGTGCCTCGAATTCAACTGTTGGGTATCGATAGCAAAATATGTGAAACTCGTAATGAAAGCAGAGAAATATATCATAGAACTTAAAACTTTTAGATTACTTTGACATACATACGTTTGAGTAAATGTTTGAACTCAGACCTTTGGGAAAAGATTAAAAATTAATATTGTTTTTGTAAGTGTATGTATATATTATGTATGGAAAAAAGTGGTTCTCAGCCTATTTATACACATTTTCTGCGTTTCGTAGGCTTTAACTTCATTGTCCCGTGATCTGTAATTTAACTCTCACGGCTGGAGCTATTTTTTTCTCTCTTATGAGAGAATGTCATTAATTTAACTGCACTGTTTTTTAAGCAGTTTATTCACAGTTATTCATGACCATGATCAGAGTTGATCAATTACATATATTATGCCATATGTATGTAAGAGCAGTTTTTGAATTTTGTTTGTTTATTATTTTGTTTGTTTTGTTTGCTTGTTTGTTCCGCAATTAAGGGATGCGGACAACCTTCTCACACAACGAAGTATGGAACCACTTAACAATCTGCTAAAAGAAGTTATTCTTATAGCAGCGTAATAACGAAAGAATTACTGCGAACTACATGTAAGTTGAGAGAAAAATATCCATAAAGGCAACTGCAAACAACAAGCAACAACCCTGACAGAGCGGTTTGTTGATGTCGACGACAACAAAGCATGTTTCTGATGCTAAAGCAGTAGCGACCACAAAAATGCACAAACGAGCCAAAGCTTGTTAATACTTGTTAAGGGCAGGTTCTCATCTAGAGGACCAAAAACACGGTGATGTTCCTGATTTTTTTTCCTCATAGAAGGAAGTAGTTTTTTGACAGTATTTTAATGATTCTAAAAGTGTAGGAAAATATTTTTTTGTGCCTAAAAGTGTAATGTAAAGTGTCAATACGTTTATGTCATCTGATATAGAAAAACAAAAAATTTTATAAATTATATTATATTGACTGGAGCTTGCACCTATAATCTTATATATTAACAGGCAAATGTTGTACACTTTTTCGATATTAATTTTAGAATAAGGGCAATGAAACTTACATCATTCGAAAGGTACTGCGCTCTTTATGTGCAGAATAATTTTCGATTTTAAATGTATGACCTCTGACCCGAAATATTAACGTTGAAAGTTTGTATTGTTTTTAGTTAGGAATATCAGGGCTAGGAAGAGGTAGAATGGTGAATGAGGTATCACAGGAAAGATCTGGCTGCACGGTATGATTACATTTTAGACTGGTGACCTTCGATTTGAAATATGAGCGTAAAAAGAGCATTTATTAAGTAAAAGCTAAACTGTAACAGATGAAAGAATATAATATAAGAGGGAATTTTAAACATTGATAAGGCATGCAAAAAATACTTCCTACATTTTGCGCCATAAATTTTATGAAAACATTTCATTTTGATAAAAAAATAACACACTATAAATCTAAAAAAAATAACTTTACAAAAGGAAAATGTGTTTTCGAGTTGCGACTTCAAACTTTGAAGCTATGTTAAGGGTGGTTTTAGGCAAACCATTTTTTGAAAATCTAATTTTTTTACGTTAGATTATTGTTGTACAACTATTCACAAATATGTCAAAAAAAATTATAAATCAATCCCTCTTATAATGCAGATTCCCTAGCGCTTAAGACCCGGTGCGCCAGAGTACCTTTAACTAACCAGAGTAACTTCAAACGTGTTTTTTTCGAATCATACTTTTTCAAAACAGGCGCTACTGCAAACAAACTAATAGACCGATTTGATTTTTTTTTAAAAATCTATTTGTACTGTAATTCTATACATCTTTTACCAAAATAAGCGTCTTTGGAAAATTTGTCTAGCTTTTACACGCAACAATATGGTAAAAGATATCGTACATTTTTCAACTTTTTTCCACGCTTCATAATTTTCTTTATTTTAAATGTTTTTATTCCATTTTGGTAAAATATGTGCATTCAAGGATCTGGTTTTGAATTCATCTTTTTTTTTCAGACGACCTGGAGCCGAGTTATGGTGTATCCCATTTTCACTTATGACATAACTTCAGCGCAATCTTAATTTTTAAATATATGTTAAAAATTTTTTTTAATCATACTGATGATGCTAAATTTGTGTATGTATATTAGGGCGGGTCGATTTGTAGGGAGTGAAAAATTCACCAATTTCACTATGATTTCCGTATTCTATGGGTTATTCCATGAAAATTTGCCCAAGGAACCATAACTCTATCGTTAAAATCGAGTCCCCTACTTTTTGTTGGTAGATTTTTTCCCAAATTGACGTTCGTATTTAATATTACCTACACGTTCACATCCATAACTCAAAAAGTATCGATCCGGTTTAATCGCCAGTAGGCGCGTTGGAAAGGTGTGCTCATTTTGAGTAATTTACAAAAAAAAATCTCCAACATTGGTCCAACGGTTCAAAAGTTACGGGCATTTTTGTCCAAATTTTGGAGCATTTTTCCATTTTTTTCATGATTTTGTCCAAGAATATTACTTTCATGGCCATTTTTTTGGCTCAATTTTTTTAACTTACGAAGCTTACGAACCTTACGTTACGACTGGACTGATTTGCGCTTTACATTATTGGCATATTTTTTCACAGGGTGCACACAAAGGGAAAAAAATCAAAAAGTTGGTTTTATGTGTTATTTTGTTTTAGCAATATCGCATGAATTAATCAACCGAATTCGATAAATTTGGGCTTAAACTCTTCGTTTTGAATTGTAAATTGAATTAAATAATGGATTGAGCCAAAAAAATGGCCATGAAAGTAATATTCTTGGACAAAATCATGAAAAAAATGGAAAAATGGTCCAAAATTTGGACAAAAATGCCCGTAACTTTTGAACTGTTGGACCAATGTTGGAGATTTTTTTTTTGTAAATTGATCAAAATGAGCTCACCTTTCCAAGGCGATTAAACCCGATCGATAGTTTTTGAGTTATGGATGTGAACGTGTAGGTAATATTTCATACGAACGTCAATTTGGGAAAAAATCTACCAACAAAAAGTAGGGGACTCGATTTTAACGATAGAGGTATGGTTCCTTTGGCTAATTTTCATGGAATAACCCATAGAATACGGAAATCATAGGGAAATTGTCGAAAAATAAATCGACCCGCCCTAATGTATATGGTTGTAAAAAACTTCTTCTTAAATATGTCTTAATTTTTACCGATTTTGCCTAAAAACTCTCTTAAGTCAACTTCGCACATTTATGATGTTATAGAATATGTTATGCATTTATTTGGAAACAAGTATTTTTTTGCTAATGTTAATTAATTTTTCTAATGTTGTAAGAAGGACATTGCATCAGAAAATTTAATATTATATCAAATTTTTTTTTTTTGGATTCGCTCGAAGGTATGAATCTTCCAAAGATACGTATACCCGACCTATACGCATGCACGATTTACATTCTAGATCCTGCCCGGATCAGCCGGGACAGACAGAATACACCTACGTATTAAACATACCCCCTATTGGCAAGAAGGATTTTCCACTAAGCACATTAATTGGCTTTTCAGCGGAATTTAAAAATTTAATATGTATCAAACGCGTGTTTAAGTATATTTAATTCTATGTAAATAAGCAACATCGAATTAAATTATAGTGATTATAAATTTAAAGTACTCGAAAAACAATCCTGATTTCAAAAATTCCCCGCGAATATTAGATAAAATGTTAAATTCCCCGCAAAAATCATTAAAAATTAGATGAATTATGAACTATACTCCCCGCATATATGAGCCCATTCCACGATTTCCCGATCGACATGAAATTCCCCGCATATCGGGAAATTCCCCACCAGTTGGCATGCCTGATACGCATAATACACCGGTTGACACACGCTTGTACTCATAAGAAAATTCAATAGGGGTATTCACACTGACTTGGTTAGTTGGGTAGATTGGCAAATGCCGTATATTTTGTTTTTGTAAAGTGCCATTGTACCCAAATATCTTTCTACCAATCTACTCTAGCTGACTCCCTGACTTGTTTGGGAAGATTGATTTCTTGTTAAATTGAGTACTTTTTCCCTGTGTTACCACCTTTTGCAAAAATAGGCAATAATTGATCTAAGGGCATCAAATTTACAACATTTGTTGTCAAGGCTGATTTATCGAATAATTAAAAAAAATTGCCACACCCCTTAATACCGCGCACAATTCAATAAAAACGCTATATTTCAGACACATTCGGTTGTATTGGACTAAAATTTTTTAATTTAGTCATTGGCGTAGCAAGCGGGGGAAAGGGGGCAGTTGCCCCCCACTTTTTAGCTAGATAAACAATTTAAAAAGAAAAGTTATTCAAAATATCAGTTTTTTTACAACGATAATATTTTTGTATTATATATTTTCCTCTTCTTTCTCTCTTCTTCATGTTTCATGTGAAGAAATTTTGGTGAACTTTTTTTGCACCACCATTTGTACTGCCCCCCATTTGTACTGCCCCGCCATTTGTACTGCCCCCCAGATGAAATTCGTTTCCGACGCGCTTGAATTTAGTTCGTATGGTTACTATCGGCAACTCAACCAAAAATGGGCATGTCTAATTGTAACTACGCCTACTTATCAGAAATAATTATAATTCCTGAGTTGTGCATGTTTTTATGATGAAACTTAGTGTGTATGTGCTGTGAGACCAAGTGGTGGTCACTATGTACAGTTGCGGTCAAAAGAATAGCAGTGCTTTTATATTCAGTCATATTTGGTTAAATAATACTAGTCTACAAATTTCGGATCCGGTAAACCTATTACACATGGGAACAAAAAATAATTTTTTTCTGCGTCATAAGTTTTTGAAGTCAATTAAGATACATGGGGATACTAAAGTTTTAATTCTATAATTCACATTGTTTGAATTGACTCTGGTTCTTGCGGTAAAAAGCTATTTTAAAAATTATGGAGGTTTCATCACAGATTTTAACATAACTCCAGAACAGTTAGACTGATTTGGTAAAATAAAAAATCCAAAAATCCGCAGCTAAACAGCCTCCAAGTTACATCTACACTGTTTTTTAATTAGCTGAATAGTTTCGGAAATATTCAGAAAGTTCTTCTAAAAAAAACACTTTTTTTATACAAAATTTAAACTTTTTTGTTATTTCATAATGCATAAAAAATCAAAAACGTCAAAATAGCTATTTTTTGATATTAAGTTATAAACACACATATGTTACGAAGATAATAAGCTATATTTCGTTAAATCCATCGTTACCTATGGGAATTTTCATTGGTATTTTGGTTGTGCTTATTAATTTCAAATCCATCGACGTACAAATTAAATGGATAAGAAATTCGTCATTCGTATTGAGCTTCAAGTGTTTAAATCTCTAATAAAATAAATCAAGACAGAATAATTGTTAAATGTAAAATAAATTAATGAAAATTTATGTTATAAGCGAAAAATGCAATAAATAACTCATAACAATATCAATCAGAATTATCAAAAATATTTAAAAATTTGTTAGGAAAAACCTTTTAAATGTGATTGTATGTTGTATTTTTGTTCAGGACAGTCCCTTTGAAAGGTCCAGCAGTAGTCTGCCATCATATGGCAATCCCATCGGCCTTGTATCTATTTTCTATTGTCTTGATATCCTGATGAAAATGCTCTCCTTGTTCTTCACTGTAATCACCTAAATTGTCTGCATATCTATTAAAATGACTATGTAAATAATGTAATTTTATACTCATGTTAGCTCCCAGGTTTTTAAAATTTAAAAGCATTTTAGAAACTATTTCAGAATACTCTGCAGCTTTACGATGCAAAGCTTATCCATGCTTCTGATTCGACCTTAGTCATGTGCTTTGTGAAATCATTGTTGTTTATAAGAGTTCGGATTTGTGGCCCATCAAAGGAGCATGCTTTTAATTTTTCCGTGCTTTGGCCAGAAAATACTTGGCAAATATATTTGTAGCACTCGCCATTCTTATCCAAAGCTTTTATATAATGTTATATTATATTTATGCCTACAGTCATATTTGTTCTGGATAGCCAAACTTTTCTAGTGTAGTGCTCATTTTTGGCGCGACTGTCCCATAGACAAAGAAAATATGGATATTTAGTGTAACCACCTTGCTGGACCCATTAAAAACTTAACCATTTTCAAATCAACACACTCAATATGTGATCAGGTGTTGAACATCTAAAATTTTCACTATAATAAGTTTGATATTTTGATACTCTTCTTTAAGCTTTGTTGTATGTGCTATCGGAGTTGAAGCTAATTTGTTGCCATTATGCAGTAAAACACATATTAAACTTATTTTTCAGCTATCTTTGAAGAGCCTCCACTCTTCTGGCCGATATACTTGAAGACTCATTACATTTAAAAGTCCAGGAATATTCTTATAGTATACGATTTTCTCCTCCTCCGCAAAGTATTGAAGAATATCTCGTTCTCTAGTCCGGTAAGTTGTAATTGATATGCCAGGCTGAAGACAACGTTTTTCTTTAAGTCTTGATACTAGAAGCTCCGCTAATCTCGAATTAAGTCGTTTAGCTCACATTGATTAAAACCCTAAAATGTGGAACCGCACGATTAAAATTCACTTTCGCTGAAGATGTTGCTCTGAATAACGAACATTTCAACATCATTATAGACAATGTTTGTTGAAGGAGTAAATATCGGTACAGGAAGTTCTTTGCAGTATTGGTGGAATCGCAGATTTTATGTTCGGGTATATCCAAGAGCGCTTTTTGTATCGGTTCATAGCTTTGACATTCACGACACAAAAGTAACAATCGTCTAAGGGCCATTTTGTTCACAAAGGGCATAAATATGATTTAATTCGGGGATAACTATCTCAAGGTTAATTTTATACCAAGCGTATAAATCGGGAGATAAAAAAGTGGTTTTGTTCACATTTTATCCCAGCTTTATGCTTAGAGCATAAATTCGCTCTCAGTTTATATCGATTTCCATTGGAATGTTAGAGTGTTGCTCATTAATTAAAAAATGTGTGGGGATTTTTGGTTTATTTTTGTGAATTTGGGGGTTGTAGTGAACACTAGGTAAAAATGGATCGCTGATTTTGCATCTGATGTCAGAATTTTAAAATTCTGAAATTTTTCTACACAGGGCTGCCAACTAAACATTTTTTTAAGAATTTTAAACATGAAGAAACAGTATTGGGGGTTACTTCTTTCGAATCTGGTGTCAGAATTTTAAAATTCAAGATGGCGGATAAAGTTACCACCTAATTTCTTGTTTATTTATGCGAATTCAACTCTGGGAGAAACACTAGGTAAAATTGGGTCGCTGATTCCGAATCCGTTATCAGAATTTCAAAACTCGAAAATTTTTCTACATGTAGGGGTGCCACCTAAAAATGTTTTATTTTAAGAATTTTAAACATGAGGAAAGAGTATTGGGGGTCTATGGAGTTCGAATCTGAAGTCAGAAATTTAAAATTCAAGATGGTGGATAGGGTTGCCACCTTAATTTTTTGTATTTTTATGAATTCGGGGCTGGCAAAAAAATGGTATACCAAAAATGGGTCGCTGAATCCGAATCCGTGGCCAAAATTCCAAAATGATAAAGTTTTGAAATAATAGGGTTGCCACCTAATAATAAGTATTTTTTAGAATTTTAAACATCATTTAACAGTATTAAGGAGTCACTGATTTCGAATCTGAAGTCAGAATTTTAAAATTCAAAATGGTTGATAGGGTTGCCAACTTAATTTTTTGTATTTTTATGAATTCGGGGCTGACAAAAAAAATGGTACATCACAAATGGGTCGCTGAATACGAATCCATGCTCAGAATTTAAAAAATATAAAGTTTTGAAAAAATAGGGTTGCCACCTAATAATAAGTATTTTTAAGAATTTTAAACATTATTTAACAGTGTTAAGGAGTCACTGATTTCGAATCTGAAGTCAGAGTTTTAAAATTCAAAATGGTGGATAGGGTTGCCACCTTAATTTTTTGTATTTTTATGAATTCGGGGCTGGCAAAAAAATGGTATGCCAAAAATGGGTCGCTGAGTCCGAATCCGTGGTCAGAATTTCAAAATGATAAAATTTTATAATAATAGGGCTGCCACCTAATATTATGTATTTTCAAAAGTAAAAGCAACCCTATTATTTCAAAATTTTATAATTTTAATATTCTGACCGCGTATTCGGATTCAGCGACCCATTTTTGGTATACCATTTTTTTGCCAGCTCCGAATTCATATAAATACAAAAAATTAAGGTGGTAACCCTATCCACCATTTTGAATTTTAAAATTCTGACTTCAGATTCGAAATCAGTGACTCCTTAACACTGTTAAATAATGTTTAAAATTCTTAAAAATACTTATTATTAGGTGGCTACCCTATTATTTCAAAACTCTGACCATGAATTCAGCGACCCATTTTTGGTGTACCATTTTTTTTGCCAGCCCCGAATTCATAAAGATACAAAAAATTAAGGTGGCAGCCCTATCCACCATTTTGAATTTTAAAATTCTGACTTCAGATTCGAAATCAGTGACTCCCTAATACTGTTAAATGATGTTTAAAATTCTAAAAAATACATATTATTAGGTGGTAGCCCTATTATTTCAGAACTTTATCATTTTGAAATTCTGGCCACGGATTCGGATTCAGCGACCCATTTTTGGTGTACCATTTTTTTTGGCAGCCCCGAATTCGTAAAAATTTAAAATATTAAGGTGGCAACCCTATCCACCATCTTGAATTTAAAAATTTTGAGTTCAGATTCGAAAGAAGTAACCTCCCAATACTGTTCCCTCATGTTTAAAATTCTTAAAATAAAACATTTTTAGGTGGCAGCCCTATGTGTAGAAAAATTTTTGAATTTTGAAATTCTGACAACGGATTCGGATTCAGCGACCCATTTTTACCCTTTAGTTCGCGCCAGCCCCGAATTCGTAAAAATAAAAAATTAAGGTGGCAACCTTATCCAACATCTTGAATTTTATAATTCTGACATCAGATTCGAAATCAGTAACCCCCAATACTGTTTCCCTATGTTTAAAAATATGTATTTTCAATATTTTGACACCAAGTAAATAAAAAATATTAAAATGAGAGTGATGAGAGCGAATTAAAAATCTTAACTCACCAATTTTCACGAGTTAAATATTTCTGGGGTTAAGCTATCTCGCCACCGTTTTTATCTCCAACTTGAAGAGTTAAATGCTTAACTCACTGTGAACAAATAAAAAACTGGAAAAATCATGGAATTAACTCGGGGATACATTTATCTCTCTGTGAACAAAATGGCCCTTAGAAGTTTTTTATCAAAATGAGATAACATCATTCAATGTGAATTAAACCAAAACATGTCAATAGATTTTAATGAAATATGGCTTATTTTTTTTCGTAACATATGTAACATATTATAAATTAATATCAAAAAAGAGATATTTTTACGTTTTTGATTTTTTATGAATTATGAAATAACAAAAAAATTTATATTTGGATAAAAAAATGTTTTTTTCAGAAGAACTTTCTGAATATTTCCGAAACAATTCAGCTAATTAAAAAACAGTGTAGATGTAACTTGGAGGCGATTCAGCTACGGATTTTCAGATTTTTTATTTTACCAAATCAGACTATCTGTTCTGGAGTTATGTTAAAATCTGTAATTAAACCTCCTTAATTTTTAAATTAGCGGTTTATCGCGAGAACCAGAGTCAATTCAAATAATCTGAATAATAGGCTAAGATCTTCATTAATGTATATACTAAGATTGACTGCCAAATCCCATGTCGCAGAATCAGTGTTGCCCTGTGCAATAGGTTTACTGGATCCGAAATTTGTAGACTAGTATTGTTTATCCAAACATGTCTGAATATAAAAGTACTGCTATTATTTCGTTCGCAACTGTATATTGCAAAGATTTTTATATGAAGTTAAAGGTAGTAACCCAAATATTGATTATATGAAATTTTTCCGATATAAAGTCATCTTATTCCAGAATGTCCTTGAAAATGGCATATTTTTTAAAATTGTAAAAATCGTTAAATATTATACACTGGCTTACAAAAAAAAAAAAAAAAAAAAATTCATAAACATTCAATGCGACTATTTTTCTTATGAATTATGGTCTGTTTTACTCAAAAATCACATCAAAAAATTTTTGTATTGAAAGGTTTTCGAGATATGAATTTTTGAATTTTTTTTTTATTTTTTTTTCGGAGGTAGCTTCACATATCAGACTATATCTCGAGTTAGAAACGTTCAATAGAGTCACAAAACATACCATTATAAAAGTAATTGAATTTTTAACAAATGTTTTAAACATTACTTTCCAAGTAGTTCAATAGTTTAAGCGTGATAGGCCAAAATGTATGAAACAATTTTTTGAATTTTTCGGCAAAAATTTTAATCTATAATTTAATATCTAGCCATGCAAAATTAGTAACAAATTTACAATAAATATATATAAAAAAAAAACATTTTTAAGAAGCAAATCAGTTATTGATGAAGAAAATCAACAGATAAATACCGGAGTTATGAGCAATTGAGTGATGGTATCAACATTAAATATTTTCAAATTCAGTATTTATACACTGTCATTTCTCAAGTTAAAGATATCGAATTGGGTTGTACTAGATATAAAATCAACGGATATCAAATTTTCAACAATCACTTTTAACATTGTTTTACAATTGGTTCAGTTTTTTAGTTGTAATGGGCCAAAATATATGAAAAACATAGGTATTCTTGCCAAAAATGAAATAGTGTATAAAAACCATTATTTGATTCATTTCATTAATTGTTATTATCGAATTTCAATATTATGTGTTAAAATTAGAAATATGTTGTGCCCTAGCTTTGTCTTCTGTTTTTCTCTGGGCTCGTTTCTCTGATAAAGAACCAAATATAGTCTCCCAGCATTCTCTCATCCAAAAATCCTTTATAGCGCTGCTCAATGATTTTCATTTATCTTTCACCATGTTCGTCACTTACGTCACCGAAATTCTCCAGGACCTATTCCAAGTTTGAATGCAAAAAATTAATTTTGAGTGACATATTTATGCCTTTTGAAATTAAATTTATAGATTTTATCATTTAGTAAACCAGAGCAATGAATAAATACTTGAAAGACATAGACAAAAAATTAAATAAAATAAAATATATATGTAAATAACATACCCATTTTTGCATAGTTTTTGTGCAAATCTTCAACAATTTTCTTGTAATTCGGACTTTTGTTATTTCCTAGAAAATTTGAAACAATCAACTGGAATGACTTCCAAGCTGCAGCATGAATAGGTAGCAATAATGAGGTAAAATATTCGTCTTTGAGGAATTTTTTTGTTTGTGAACTTTTCAATACTTGCAACGTTTAATGGCTGGGTTGCAACCACGCGGTCTGCTGGGTTGTCTCTTTATCCCTCGCGTCGAAAAAGAAATATCTATGAAAAACTAATTACTCAATGAATGATGATCAAGAATAAATATACTTTTCTTTTCCGGCCATGGGTCTTTATGGCCATTAAAAAAGTTTTTACAAAGTAGATATAATCTTACCAGTTTCAGCTGTAGGGTGTAAATACAAAAACAGAGTCTGAATTGAATTTTGATATCATCACTCTATTGCTCATAACTCCAGTATTTATCCATAGATTTTTTTCATCAATAACTAATTTTCTTCTTAAAAATGTGGTTTATACGCAAATAATTATATTTTTTGTAAATTTGTTATTTATATGGCATGGCGATAGAACGAATTATAGATCTAAATTTTGGCCGAAAAATTCAAGTTTTTTCATATATTTTGGCCTATCACGCTTAAATTATCGAACGGGTTGGAAAGTTATATTTAAAACTATTGTTGAACATTGAATAACCTTTATAATGGTATCTTGTGTGACTCTATTGAAAGTTTCTAACTCGAGATATAGTCTGATATGTGAAGCTAAAGGGTGTTTTTTTTAGAGGTTTGTTTTTCGAATAGAGATAAAACTGGCATTTTGTGGTCAAATCTGGCAACTCTAATGTCATTTATGTTCAGTTTGGTTTGCCATTTCATCATGAACAGGTTGACAAAAGAACAACGCTTGCAAATCGTGCAAATTTATTTCGAAAATAATGGTTCAGTTCGCGAAGTTTACCGCAAGCTCCGTCCATTTTATGGTCGAAATAATCGTCCATCAGAGCAATTAATTCGGTTAACCATGGGTTGTTTTCGCACTACGTTTACTCTATGTGATAATACGCATCCGCAGAGACGTCGAAAAGTGCGCACCGAAGAAACAATTGCCGTTGTAGACCAAAATATTGAAGAGGACCCGAATGAATCGATTCGCCACCGTGCACAGCAATTGGAGCTTTGTCCATCAACTTTATGGAAGATTTTGCGCAAAGATCTTGGCTTGCGACCTTAAGATCCAGCTTGTGCAAGAATTAAAGCCGCGAGACCATGCAATGCGTCGTGATTTTGGTGTATGGGCCGAAAATGAGATTGATCTCGATGCTGATTTTCATCGCAAAATTTTGTTCAGTGATGAGGCTCATTTTTGGTTGAATGGCTACGTCAACAAGCAAAATTGCCGCATTTGGAGTGAAGAGAATCCACATGAGACCCTTGAGACGCCATTACATCCACAAAAACTGACTGTTTGGTGTGCTCTATGGGCTGGTGGAGTCATTGGGCCATACTTCTTCCGAAATAATGCTGGAGAGTCAGTTACCGTTAATGGAGACCGGTATAGAGCCATGATAACCGACTATTTTGTTCCCGAATTGGATGGCATGAATGTGGATGAGTTGTGGTTCCAACAAGACGGCGCTACATGCCACACAGCGCACGTCACGATCGATTTATTGAAGGAAACATTCGATGAGCGCATAATTTCGCGGAATGGACCTGACAATTGGCCACCAAGATCGTGTGATTTGACACCATTGGATTATTTTCTTTGGGGATATGTGAAGTCGCTCGTCTACGCCAACAAACCAGAAACGTTAGGGGACTTGGAAGCCAACATTCGTGGCGTTATTGCCGACATACGGCCCCATATGCTCGAAAAAGTGGTTGAAAATTGGACCTGTAGAATTGGCTTTATTCGAGCCAGCCGTGGCGGCCACATGCCCGAAATCATATTTAAACATTAATGGCATAAAATTATCCTTCCAATAAAGCCAAATTGATGGACATTAAAACGATTTTCTTGTCTTTTATTTCAATTCGAAGTTCTATACCTCTAAAAAAACACCCTTTATCTCCGAAAAAAAAAAAAATTCATATCTAGGAAACCTATCCATACAAAATGTTTTAAATGTGATTTTCGAGTTAAGCAGGCTATAATCCATCAGAAAAAAATAGTGGCATTGAATGTACATTTTAACTGTAAGCCAGTGTAATAGGCTAAACTAAACACATACAAAATTTTATTACGATCTGACACCAAATGACTACTTCAGAGTATCCTTGAAAATAACATATTGCTAAAAATTATTTGTATTGCAGTAAAAATGATAGGGATCAATAATTCTAAAATAGAAAAGTGCATATTCAAAATTTGATTTCGATATAACAATATCTTTCTTTTCCAAAATATCCTTCAACATCACGGTCAGAGCCTTGCACGAACGTTCGTTCGTAGAAAAAAAATAAAAATATTGCGTTTGTTCGTTCGTAGAAAAAAATAAAAATATTTTGTTCGTTCGTAGAAAATAGATGTGCGCAGGGTTGCCAGTTTGGTAATTAATTACCAAATTTGGTAGAAAATTTTTGACTTGGTAATTTGGTAATTTTTTTATAGTTTTGGTAACTTTTTCCCTTTAGTTTTTCCAAAAATTTCAAAATAATCAGTTTGTTTGCAAGATTTATATAAAAAATTGTATTTCAAATCAACGCATCATCTGAAAATATTGCGAATCATGTCAAAAGAAAATGTCAAAATATTTCAATCTTGAAATTTAATGTACAAAGAAGTCTCTTATAAAAACGAAGCTACGAAACTAGTTGGGTTTTAATACAATAAATAGCAAAATAATTTCAAAGGAACTCTGCAAAATAAGAGACAAGCCTCATTATGTGTGGTCACCAGAAGAAGATTTTTAGATTTAAAATTGAGATTTTTTTCGCCATCAGCCTTAGTTTATGAGTTATAGGCAAAAATGTAAGAACCTGTTATGTTCTAAAAGAATAGTATCTTTAAATTGCATCAGTCGATTTCGATCGTATTTGACAGCTTTGATTAGGAAATATTCAGCCTTATCATGTATAATTTTTCACGCGGAATCGGAAAAGGGAGTTTTAATTTTTAAGGTTAAGCTCTAGAACATTTTGGACATTTTTAAGTTATTTTTTCCTGAATGTTTTTTTCCTTGTTAAGTTTCCTTGAGGTTTATCTTAAAAATGAAATCTCTCATTTTCGATTCCATTTGAAAAGTTATTCATAATAGATAGGGCTTATTAGGTCTAACCTTTTTTGTAAACAATTTCTTTTTCATCTTTTGTTTTGAAGATAATGGCCTTTAAAAATCATAATGTTTAAAACTTTTTCTTAATATATATAAATATTTGCTACCGTGAATTGTCTGAATCATAAAAATATCTTTTGTCTTTGAAATTTAAGCATACATTTTACCTTTGCAAATATTGCGGATAATTCCAGATATATTTTGAAATAACGAAAATTGATTACATAAAAAATTTATAGGAAAAATTTCTAAACTAACTTACTGAAAAATTAGGGTTTTCCAGCCGCTTAAAGTTGCTTTGAATAAGTTTAATAAAATTATTGTTTCTCTCACAATATGTTTTTCTAAAACGTAAAAAGACATCAGCAAAAGCTTTAAATACTATGCAATAGTTTGTGCTTAGGAGCAGTTATTGGAAACGGAACTGTATATCATATTTTTTCATAACTCTTTAACTTGAGGTGAAGCTGAAAAAGTTTCCTTATATTTAAAATCAGTGCGCGTAGTTCGAATTGATATCCTCTAAAACAAACGACCTGTGTAGTTTCTGATTTTTAGTTATTACAAAATGATTAAAATTTAAACTTGAAGAAACCGATAATTTTTTTAAAGCATTAAATGCCATATTTTTGTATTTATTCATTTACTTTCTTAAAATATTTTTTTAGTACCTACTTATCAAATAAAAAAGATAAGGATCTCATTTTTATAATACCATTAATTTATAATTTTTTGTTTTGTGATTTTTATATTAATATAATAAATAAATTTTAAGCAATAAAAAAGTTATACTTTTTCTATATATGTATGTATGCATTTATTTTTTTTTATTTAATTCGTCTTATTTTTATAAGTATATGAGTTTATCAATTTTACTTACTTTTTATTTACTTTTGTGATTTTTAGTTATTAAAAATAAAAAATTTTAAACAAGAAAAATGTAATACTTAATAATATTAACTAAATTTATTTTTCCACTATATCTGTTTATTATTTTAAGTATTTTAGTGTTGAATAAATGTTTTTTATTAACAAAAATTATAATTTTTTTTGATTTTCTTACTTAAAAAAATGTTGTTTGTTTAATTAATTCTTATATAATTTTGGTAACTTTTTGATGAAATTTTGGTAACTTAATTTTTTTACAAGTGGCAACCCTGGATGTGCGTTCATTCGTTCGTAGAAAATTTCCGGAGCTAAGTGAGAAAAAAGAAGCTTACTGCTTTATTTTGTGTATTGAAAACGCAAACCAATGACAATTAAGACACGAGAAGCAATACATTTTCCATACAAAATTCTATTGCTTCTTGTGTATTGCTTGACGTTGGTTTGCGTTTTCGATATACAAAATTAGGCGGTTAATCTAGCTACAAAATAGCTAAACTGGCAGCACTGTTTGCCATACAGCCAGTTGCATAAAACAAGTTAACTCTTAGTTAGACAGTTAACTCGTCAGTTAACTGAAATTTGAGTTGCATAAACAATTTAACAGCTGGTTAGGGTAACTGGTGGAAATTCATCAGTTAACTTTTTAACTAGCTGTTTGAAGCTGTCAAAATGTCAAACAATTTTCCTAAAATTTTATTGAAAATTATGTTTGTGTTCCTTTTTAGAAATTTAAACTTTTAGACACTTTAAACTTACAATATACATAATGGATTTATTAGGTAATATGCATCCTATTTATCCAATTACTACCAGAAGGGCTCGGATATTTCGCAAGCGAATTAATAATTATGACAAATGGAGCCATGAAGAGTTCTTCCATCGTTTCAGAGTAAATAAAGAAACATTTTGCAATATTTTAAGTTTAGCGCAAACTAAAATATGCAATAAATCAAAAAGGTAAGACATATCCATATTGACAAAAGTTCCTTGATCTATGAAATATTGTGTTCAATGTTAGAAACCAAGGACAAAGTGCACGCGATAAGCTCCTTCTTACTCTACGATTCTTCGCTACAGGAAGCATGCTTATAACCATTGGAGACTTTGTTGGCGTTCTTAAGTCTACTGCATCACGAACAATAAAATTAGTTTTAGCAGCAATAGCTTCTCTGCGTCCCCAATTTATAAAATTTCCAATGTCTCGCATAGAACGTTTAAATGCTGAAAAGGATATGTATAAACTCGCTCGGTTCCCACGTGCAGTTGGAACTATAGACTGTACGCATGTTAAAAAAGAGAGCCTTGGTATTTATAAAAAAATATAAACTAAAATGATTTCATATTTTATATTTCAAAGGAGGAGAAAATACTGAAATATTTAGAAATCGAAAAGGATATTTTTCCATAAATGTTCAAACTGTTTCATCTCACAATTTAAAAACTTTGGATATTGTTGCACGATGGATATTCAACAGCTCCAGGTTAAAGAGAATATGCGAAAGCTCCGATTTCAAGCCTTTTTGTCTCTTAGGTGATAAAGGTTATGCTTTAAGAGAGTATATGATGACATCCCTAAGTAACCCAGGTAATAAGGGAGAAAAATTATATCAGGAAAGCCAAATAAGAACAAGAAACGCGGTTGAAAGACAATACGGAGTTATTAAACGTCGATTTCCAATTTTAGCCATAGGGATCAAAGTTAATATAAATACAGCAATGGCAATTATAGTTGCTTGTAATGTCCTGCACAACATTGCTATTGATGCTAAGGATCCAGTTCCTGAAGACGATCCGGAAATCGTGGCTGTGCTTCAACAACAAATTGTCTCAGAACCATTGCCTTTAACAACACAACAGCAGAATCAAGAAAATATGAGAAGCAATGAACGTTGCGCATCAATAAAGGGAAAATTAACCAGAGATAACTTAATTGAAAACTATTTCTCCAAACTTTAAAAACTTCTCAGAAAAATACTAAACAATAAAGAACTCTTCTAATGCGTTATTTTTTTTTATTTAATTATAAAATAATAAAAAAACTTTACAATATTCACATAAAATAAACAAAAACACTTCAAGTTTTTATAAAAAAAAAATACTTTAAAACATTTTTTTGTGACTTCTGTAAAAATTTACAAGAACTTTTCAGAATTAATTCCTTTTTCTTTCAGCTCCAAACTTTTTAAGTTGAATTTGAAGCTTACACAGCTCTATTTGGTTCTTAAGAAGCTCCAAATTTTTCTGTTTTATATCCTCATCAAGTAAAATGGATTTATTTTTTGATGCTTTCTTAATTTAAAGTTCTTTTGATGGTTTACTTTTAAGATGTCTTTCTGTGTAATAACTCCAACTTTCATCAGGCTTTTTCTTTGAGTTGACAGCGGTCTCATCGTTTTCATTTTCATTGTTGTTAGCTTCTTCTGCTATTTTTGCTGCTCCTGCTTGATCTTCAGAAAAAAGAATTGCACAGCTTTGAGACAGGGACACATCACAATCAAATGAACTTGTCAATCCCTCAACATTTTCGATGCACATAAGATCAAGAAGAGTTCCTTCTTGTGCACTAAATTCCGCTGTAGCTACAGCTGGTCCGCCTCCTGTTGCAATGTTATATGCCTTACTATTGCTTTTTTTCTTTCTTAATTCTTTTTTTAGGTTTGCATATTTTAGTTTTAAAGAACTCTCATCCCTGTAGTTGTTTGTAACCGATGAAAACTTTTCTGCAACACATTTCCACGCTTTTTCCTTTTCAGCATTGGAGACTGCGTTTGTTGCCTTGTTTTCAAAAATGTCCTTTTTGTTTTTTATAATGTCCAACAGCAAATCTATTTCCGTCTGTGAATAGTTCACGTTACGTTTTCTTTTAGAGTCCATGAATCACACTGAAATAAAATTATATAAATAATATCTGTCTCAAAAAAAAATTGTAAAATAAATATTTTTACCTCAATTTTCAGCATTTATGTATATATAATTCTTTTATTTTCAGCGTGAGGCAGATTTCTTTACTTTTAGCGCTACTGAAATTATAAAGAAATGTCAGAATATTCGCCGAAAAATGCAAAGGCTACTGCAAATATTTGAAATAAAAAGCAAGTGTAGCCAACTATTATAAAACTATCCCTCAGTTACTTAACTTTTCAACGCTCATTACATGTGCAACCAAAATGTTTTTTAACTGACCAGTTAAGTTAACTATTAGTTACTTTACCAAGACTTTTATGCAACTGGCTGATAGTAAGCTAATTGCTCAGCACTAAAAAATACATTAAATGAGCTTATGTTCTAAGCGACGCACACTGCGCTTTTTTTCATTTTAGGATGACATTTGGGTTTTTTGTTTGTTTGTTAATAAACAGATAATAAAACATGTATTGTGAATGTGGTATTAAAAACTTGATTATTTTTTTTTATAAAATTAGTCAAAGTTGAAATTTTTTTAACAAAAATAAGCTTAGCAGAACCCATAAAATAAAGTCATGTTTAAACAATAATAACTTCGAGCAAAAAGTATATTTCAAGGTTTGGTTTTTTGGACTTTTTTATGTCTTAATCTAAATCTTAATCTTTTTTATGTCTTAATCGCTTTATTTAATTATTAATTGAATTTAATGTAAAATACAATAAAAAATGTTAATAAATTAAAATAAAAAAATCGTTGAAATATGACTGTACATTTTTCAAGGAATGAAAATTTATGTAAAATTTCGTAGAAAATATCTAGCTAATTAAGCATAATTAAAGTCGAAGGTTATAACCAGGCCTAAGATTTCGATGACATGCCATATTTTTTCTGCTGCTTCTAAGACATTTCCTGGTTATCTAGAACGTCCATTTATCTTTCCTAAATTCCAAATATGAATTTAATTTTATAGTAACTTTTTATCGGTTTTAGTTTTGAGGTAATTTTTACTAGGTTTTAGGCATTTTTTGCTAATTTTTAGCGATTTTTAAGTTATTTTATTGTCATTTTTTGACATTTTTAATTTTAAGAGCATTTATCGGATTTTTAGGTCATTTTAGCGAAATTGTAACATAATTTTTTTTTCGTATTAACATTTCCGTATTTTTTCGTATCCTTTAACAATAGAGTCTTTTCAATCAATCAATGAAAAAAACTCTGCGCGTGGTGAAACTGACGAAAGGGTATGTAGAAAGATGAAAGAAGTGTTAGATAAAAGCTCAGGATATGCTAGTTTTAATTAACTGAATTTTATGCTCTATTGCTGAAATATTAGGGGGTAAAAATTTTAATACTATGAAATTAAAAGAGGAACTTACATCTGATGACATATCGTCTTTTAAATATTTTCCTATCGTTAGAGCAGAAGTAGAAAGAAGTTTTTCTGTTTACATTTTGACAGACAATCGACGTTCCTTCAATTTTAATAAATTGAAAATGTACTTTGTAGTGTACTGTAACGCTATACATAAAAAATTTATACAATAAATTTTAAATTTAGTACTGTTTTATTTTTAAACATTTATTTTTTTATGTAATTGTTTGTGTTTTTTAGGTAATTTTTGTCAGTTTTAAGGTTTTAATTTTCTGCAGTTTTTATTTAATTTTTGTCATTTTTTAGGCCATCAAAATCCGAGCCCTTGTTATAACTATCATAAAATATCGTACTTCTTCCTTCTGTTTCTGTAAAAATCTGCTGCATCTAGCTGCTATTAAGAAAAACCACTCTATTTGAAAAAAGTCTTAAAAATCAAATTTTGCCCAAAAGTGCACTGATTTCCAAGACAATTTGTAGGTACTCTTAAATTTAAAGAAAAATAAAATAGAATTCATAATTTAAAACGTGCTGTGACCTTATTTTGTATTAGCAAACATTTTTTAATTTTTTTTTAAATTTCGTTAATTTGGTAATATTGTTTTATATTACATATATCTAAAAGCATTGGCGTCGGAAGCGGGGGGAAAGGGGGGCAATTGCCCCACTTTTTTAGCCAGATAAACAATTTAAAAAGAAAACTTCAAAAGTTATTCAAAATGTCAGTTTTTTTTACAACGATAATATTTTTGTATTAGATATTTTCCTCTTCTTTCTCTCTTCTTCATAAGCATGCTTGCGGATAACCATTTTCTTTCTCTGTGTTTGCAAAAAGATAGAGCAAAATGTAGAGTTTCTACTGCAAACCCACCACTTCAGTTTAAAAGCACCCTTAAGTATGTAGCTTAATACTGTAATATTGTAATCGAAGCCTTCAACGGAAAAGTGCCTTCTGAACAAAATCTAAAAACAAAACTAGATCTTTATGCAGATGACTTTGATGTGAGCGACCTCCACGCGCAACTTAAACTGCTGAAGCAATTGCCTGGCTGTAAACTGTAAAAAAAACTATTAAATGAAGTTGAAAAACTTATTGCTTTGCTTTTGACTGTGCCTGCATCAGCATCTTCATCTGAGCGTTTTTGAGTGACTAAGACGACTTAAAACGTATCTTCGAGCAACTATGACACAGAAACGACTCACTCATGCGGCGACTCACTTATACACATTCACAAAGATAAAACCGAAGAATTGAATTCGATGGAGGTGGTGAAAGAGTTTGTTTCTCGCAAGGACAGAAAGAAACATTTTGGAATAATTTAAATTGATATAACTTTTTGTACCTTATTGCATTTAAACTATGTAAAGATATACCTAGTCTTGCTTTATAAAAGCAACCATTATTTCTTATATTTTCATATTACCATATGAAAGATCCTTTAAAGAATGATCTCTAATATTGAAATTGGAAGAACTTTTAAAAATAATGAAATATTAATATTTTTTATATATTTTTATATTTTTTTATTTTAAACTAAAATAAAAAATTTGTGTATTCACATTTATGTTTCTTTGATGAAATTTTGGTGAACTTTTTTTGCACCACTATTTGTATTGCCCCCCCATTTGTACTGCCCCCCCAGATGAAATTCGCTTCCGACGCGCTTGTCTAAAAGTTATCTGATTGGAAATATTTTTAGAAAGTGAAGTTAAATGAACTAAATTTACTCTTTAAAAACATAAATAAGCAATTTTAAGCGAAAAAAGCGCACTGTGCGACGTCGCACAATGAATCGTTTAGTATAATTAAGGCCTTTTACACATGGAGCAATTGAAAAGTAATGCAACTGCAACAAAAGTTGCTAACCAATGCATGTATACCGAACATAGATGGGCACTTTGCAGTACCAGTAAAATTGCAGTAAAAATAAATTTTTACTGATAATGAAATTCAATTTGCATTACCAGTAAAATTTTACTGATTACTGAAAAAAATTGCAGTAAAAATAAATTTTTACTGATTACTGGGAAAAAATTGCAGTACAAATAAATTTTTACTGATAATGAAATTCAATTTGCATTACCAGTAAATTTTTACTGATTACTGGAAAAAATTGCAGTAAAAATAAATTTTTACTGATAATGAAATTTAATTTGCATTACCAGTAAATTTTTACTGATTACTGAAAAAATTTGCAGTAAAAATAAATTTTTACTGATTACTGAAAAAAATTGCAGTAAAAATAAATTTTTACTGATTACTGAAAAAAATTGCAGTAAAAATAAATTTTTACTGATTACTGAAAAAAATTGCAGTAAAAATAAATTTTTACTGATTACTGAAAAAATTGCAGTAAAAATTTATTTTTGCAATTTTGTTCAGTAATCAGTAAAAATTAATTTTTATTGCATTACTAAAAAAAATTGCAGTAAAAATACATTTTTACTGATTACTGAAAATATTGCAGTAAAAATTTATTATTGCAATTTTATTCAGTAAGCAGTAAAAATTTATTTTTACTGCAATTTTTTTCAGTAATCAGTAAAAATTTATTTTTACTGCAATTTTTTTCAGTAATCAGTAAAAATTTATTTTTACTGCAATTTTTTTCAGTAATCAGTAAAAATTTATTTTTACTGCAAATTTTTTCAGTAATCAGTAAAAATTTACTGGTAATGCAAATTAAATTTCATTATCAGTAAAAATTTATTTTTACTGCAATTTTTTCCAGTAATCAGTAAAAATTTACTGGTAATGCAAATTGAATTTCATTATCAGTAAAAATTTATTTGTACTGCAATTTTTTCCCAGTAATCAGTAAAAATTTATTTTTACTGCAATTTTCTCCAGTAATCAGTAAAAATTTACTGGTAATGCAAATTGAATTTCATTATCAGTAAAAGTTTACTGATTACTGCTTCTAGTAATGCAGTAAATATTTACTGCAGTGTGCCCATGTATGATACCGAAGCCTTCATATGAAGCAACACGAGCACAACAAGTTTGCAACACATTTGCCACCAGTTAAATGCAACACAGATTGCTGCAATTTTAATCGGCGATTTTGTGTTTCGTATTGTTATTTGCTTGACATCAGTTTGCTGCCATTCTTTTGCTGCGACGAATAATCTACAGTTAATATTGTTCCTTATGTATGGATGCACCCAAGTTCTATTTTGACGTTAAGTTCTTAGCGTATAAAAATATGAAATAACATCTTAATCACTCGAATCGCTTTAACTACTTTAATTCTTTTTCTATTTAACATAGTTTCATTTAAAAATAGTGTTGTTATGAATTGTTCAATGTTTCGTTGCGACGGGACTTGCTCATCTGAAAGCATAGGTTGCAATTCAGTTTCAAATTGGAGTAGCTTGCAACTTTTTAAGCTATTGCGGTGTAGTTGCATTACTTTTCAATTTCTCCATGTGTAAATGGCCTAAGACGCTTCTTTTTGGACTGCAAAATATTAGGGGTATTCACGATTCAGTGCACTTGCCAGTGCAGTTGAGGCTTGAGGACTTGTGCAGTTAGGTTTTCGTGAACACACCACATCAGACATCAACTTTTCAAAGCTGTCAAAATTTGTCAATGCACACAAGTGCACAACTGCACAACTGCTCGAGTCCTCAAGTTTACGGCTACAGTAGAAAAGCACTTGTGCAGATTTTTCACGTACCTGTATTTTATTTTTGTAAAGTGCACAAGTCCTCAAGTCCTCAACTGCACTGGTAAGTGCACTGAATCGTGAATACCCCTGATAAATTGCATTGCATAAGCAAGCACAACTAGATAATGAAGATTAATTTGATATAATGATGTGAGATTTGCAAAAGAGAATAAGAAAGTATAATAAGGCTAAAAATGTAAGTAGAGATATTTTAATTTATAGGAAATATTATTTTGTTTGTTTGTAGATAATATTTGTTCGTTCGTTTGTAGAGAAAAAATAAATATTTTGTTCATTCGTTCGTAGAAAATAGATGTTCGTTCGTTCGTACGTAGAAAATAGTTGTTCGTTTGTAGAAAATAGTTGCTCGATCATTCGTTCGTAGAAAATAAAAATTAAAATTTTTCAATATTGTAGTCAATTTCAATGATAGATTTTTGATCGCTGATTCCGAATCTGGCAACAATTTTTTTCTTTCTTTATTAAATCTGAGGATATACACTGTTGAATGAATGAAATTAGTGCTTTTAAGGCATTCTTAAGTCATGATTCAAAATTAATGGATTGCAGTAAAATCTTCAAAATAGGCTTGAAAGCTAAAGTAGATTATAGTTTCTAATCTAATAATGTTTGATAGCATAAGCGTATGTTATTTCAACAAATTTAACAATAAAATTGTGCGAAATTGGCTTTTATGAAAAAAATTACAAAATACTAATTTTTACTAATATTAGTGGCATTCACGATGTGTTGTATTTGTGATAAATTTTTACAAAATTTACAATACTAACAACTTATTGTGAACAAACCTTCACTAAAGCATTGTATTTTTTAAAATAAGCCGATCTTTTATGTTCTTTTATTTGGAAATATTAATTTAAATCAATATTTAACTAAAGGACATCATACAAAAATTTAAAAAAAACACTATATTATATTAATTTTTATTAAATAAACTCACAGCGTTGCCGGTAGCTTCCTCCATGTTGAGTAGTAATGCTTTTGCGATCAGCTGTTTTAATATACAACGAAATTTGTTGTACATTTTGTTTTTGTTATTTTACAAAATTTTCTACAAATATCAAATTTATCAAAAATACGCAATACAAGAGCAATAACACCACATTGTAAATACCCCTATTAAAAAAATGAACAGTTGTCTGTTCGTTTGCTTGTCCGTCTTTCACGTTTCAACAGAGTTTAATGAAATTTAGAGTATGGGTTGAATAGGTTGTAGGCTATTTCAAAATCTTTAAATCTTGAGATTGTAATAAATGCAACTGCAATTATAGCAAAATGTACAGGTATTGCGGATTTTTACAGGTAACACAAATTTACTTAATGAAACAGTTGACAAGTTGTTTAATTTTTAAAGGCTGGAAAAAATAATGATCCATTTTTTTTTCAATAACTACTCAAATATGCCCAAAAACGCATATGTTTTCTTATTCAACACTACATATCTTAAGATAAAAAAAAAATTCTGTTGAATCGGAATTGGCGTTTATAAATCTACTGAAATCGACTACAATATTGACAAAAAATTAAATTTTTTGACACCGTGATATTTAAGGACTTTTTGGAATAGGAGGATGTTGCCATATCAAAACCAAGTTTGGATAGAAGATTTTTCTATCTTATATTTAATTATTCTGCTCATTTTTTAAATTTATTTTTTTAAAGGACCTTCTGCTGCTGTAGAATGGAATCATATCGTGATGAAAGTTTAAATTAATAATCATCGTTCCAATATTTATCAATTCCATTTATTGGAAGTTTTTCAAATATCGTTTAAAAAATGTCCTGTTTTTGTCTTAAAAAGCGAGCAGGAAGATAAAGTCTTATCCTTTCAAAATTTTGAATCGTTAATGTAAGATACCATATCTATCGATCCCCCCCCTGAGCAAGTTCGATACAAGGGTGCTTTTTTTCTCATATATAACCACTCCGCCCTACTCTACATGGATGGGCACCATTGTTGTATGATGATGATAATGATGACGGTGATGATGATGATTATGATGATATTTATAAACAACTGCAAAGCTTTTTGCAAATCTTTCAGAATGCAAAAAAATATGAAAAACCTATACGGTTCGAAATCTTGGACTCAATTTTAGTCCAACTAAAATATTACTGCATTTTTTTAAACCTTGCGGTTTAAAATTTAAACTTTTCAAATACTAACTCATATTTAAAACTCTTCTGTACTAGAATTTAAGCCAAAAGAAATATTACAGCATAAAGAAATATTAAACAAAAATGTTGCTTTTTGGTTTCAATTTTATCTTTTTGGTTTCAATTTAAGTACAATTCTGTATTACTTTTTTTTTAATACAATTTATACTAAATTCTAGTACATTGGGATATTAAATTTGGATTAAGACCAGTAAAAAGTTAGCAGGGCCGGATTATCCATAAGGCAGTGTAGGCCCCGCATCGGCGAAGGGCCCTGCGCATCGAGAAAAAATTTGAAAAATTTCATCGAGTGAAAATTTGGCTTCTTTAACCGATTTCAAAAAGGAGGAGGTTCTCAAGTTGGTTGGTTTTTTTTAACCGACTTACAAAGAGGTTGTTAATTATGATTTAAGGTTTGCTTCAAAAAAATTGGACGTACATTTTTCGACTCTTATTAAAAGAAAAATTTCTATGAAAAACTATATAGCGGTGAAATACAAAAACCCTCGGGAATAGTCAAAAGTTATGTCGCAGAAAAAAAACCAAGGATACAGAAAAATTTGTTTTAACAAGGAATTATTTAAAAATATTTGAATCCGGTGAGGTAAAAAATCGTTCCACTCTAGTGTACATCAATAACTCCTAATGCACTTGTCCGATTGCCGTAATTTTTTGTCAACAGATAGAGACTTTGAACACAGAGGTGCCCACCTAAAAGTGGAGCTTGGCAATATTAGAAAAACTTTGTACAGGGGTAGACACAATTTTGAAAAATTGCTGTCAAGAAAGTGGGCGTTATTAGAGACAGGGGCGTAGAAAACACAATATTAAAAAAATATTGTACCTCGAATAATATTGCAATTACGGTAGTTAAATTCGTTACACGAATGGGTATGATTTTTATAAAACGGAATTCGGAACAGGGCGTGTCGCTATTAGAAAAACACTATATTTCAGTTAATATTAATACCAGGGTACTGAAATTTGGTGCAAGAGTAGCGAAATTGTTATGGTGATGCAAATTTCTTCCATTACCATAAAAAATTTAGTGATAATGCAAATTTCTTTCATTACCTACTCATTACCTACTCAATTTTCATTATGAACATTTTCCATTGCCACTAAATTGTATTAATGCCCTGCAGGACTTTCACCCAACTTTAAGGTTATTACAAACTACTTTCAAAACAAACCTCAAGTGGTTGAATAGTCAACTATTTTCTTCGAAAATAACTAGTGATTTTCTTTATGAAATGGCCGCAAAATTACCAGTACGCACTACCTGCGATATGACATATTGACTAGAACCCTGCGTAGGTGCACTTAAAACCGGCTTCAAAACATATGTTTATTTCACACTACACTGCACTGTCTTGCTTGCTGCAAAGAAATCATGTGTGTGATTGCAGCGAAGACGAACAAAACACGATAGAGCAATAAAAAACAGATCATTGATATTGTTGATCTAAGATATCGTTGTCAGAGAGCTCACTGCAGTCAATGCAACGAAAGCTTGTTGACTGGCAATAGATGATTTATATCAGACAACGAATACGGTGCTGGCGCGAACACTAGGTAAAAATGGGTCACGCATCATTATTTAGCAGTGCAAGGAGGTTGCTGAATTCGAATCTGAAGTCAGAATTTTAAAAATAAAAATGGGTAATAGGGCTGCCACCTATTTTGTTATTTTTACATATGCGATGCTGGTGCGAACATCAGGTAAAAATGGGTCGCTGAATCCGAATCCGTTGTCAGAATTTAAAAATAATGTATTTTTTTATAATAGGGTTGCCACCTAATATTATGTATTTTTAAAAGTTTCACACATCATTTATCAGTGTTAGGGGGGGGTCGCTGATATAGAATCTGAAGTCAGAATTTTAAAATTCAAGATGGTGGATAGGGTTGCCACCTTCATTTTTTACATTTTTATGAATTCGGGGCTGGCAAAAAAAAATTATATACCAAAAAGGGGTGGCTGAATCCGAATCCGTGGTCAGAATTTCAAAACTATAAAATTTTGAAATAATAGGGTTGCCACCTAATAATATGTATTTTTAAGAGTTTTAAACATCATTTATCAGTGTTAGGGGGTCGCTGATATCGAATCTGAAGTCAGAATTTTAAAATTCAAGATGGTGGATAGGGTTGCCACCTTCATTTTTTACATTTTTATGAATTCGGGGCTGGCAAAAAAAAATTATATACCAAAAAGGGGTGGCTGAATCCGAATCCGTGGTCAGAATTTCAAAATTATAAAATTTTTAAATAATAGGGCTGCCACCTAATATTATGTATTTTTAAAAGTTTCACACATCATTTATCAGTGTTAGGGGGTCGCTGATATCGAATCTGAAGTCAGAATTTTAAAATTCAAGATGGTGGATAGGGTTGCCACCATAATTTTTTTATTTTTACGAATTTATTTTTATTTTAAAAAGTAAAAGCAACCCTGTTATTTCCAAATTTTATAATTTTGAAATTCTGACCACGGATTCGGATTCAGCGACCCCTTTTTGTTGTATCATTTTTTTTTGCCAGCCCCGAATTCATAAAAATGCAAAAAATGAAGGTGGCAACCCTATCCACTATCTTGAATTTTAAAATTCTGACTTCAGATTCGATATCAGCGACCCCCTAACACTGATAAATGATGTTTAAAACTCTTAAAAATACATATTAATAGGTGGCAACCCTATTATTTCAAAATTTTATAATTTTGAAATTCTGACCACGGATTCGGATTCGGCCATCCCTTTTTGGTGTATAATTTTTTTTTGCCAGCCCCGAATTCATAAAAATGCAAAAAATGAAGGTGGCAACCCTACCCACCATCTCGAATTTTAAAATTCTGACTTCTGATTCGACATCAGCGACCCCCTAACACTGAGAAATGATGTTTAAAACTCTTAAAAATACATATTATTAGGTGGCAACCCTATTATTTAAAAATTTTATAATTTTGAAATTCTGACCACGGATTCGGATTCAGCGACCCCTTTTTGTTGTATCATTTTTTTTTGCCAGCCCCGAATTCATAAAAATGCAAAAAATGAAGGTGGCAACCCTATCCACTATCTTGAATTTTAAAATTCTGACTTCAGATTCGATATCAGCGACCCCCTAACACTGATAAATGATGTTTAAAACTCTTAAAAATACATATTAATAGGTGGCAACCCTATTATTTCAAAATTTTATAATTTTGAAATTCTGACCACGGATTCGGATTCGGCCATCCCTTTTTGGTGTATAATTTTTTTTTGCCAGCCCCGAATTCATAAAAATGCAAAAAATGAAGGTGGCAACCCTACCCACCATCTCGAATTTTAAAATTCTGACTTCTGATTCGACATCAGCGACCCCCTAACACTGAGAAATGATGTTTAAAACTCTTAAAAATACATATTATTAGGTGGCAACCCTATTATTTCAAAATTTTATAATTTTGAAATTCTGACAACGAATTCGGATTCAGCGACCCATTTTTACCTAGTCAATCTTGAAAATCTTGAAGTAAAAAAATGTCTAGTTAGGCGCCTACGACCGCTGATTAAAATTATCAAAATGATCCAAATGATCTATTGCCATATATTGCTTTTTATTCTCATCCTACCCTTAATGATTCAATTTGATTGCTTGTGGTGTTAACGAACAAAAACACGCCATGCTTGGATTGCCGAGAGAGAAAGTGTGTATTGCTTGTCGTTGTAGGCTTTCGTTTGCTGTTGAGCAAATCAAACTCTCAAGTGTTATTAGATGACAGTCAATGTGAGCAATGCAATAAATCACAGTGTGTGTACGTTCAAATAGATGCATCGACGCAGGGCTTTAATATTGACTAGTTTACATATGGTCCTTTTGAAACCAATTAGTAGTCAGTCTATAGAAAATTAGCTTATATCTGGTTACTTTCATTCTGCTTATTAGTGGGGAGTAAAACGACTACATTTTAAATGGTTTTTTATAAACTTGCTTCTAGTGAAAATAGAAAATATTTAGCCATACCAAAAAATATTTTAAGGTCGACTCAAAATTTAGTGTGAAATGTGAAATAGGCGCTATACAAAAATTTCCAAAACATTTTTGCCATTTATTCTGTATAAAAAGGAAATCTACGTCCACACTTCCGATACTATCGTGTCTTTTTTTTCAAGCAAATCACAACCCTGGTCACGGAGAAACAAATTGATGCAACGCTGAGACTTTTGCTTTGCTCGTTACTACAACCCTGAAATTCTGGTTCGTGGCCGCTCAACTCACTACTTTTCGATGACTTTTCAACTAAATGAAAGTTACTCCCTGAATAACTACATTAAAGTTACTTTACTTTTCGGACTAGTTACGTTTGCTCCTGCAGGGTGTATTTAGGAACTCAGCCTATTTCAACATATTTGAATTATATGCTGAATATTTGAGACCAAAGCTTATGTGCAAAATTTCAAGTCATTACATTAGTTTTTGTGGCATTTAAAGAGATTTTACCATTTTGTTTAATTTACTTTGCATGGGGGGAGGTAGGAGTGGTTTTAACCATATTTTAACAAATTTCAAATATATGGTGAACTTTTGCAACCAAAACTTATGTTCAAAATTTGAAGTCAGTACATTAGTTTTGTGGCATTTAAGAAGATTTTACCATTTTGTTAAAGTCACTTTGTGTGGGAGGTAGGAGTGGTTTTCATCCGATTTTAACAAATTTCAAATATATGGTGTAAATTTTACTTTACAACTTATTTACGAAATTACAAGTCACTACATAATTTTTTGCGGCATTTTTAGAGATTTTATTGTTTTGATAAAGTAAATTTGTATAGGAGGTAGTTTTAATCCGACTTTGCTCATTCTCGAATTTGAACTTCGTTATTTGACTTTAAGCAGATATACCATATATCAATACGATAGCTTTAAAATTGCGGCTATAATTTTGTCGACAGACAGACACACATAGCGAAATCGATTTAGGATGTGATGAGAATATATGAGAATATATTTACTTTTCTATACCTGCCACGCCTCCTTAACAGCGTTATTAACAGAGTGACAAAGTTAATATTCCCCCGACACAGTACGCGTACTGGTTTTTATAGCGTAATTATGAATACTAGTATCGCCTGTGGTCAAAAATCGACCAACTTTTTGTAAAGCAGTGAACAAAAATGAACACTAAAGTAGTGTATGTTAAGGCAATGTCACCATTATTGTAGCGGTGAAGTTTGTGTAAGTGAACGCAAACACAAACATAAACCCTTTAGTATTATAGCATACAAATTAGCACAAACTTTGTCATTCCGTAGCTTCACTGGAAAAACTGCTTCGAAAAATTTGTCCAACAGAGTTTATATCCCTTCCGAATTAACATCGAGAGGAGTAAATACATGAGCTGGCCCTATTATTAATTCTACCAATATTTCTATCAAACTTATCCAACCCTTTCAGTCAGCCTTTTTGGGACCTCTACAAAAAACTCAATAAATGTAGAAAATTGCCGGAAACAGTTCATAGCTGTTATTATCCTTAAGGTGATTCTAAGAGGAGTCAAATGTATAAGATGGTTCAATTATGTTTTCATTTTCAACGTTTATTTTAAACACTTTATGTTTGCTCTCATGGCTTAGCATTTTTCGGAAAGCAAAATTAATTTTTTTTTAACGCTCATATTTCGAATCATAGGTCACCAGTCCAAATTTGTTTGTTCTCATTTTTTTTTTTTTTTAAAGATCAAAGAACCAAGGCATGCGCCTTATACAAACAGGGTTTGGTTTTTGACCTGAAAGGAAAGGGATAGATTATTTAGAGGAATTGATTGGAACCACACGTAAATTATTGACTAGGCGAAACAACAGTGAAAAACAATTTGAATTGCTTTTAACCGAGGCTAGTATTATACCTTAACTTCGGCAAGGAATTTCCAGCCCTCCTGTACTTTAATTCCACGTTTTCCACAATTTATTTATGACTTTTTTGTTTTTCCATAATTCTTAAATGTAGGAAAGAACAAAGAAAGTGAAAAGAACCACCCGAGCCCGGATTCGAACCAGGTACCTCTGGGTTGATAGTCTAGCGCACTCTCCACTAGACTACAAAAGCCGACAAATTTTTGCTAAATGCTAAATGATTTGTTCCCCTCCATTTAAAATTAACACTAAAAAATGTACGACATCTTTTGTTCTTCGTGGTATGATAATATATATTTATTTAAGCTTTTGATTGGTAAGAGATATTAAGAAATGTTTTCACCAAAACTATTTTGGAAGCTGTATTACTTTATAAAAATATAAAAACAAAATTTAGGAAGAATTTATTTTCGTCAATAAAATCCAGGCCCAATGCACATGCTTTTGAATGATAGAGACTGTTTATTGAGTTTTATGTCAAAACGAAGTACTTTTGCGGATAAATGATATGTTATATGAAAGGGTGTGAGAAACTACAATTTAAAAAAAAACAAAAGCCACTTTTGACTTATTTTTGGAGCGAACATCGAATATTTTAGTTGCTTTTTGAAAGCAATATATAACAAAAAATTTTTGAGGTAACAATAAATATATTTTCATTTTTCTATAGTGATTTAATTAAACTTTTAGTCAATGAAAATTTGAGGGAAATTGATTGGAAAATAGCGGAGATATTTTCATTCCAAATCAAAACTTGAAATTTAAATAGATTTTTTCTCATTCTAAGGCCTTGCCCTAAGAAAATGCGTTGTACTAAGAAAATCTTAAGTTTTCAAATTATCGCAATAGTTTTAATGTCAAAATAACGGGAATTTTTTTTAACATACCATCTGTAAAAAATATTATCCAAAAAGCTTTCGTATACCGTTTTTTTTCTTAATCAACGTCTTTTCATACAAAAATACGTTGTACTGAGACATGATTCAATCATATATTAGGTTAAGTAACCATGAAATTGTTCTCATACAACAACAAAATTTGGATTGCAAAATGTCAAAGTAAAACAAAAAAAGACAAGTAAACAAATTAAAATTTCTGACTAGAAGTCAAACTATTGGATTTTAATATTAAATTTGTGTTTCAAATAATTTTTAAACAATTTTCTTGGAGTTTGAGTTTTTGTTACTACCTCAAAATGCCGAAAAAGTACGCGATTCGCCAAAACTATTGGAACAAGGACAACGTTTCCTTTTTTAAAGTGCCCAGTGACATTTTTAAACGAAAACGCTGGATGGATGGAATTTGGATCGGCGAATGTCAAAGTAAAAGATAACAACACCAAACAGCTGTTTCTGACATTCGCCGAGAGATATGTGCTCTCAGCTTACTCAACCTTATATATAATTGAATCATGTACTAAAAACATCTATAGTTTTTTGATGTCAAAATAACGTGAATTTTTCAAAATTAACTATTTGTAAGAAATTTCACCATAACAATATATATTCACACATGTTATACTAAAAAAATGCTTATTGTAGGGTATCCGTAAGAGATGGCGAAAAAAGATTTGTGTATATAACTTTGGAGTGGTTTGAAATATTTGAAAATTTTTTCACAGAAATTATTTCTTGAGCTTTAGAACTTGTAAAAAATGTAAAAACAACATTTTTAAAAATTAAATTTTCATCAAAAAAATCATAGGGGGTAGCTCATGAATTTCGATGATAGAAACTGTTTATTGAATTATGTGTCAAAATGAGGCAATTTTTGCAAATAAATAATATGTCATATGGAAGAGTGTGAAAAAAGAAAATGTAATAAGAAAAAAAAAAAAAAAATTACAACAAAAAAGTTTGTCTTATTTTTTGAGCAAAACCTAAATATTTTAGAGGTTTTTTTTAAAACAATATAAAACATTGAATTGATGGTAACGGTTAATCTTTTCTTATTTCTCCAAAGTCATTTAAGTGATCTTTAAGACAAAGATAATTTGTTGAAAACCGATTAAAAAATGGCTGATATATTTGCTTCCAAAGTCAAAACTTTAAATTTCAATAACTTTTCTCTCATTCTGAGGCGATGGCCTTGCTTCAATAAAATACGTTGTACTGAGAAGATATACATTTTTCGAGATATCTAAATAATTTTAATGTAATTTTTAAGGGGATTTTTTTAACATACTATCCGTGGAGAATATTACCAAGAAAGCTTTTGTAAACCTTTATAATCCTCAACCAACGACTTTGCATACAAAAATACATTGTATTGAAAACATATATAGTTTTCGGGATATCGCTATAATTCTTAAGTCAAAATAACGGAATTTTTTCAGACTTTAGTATTTGTAAGAAATTTTACCAACACAATATATATTCACTCTTGTTGTATAAAAAAATGCTTATTGTAGGGTATCCGTAAGAGATGGCGCTAAAATTCGTTCTTATATTATATTCTTCCATCTGTTACAGTTTAGCTTTTGTTTAATAAATGCTCTTTTTACGCTCATATTTCAGGTCGAAGGTCACTAATCTAAAATGTAATCATATTGTGCAGTCAGATTTTTCATTTGATACCTCATTCACCATTCTACCTCTTCCTAGCCCTGAGATTCCTTATTAAAAATAATAAAAACTTTCAACGTTAATATTTCGGGTCAGAGGTCATAAATTTAAAATCAAAAATGATTTTGCACATAAAGGGCGCAGTAGCTTTCGAATGATATACGTTTCATTGCACTTATTCTAAAATTAATATCGAAAAAGTGTACGACAACATTTGATGTTTGTGTATTAATATATAAGATAATTGAATTATGGTAGAAAAATTTATTTGAAGGCGTTAGAAAAGGGGCCCTGAAAATTACATTGCCTAGGGGCCCCGACATGTTTAATTCGGCCCTGAAAGTTAGACTGGCAATGCTGCGACTCAATATTTAGCGACTCGATTCATATGTTTGTTTATCGCGCTTGTCATGCGTGGGCCAATAGCCCGGTGGTAAGAGTATTGAGTTTACAAACTAAGTGTCGTGTGTTCGAATCTCGCGGTGGTTGTTTTTTTTTTATTTTTTATATTTTAATCCAAGTCTGTACTAAGTTTTAAACGAAAGCTGTATTAAAACCACATTTTAGTATTTTGCAAAAAATACTAGATTTGAAATCAAAACTCGTGTGAACTTATGTGTAGTACAGATAAAGTTTAAATTTTAGGACAAGATTTCAAACCGTGCATATATTATTATTGGAAATTACTGAAGCAAAGTCAAGTGATGGATCTTTATTTGTCGTTAAATTTTAAGCACCCTGTTTTATTTGCGTTAATACTTTGTTTCTCTTATTTATCGTACGATTAACTAATTTATTGCTATTTACTGTGAAAAATACCTCAACTTAATTGGATTATTGGCAAGATTTGAAATGAGACAAAAACAATACAACTGCTTAATGTTCGACTAGTGTGTTGTTGTTGCTGCTGTTGTGAGAACAAAAATAAAACTTAATAAGTAAAAAAAAGCAAAAATAAATGCAAATTTTGTATAGTGCATTCAATGCTTAAATATAAATTGGTATTTTGACCTTGCAAAAAAAATCAACTTTACTTAACTCAACAATTTTCATTTCTATTTTCTTTTTAGAACATAGAAGTGTTTGATGAAAATTTTTAAAGAAATACAACTTCTAAAAAATAAGATTTATTTGAAAATAGTTTTGTGCAACTGCTAAAAAAAATCATTGTTGAAATTTTGATTAATAGTGGGAATTTCGTAGCTTCTCCAAATAACTCTTTAAACCCTATTTTTCCTACTTGAAAATTTAAAAATTATACCAATACTTGACTTCATGTTTACAAAATAACAGCATCACCAAAATTAGGCCGTAAAAATGTCTTAAAGAGTAATGGTTAGGTACCAAGGTTTCCTCAACTATTGCAGCCACCACTTTCTTCACCTTTTAAAATCAAGATTATTTTTAGATGTAATCAAACGAAATTTCTAATCTTTAGTCTTCCATAAATTTTCGACCTTCTCCCAATGAATTTCTGATAAGCAGCGATTATCTATGATTAGTTCTATGGTCGATCGATAGATTAAATTTGAACACTTGCCTTCATTTCGTTTCTTTTGTAGATTTGCGTTGAATTTTAACTTTATAACTTGACATTAAAACCATTTTTAGTATTTATTCGTTTTGCTGGTGGAACGGTCGATTGGCTCAAAAATTATGTTTTAAGGTTCAATTTTATTTAACGGTGAACTACATAAATAATTTTTCGCTTCAGAGAACCTTAGTTTTGGCAACAGGAAAAAGTAAGGTAAATTCTAATAAATATTTTAATTTAACTCTTTTGCAAACTCATGATAATTTGCTTGAAACTTTGATTTATTTTGTTAACTTTCATTTAATTTTCGGCTCATGACTATATTTTAAAATAATTTTTTATAATTTAATAAGTTTCGCTTTTGTTGAGATATAGAGTAGATAAATTTCTTGATAAATATTTTGAAAGATCTTCCATTTTTTTTTTCAATAATCTATGCAGCTTAGGCCCTTATTATGAGCTGCGTTCGATCTTCGACTGTAGTCGAATGGCCTGATGAACGAATTTGCATTTGGTATTATAACGTGCTTTCGACAAAGAGTAGCGCAATTGTGAATTTCGTTCATTTTGTTTCTTCACGGTAGTATATTTCTATCAGGTGATTGTGGTTTTATTTCAACCAAATACGATTGGTTTGAAAGTTGATTGCAAAAAATAAGACAAAAAATTTATAACTATGACGAAAATAATTTCCATAAGATTCGACGCTTCGTCAGAAGAGGATGAAAGCTTGACGGTACTGGCTAGAAGTAGAAAAGGGTTGAGCAACGCTTTCTTTAGCTTATCTTAAGCCACTTTGCTGTTATAACTGGTGTTCCTAAGCAATTTAATTCCAGCATGAGTTCTTCCCATGTCTTTGTCGCCTGAATTTTGGAACAAATATCCTTTGCAGTCAAAGTTTGCCTCCATCAATAAGACCAGTTTTTCTAACTGTGATTTGTTGCTCACCACCTTAGACCTGCATACAATTTACAAAAACAGTTTAATATTAGTTTTTAATCTTTAAAAAGGAAAACACAATCACAAAATACTTAAATTTTTAACAATTATTGCTAAGCTCGCATCGCATCGAAAGCAAAATCCTATTCGACTGAAATTTCGCTGAGCAACGAACATTTCGATAGGGTTGCACTGCTCATAATAAGAATTGAACTTTCGATACTCGTTGTTCGATAACCAGCGAAGATCGAACGTCGAAAGCAACTCATAATAAGGGCCTTAATTTAACTGTATACTTGCTTGATCTCGAATAGTTTGCTTTGAACTTTGTCGGATTATCGTAAAGACTCAACGACCTGCCCCCGTGTTTTATAGGGTCCCCTACGAATATTTCTAAAATTGAAGTGCATAAAAAATCATTTTTTTGCTTTTAATAAACCATTGATAAGATACATGATAAGATACAATTGGCTATCAATGCAATTTTAATCGATTTTCCTGGCACTGCAATGCAAAAAAGCAGCGCACAGTTGAATAAATTAGGTAAATTAAGTGATAAATACCTACTTTTTTCAAGTTTACGCAGTAAAATTAATCGCAGTTACAACATCGTGTTCTGTAGAGACTTGCACTTGATTTATACGGAAAAAAACTAAACAGTTATGGTTTCTATTTTTTCTTTGCGTTATATTCTTAGCATAGTGTCAATTTGACACTGAACTTCGTTTGAAGGAATTTTTTGTACAGCTTAACAACGACTTCTATTGGAACTTTTGCTTTGGTAAAATATAAATTTAGGAATGATTTTTACACTGATCCAAAATTCCAAGTTGATTTGAGCACAAATGAAAAGGATATAAGGTTTTCTGTTTAAAAATAGTGTCAAATTGACACTAAAAGCGTTTGAAGGTTAAACCATTTCGTACTCGAAACAAATCGAGTTATCTCCACATCACAATATGATCAAACCGTCTGAAATATAGAATGTTTATTGATTTGTGGGCGGTAAAAAGGGGTGTGCCAAAAAAATTGTCCTAAACTTTCGCGTACTCGAAACAAATCGACTGCCATAATTTCAACGCAATCGGCCGTTGAGTGAATTTTAATGATTTATCAAAAAGAGGGCGTGGTTATAGAGCGACCACGCCTATTTTTAGTAGAGTTCCCGAAAGTAACCATAAAAACTAAATTACCAATATAGAATTATCACTGAAATATAGAATTTTCACTGATTTGTGAGCGGAAAAGAGGGGCGTGGAAACAAAATTTTAGCCTAATACGACCAAAACCGTCCGAAATATAGCATTTTTATTAATTTGTAGGCGGTAAAAGGGGTGTGGTAAAATGTTTTCCTAAAATATCTCGTACACACCTACATCTACACTTATACCTACACTGTATCTCCCAGTAGTTCCAGTCTTGAAGAAATCTCAAATGAATCATGTACGATTTTTATTGATCTTTGAACATGCTGATTTGTCCATACATTTCATTGACGAAAATTTCATATAAATGTTCCAGATTCGTGCAAGACGCAATGCAGAATTGTCGGGATTTATCATGCACGAACCCAATATTGAAATATTGAGGAAGTTTCGTTAACGAAAAGTAGACAGACATATAAAGAAAATTCGTCAAGGAATTAAAATCGAAACGTGCTTCTGGATCGAATTCATCGTCGTGCGATATATTTGATAGGGGATAAAAATATTTCATCCTCTTTCAACTCTATTGGAAATCGACGTAATGTTGGTTTCGTAATGTCCTGACGCCACCACACCGTATGTTTTCTAGGTCCACTGGAGCAGCTGTCCAAGTCCATTCCTTTACCATTGCCTTGATGCCACACCGAAAATCACGTTGTAGTGATAATTCGTTCTTTAGTCGTACGGTAAAGTTGTAGAATAGTCTCCCTGCGAGCGTGTTTCCCGTCAGTTTTGAGCTGTGCAAATTTAAAACAAATCTTCAACGAAACTACTCCATCTTTTCAACCTCTAACTAACTATCACCCATCTTCCAACCCCCCGTCAAACACATATTCTGAAACCTTCGAACAAACACATATGCCTGGCCAGACCCCTATACGTTTTTATGCATTTGTATGGCAAAAAGGGTACCGTAACTTTGAATTTCTAAGTATTCTCGTTTATTATTTTTGTCTTTAGACTTTTTTTTGTTGATTTGTTGATATATGTAGCTACCTAAATGTTAAAAATTTTTTTATTCATTTTGTGGAATGCATGAAAAACAAGTATAATCAACTTTAGAATGTTGTTGGCACACAGGGTTAGTGCATTTGGTGCAGTAAAAACGTGTCTTCCTACTCAGCTTTTCGTCTTGCGTGGCACAAATTCTGCAATCTTTTCTGGAATTCAGTGTTCTAGGGACGCTTTGTTGGTTAGGCAGCATGTTGCTGGGAATTTTCAACGGCCTTCCAAAGAAAGATTCAATGGCCAAACGGGTTGAATGTTGTCCCAAAATATGGTTGGTGTTCATGCGATTTTCAGTATTAGCAAGCACCAATTGTTTACTCAGCGTGCTCAAGAACATTCGTCGCTTCTCTTTTCTGGTTCCTTCTGTATTTTCATTGCATATGATGTAAGCGGCTAATCCCATGACGTCTATCGTGTTGCAAAAAAATGCTAATGGCCAACGTCTGGTTGACCGTTTTGTGGAGAAATGCGTTACCATTTGGTCCATTATATCAACGCCGGCCTTTGTTGAATTGTAAAATAATATAGCTTCCGGTGTTTTTGCTACGCCTTCAAGTTTCTCGGTGTAGTGCGCAGTGGATAGTAGATTTACTGCTTTGTTCTTCTTAGGAACGTAGCTGCACAGTGATACAAGGCTATCATGGAAACCGAACACAGATGAAAGCACTGGCCGTTTGCTGTCTTTTTTCACTTTTTTGGGAAGACACCTTTTGTTGGATCTAATGGTGCCAACGTATGCTAGTCCAATCGACGAAAGACGTTTAGCTGCGTCTAATATTGTAAAGAAGTTATCAGCAATAATAGTTCTGCTGCTGTTGGCGTATGAATTAGCCAAACTCATGAGCACATTTTCGCCTTGGTTTGTCTCTCGTTGTTCTCCCTCTTTACCAGTGTACAGTTTTCCTTGCAACGGATATTTGGTTTTCGCATCGCATACTTTTATGCCATACTTTGCGGGCTTTGATGGGATGTATTGCGTGAACTTTGTGCGCCCACGGTATGGAAATAGTTGCTCATCGATGGTTGCACTTTCGTATGGTTCAAAATTACTGGCAAGATTGTTATTCAAGAAGTTCCATATGTCGCGAATGGGAGCAGCTTTGTCGGTTTGTTGACGAATTGCGCGTGTACGACTATCGTCAAATCAAATACAGCGCATCAAAGTAAACAAATCGTGTATAAGACATGGCTGCACGGAATATGGGAAGTGCATCAGTTTGCCACATCAATCTTGAGAGCTGCATAGTATTATGACTGACACCAGAAGCCAATAGTATCCCAACAAAAGCGTCCAGCTCAACACTTGTCATATCAACCCATACTCGTGGTGTGCAGTTTGCATGTTCTGCGTTCCATTTGCGTGTAACTTTTTCTCCATATAGATTTGTTTGTGTTACGATGATGAACGTAATATTCGGTGAAAAGAAAAGCTTGAACACCTCAAGCGGAGTGGTCAGGTTTGTTTTTGGTCCACCTCTGAAACGCATGATGTTTTGCTGGCGGAATCTCACTGTAGCGGGTTCAGCTGTACTCCACTTGGTACCATCTTTTCCAAGCAAAAAACCGTCTGCAGCATGAGTTGGTGCATTCTCACTTTCTTCTTCGGATTCTTCATCGCTGTCGAATATTTCATTTGCTTCAATTTCTAATTCATATTCAATGTCCGAGGCGTCATCTTCGGGCGCAAAATCTGTGTTTTCACCGCTTTGGTCTTCAAATAAATCTAGTTCTTCGTCTGCTTCTGTGTGAAGTGCGAAATCACGCTGTAACGCTGATCATAGTTGTTGTTGGAAATTATCAGTAAGGCTGCCTGTACGCAAGCGCGTATTGTACACAAATTCTCAGTCCTCTGCCATAACAATAGTAATAATTTCACTTTAGTTTCCGCACAAAAAATTTATATTTCGGACTGTCAAACTCTGACTGACATTCAATAATAAACTAACTGAAATCAAAACCAAAATAACAAACGAAAGAAAGAAATAAGAGAAAAATGAACACAAAAACTACCTGGAAGCAAAATTCTGCATTGAATTCACATAAAAACAACCCAAAATGTGTATAACAATAATTTATTTCATACAAATAGTATAGGGGTCTGGCCAGGCATATGTGTTTGTTCGCGGGGACTTTTTTGCAGTTTTCTTCATTTTGGAACGATATTTTAGAATTTTTTTTAAAAAAATAGAAAGCCAACAATATTTTAGGCGGCTACCGGGAAATACAGGTATCTTACCTAAACTAGAAGTATGTTTAATTAACGCTCAAAAATGAAATATGCCTGGCCAGTACCATGTGCTTGTCCAAGGGTTAAAAGAAACATCGCCTGCGCTTTCACTCTACAAAACAGAAGAAAATTATAGTCCAAAACTATCGATAGTCACGATAGTGTGAAATTATCGATAGTATCGATAGTGTCATTGTTAGTTTGCGAACTCTACAGTTTAGGCTCTGAACTATTCGGCAAATTACAACCATGATGAATATCTCGAAGTTGTTGTAATAGAGTGGAAAAAATTAGGCGCTGACAACCGCTACTTTGCATTATATTTCTTATGAATTTTTTTAAGTCCAGCAGCTCATGCAGAAACTGCCTTTAAGAAATCATCACGAAAAGTTCTTCAATGATGCCACGCACTACTGGGCTGTCACCCTTCTCGGGGTTCCAATACAAACCTCACAAATAATAGAAAAATGAAAATATTTTGTCTACTGTCTTGACAACTGTCTGGACGCTTCACAGACACAAAGTTTGACAACTGATGCGTATTCTGCACTGTCATAACAGGCTGTCTTGTGTAACCCCCGTGCAAAGAAGTAAAATATAAGGAAATGGTGTTGCTTAAACATACACTGTACGTGAACTGTCGCACCATTCGTAAATTGTGCGAGCGAGAAAGAGTGTGTTTTTTGACATTTTTGAAAACCCTGGCATCTGATTGACTCCTCAGCAAAATAGTTGAAAATAATTTAATTTTAAGCATTTTTCACTGCTTAAAAAGCAACAAAATTAAAGAAAAAAAACCACTTAAACAAATGCAATATGAGTTGTGCGGTTAAGAATTGTAATAGTTCCCGAAAACTTAAAAACAATGCGCATTCGTTCCACAGGTAAATATGTCCATACGGTTTAAATTCTTTTAACAAAAGTGCTTTATTTAGTTTCTAACGATATTTTTTTAACTTATTTGTGTTAGAAATGTATATATTTCTTATTAAAAATGGTTTAAAAATGCAATTTAGACCCCGTTGATTTTCCGCCAGTTTGATCAAACCACATCTGTCAAAACACAAACACTGCTTCAGGGGCGCAGTCATTTTTCGCAGTTGAATACATGTTTGGGGCGCTCTTGTTTTCATCATAGTGAATCAGATTTAGTACCTATTTGTTAAATTTTTCTGATTTTTACACAACAACTAGGCAGAAACACCCAAAAAAATAAGGATTTTAAAAAATTAACCTAATATAATTTGTAATTAAAGTTGAAGTTTAGAATTTCAAATATAGAAAAATGACCTAAAAATCTTGCATTTTTTCTAGTTTTTCAACAAAACTAAGCTTTATGGGTATTAAAACAAAGGTAATGTGCGTATCTATGGTTTCAAATTTAGAATTCCATAAGAATTCATTAAGATATAATTTTTTATAATTAGAATTTGTCTGAAAGACTAGTGGCTTCTCTTTTACGAAAGCAATACATTAAAAAGAGAATTATTAAAAAGATAACTACATTCAGAACTGCTGTAGACAGAGAAGCCTATGTGGTACTTACTGAGGTTTGTAAACCCTAAGCAGCATCCGAAGGCCTCCTTTTGATACATTTATTTTTTTTTATTAAATCTGGAAAAACCTCGCGATTTTAAGTAAAAAAAAGGGTTGTATCTTAAATGCATGTATTTTTATGTTTGATATCTTGTTGAATAGATACTTGTATTATCTCTCTTTTGATACCCATAAAGTTTAGTTTTGTTGGAAAACTTAAAAAATCAGCTAAATTTTTAGTCCACTTTTTCCAACGTTGGATGCCTATAACTTCTAAGCCAATTGCGAGCGATCTAAAATTTTTTAAATAATTAGAGTTGTTGCTATTCTTGAAATGTTTCTAAAATTTTAATGCATAAGAACAAACTTTAACAGTTTGGGCCTTCTTTTACGATACAACCGAATACGGCCCTTTGTGATTGTTTCTGTATTTGTGTGAACCAACACCAATATAGAAAATACCACACTTTTCTGCTATTACACCACTTCCTTATATTTTACTTCTTTGAACACGACGTCGACGATGTTTGCTAAAGCTGTCAAACTTGTGACTGAATGAAAGAGACAGAAAAGTTGATTTTGTATGGTTGGACCATAGAAGAAAAATATAAGGAAGCGGTGTAGTTGAAGATAAATGAAGTATTTTACAAACACAGTGATGTTGACACAAACACAAAAACATTTAAACAGGGCCGCATTCAATTATGTAGTAAAGAAAGGCGTAAATTATTTTTTATTTTTTAGATGCAATTTTTATATAGCACCGTTATATAATATGTTGCGTTACCAATTTTTTTACAGAGAAAAGCATTGCTAAAATAAAGTAAAAGACATGAACTCAGAATAAAACTGAAACGACAAAAGTTACTTTTAATGATTTTTTTAAAAATTCATTTGAAAAAACTATTTTTTATAAACTATTTAATTGATATTAAAATAACACAAAAACTAAACAACTAAAATACATACCAAATTAAACTCTTTTAAAATAAATAGTTTTGTGTAGTTTTTTCCGAACTGTCGGCTTTTAATTAGTTTTTTTTATATAAAAATACCTAGTTATAGCTTGTAACCTTAGGTCGCTAATCCACTTTAATTTAATGTCAAGTTTTCAAAGAAATTGTAAACAAATAAATAACTATTAAAGCTTATTCCAATATGACAAAAAAATTAAGGCCCTTGCCACCCTAAATAATGAATGCGCTCATGAAGCAGAACTTGTGTTTTGACAGATGTTCTTCCTCAAAAATGGATTTTTTTTTGCTCGGGAAGGGCTTATGTCAAAAAACGTCGCTCTATCTCGCTTCCTCAGCGACGAAAATTCCTTCTACACACGTATAGTGTGTGTGAGTATAACACCACTTCCTTATCTTTTATTTCTATGGGTTGGACAACTCAAGCACGGTTGCCACCTTTCTGGGAAAAATTGTGGGAGAATTCCTATGGAATTTTTTAATTGAGTGTGGTTTTTTTAATTCACGTGGGGTTTTTTGTTTTGTGGGATTTTTTTGTTTTGTGGGATTTTTTTTGTTTTGAAGGATTTTTTTTATTTTTTAAAATATGTGTGAATATATACATAAAAGTGTATATTTTTCATATTTTGTTCATTGTTAAAATCGTCTCAGCCCATCTATATGATTTTCGCAACGAATTCGTTAAGACTTCGGTTACTTTGGTTTGGTGGGAAGTTCTTTCACTCTTGACATAATTCCATGCATTGGGAAAATATGCTTCAGTGAATTTTTCACTTTTTTTATCAATACACAAAATTAGTATATCTTAAAATTGATTTGTTATTGGCCCTTATTAAGAGTTGCTTTCGACGTAATCTATGCTGGAACAACGAGTATCGAACGTCAAACCTTTTTTCTTTTGATGCGGTGCGTTCTGACCAATAATTGTTAAAAAGATAAGAATTTTGTGATTGTGTTTTGCTTTTTAAAAACTAAAAACTAATTTGGAACTCATTTTGTAAACTTTATACAGGTTTTAGTTGGATTAAACAAATATTTTTTATTAAATATTATTACTAAAAGACTAATTAAAACAAGACGACGAAATATACTAGTTGTTTTTTTTAATTTTTTGTTTAATTTTTGACAATTTGTTATGTCTGTATTATTTACTGTGGTAATTTTTAATAGAAGAGAGATTTTTGTGGTTTTTGAAATACAAATGGGATTTTCCGTGGGATTTTTGTGGTTATTTAAAATGTTCGTGGGATTTGTTGTGTTTTTTTTTAATTACGATGGGATTCTTTTTCAATATTATACCATGGGAATTTTCGTGGTCATTAATTTTTGCTATTGTGGGAAAAAGGTTTTTTTCGTGGGAATGTGAGGTGGCTACCGTGAACTCAAGTGTAGGATTTTTTCAACAAAAATCCAAAATCGCGTTCACTTTGTTTTCTTACGCCACGAGTCTATCTCAATCGTATCTGCAGAGGCAGAACAATTTTTTGTGACGAGGCTCGAAAATTTTTACTCTCAAAAAAACCGCGGCATAAGAAGTTTCACTTAAAAAAATGAAAAATGCTGGACTAAATGTATCCATCTAAAGCAAGGCTTAGAGAAATAAAAAGGTTTTTTTCCAAAAAAAAAAAAATTATTGAAAAGCCACTGACTTATCAAATTGCCCAAATATTTGTTTAACTTAAAAAGATTTTCCTATCTATGTTCATGTCACTTTTTATACAAATTTTTCATTCTAATTTGCTAAATTTTATACTCAGAGTGCATATTAAAAGTGTATGCCTAAAATTTCCAGACAATAGATTAAACTTTGTAGGATTTTAAGAAATTTCAGTTTTCAGGAGGACATTGCTTTATATGAAAGAAAGCGTGGCTTTCATTCGATTTTGCCAAATCAAAGCTTATGTACCAAATTTAAAGTCATTAAAAAAAATGTTTTTTTTTTCGAATTTTTAGAGATTTTACCATTTCCATATAGTTACTTTGTATGGGAGGTAAACGCGGTTTTAATTAGATTATACTAAATTTCAAACCCAGAGTGCGTATTTTAGTTGAAAGCTATGAGCCAAATTTCAAGTCACTAAAAGAAAGGTTATTTTTTAATTTTAAAAGATTTAACCAATTTCATATAGTTTGTAGTATGGGAGGTAGGCGTGGTTCTACTTCAGTTTGTGGTAAATAACAAACTCAGAGTGCATACTTGAGAAAAGCTTATGTGCGAAAGTTCAAGATATTGTATTAGTTTTTGTGGAATTTTAAGAGATTTTTAATGCTTTCATATAGTCACATTGTATGGGAGATAGGCGAGGTTTTAATGTGATTTCGCAAAATTTCAAGCTCAAAGTATGTGTTTGAGATCAAAGCGTATGTGCAAAGTTTTAAGTCATTAGAAAATTTTTGTAGAATTTTAAAAGATTTTTACTGTCTCATATCACATTCTCAGTCACATTGTAAAGGAGAAAGGCAAGATTTTAATTGGATTTTTTTCCAATAAATCATTTCAAGTCATTGGAGAAATTTTTATATGACTTCGTTTACATAATGTCAGTATGGAAGGTATGGAAGGTGGGCGTGTTTTTCATCATATTTGGCTCAATTTCGAACTTGATCTTTATTTTGTAGATAGAAGCTTACATATTTAATTTCATTGTGATAGGATAATGAATAGGATACGATTTCATTGCAGCCTCTAAAATTATGAATGGTATCGTGACGGCAGACAGATGGACATGTCTATATGCACAAGAATATATATACTTTTCTATACTTGCCACGCCTACTTATGGGCGTTATAAACAGAGTGAAAATGTTATTATATCCCTTACTCTGTGCTGTGTTTTTTTTCTAAGCGAGTTGTACAAAACGACCGCTTATGTATCAAAAGTCGTTTATTTAAGCGAGTATGAAGCGCTTTTTCATGCAATAAGCGGTCGTTTTTTACAACTAGCTTAGGAAAAAAAAACACAGCTATTGTAATATTAATATTAAAAATATTTTTTTTTGATTGATAGCAACTTCGTTTTCATAAAAGGACCACGAGCAGTTAGGAAATTTAAGTTAAGCTCCTAGTCGCGAACGGGAGCTCAGAAGAAGGAACTCGTTATTCGCTAGCTCGAGCTATAGAACGCTTAAGATCACGAAACTTATCTTTTTTTCTAATTTTTGTCCCCATGGAAACTCCGAGAAACCTCAATACCTCACTGTAGGTGCATATAATAAATTTTTCAACATTTATCAGCTCTTTTAATGCTCTTATCAAAATTTCTTATTAACACTATTAAGTTAACACTTTCATTGATTCTAATCTTCAAAGCGAATTTTAAACATCAGGTTAGACAATTAACAAATTTTATTGAATTTAATCTTAAAATTTGAAAAAGAAACGATTAAACATACGGCTTATAAAGATTGCACATACAATTGAAATCCTTTACTCGATCTCAACCAATGAATTTTTCCATTTCTAATTTGTTCCTTTTTCTGTATTTGCAGATGAGCAGCATTTTTAAGAGCTAACAACAACTGTCACGAAAGCAGAGTTAACAGCTGTCAAACGCCACCGCACTAAATTCAGAAACACCAATTTTATAACATTAACAACTACACACTGCCGCCACTCACAGCTTTCTACTTAAATTAAAAAAAAAAACAACAACAATGTGCTGCGAATGCTGTAGCGAAACCCAGCGCAAGGTTTGGGTTTTTGGTCTGGGCACCGTTTTTGCTGCACTAGGCATAACACTACTTCTGTTATGGCCAGATCTCTCGCTCAGTTTAATGCATAACGTATGTGTTGATCTCCTTTTCTCCAAATTCACAAAAGTTATTAATTTTTTCTTCCTCCTTCAGGGTTTAGTGCTTAAAGAAGGCAGCGAAAGTTATGACAGCTGGGTAGAAGCACCTGTTCCAATATATTTGGAATTCACGCTGTTCAACTGGACCAATCCAGAAGATATACGCAATCCTAATATAAAGCCCAACTTTGTGGAAATGGGTCCCTATGTCTTCCATGAGAAGCACTTGAAGCAGAACATCAGCTTCTATGCGAATGACACGGTATCGTATTTGGAGAAAAAAACTTGGTTCTTTGATGAACAGCTTTCTAATGGTTCACTAGCAGATATGGTAACCACAGCGCATGTGATCACAGCAGTATGTTGGAAACTATAGATATACCTACCTATATTGGTATTTATTAATTATTCTCGTATTTTGCCTTTTTCAGACTATTGCCGACGAGATGAGAGGCAAGGTGGGGTTCATCAAGAAGGTCATCAATTTTATGCTGAATCATGAAGGCGGCCATTTGTATGTAACCAAACCTGTAGGTGAATGGATCTTTGATGGCTATCAGGATGATCTCACTGACTTTTTGCATCTCTTCAATACAACAAAAATTGATATACCGTACAAACGCTTTGGCTGGATGGTTGAAAGAAATGGTTCAGCTGAGTATGATGGTTCTTTCACGATCGATACAGGTGTTGGCGATATCAGCAAACTGGGGCGACTCACTCACTGGAATGGTAAAACGAGCAGCGGGTACTATGATGCACCCTGCGATAATATTAATGGCACTACTGGCGATGTCTTTCCGCCACACATGGATACAAACGAGGATTTAACGATTTACGCCACAGATGCATGCCGTTACATGAATTTACGCCCTAATGGCACATATGAATTGTATGGCTTGAAAGCCACCACTTGGGTGGGCACCATCGAAACGCTCGATTCAGGAGAAAACTTCCCAAATCAACAGTGCTTCTGCAATCCGGCGCATGCAGAATGCCCAAAAACTGGCGTTATCGATTGCAAGAAGTGCCGCGATAAAGCTCCAATCTATGCTTCTTTCCCGCATTTTTATTTAGCCGATGCATCCTACAGAGATGCCATCAGCGGAATGCATCCAGATCCGGAAAAGCACACATTCTCGTTGGCCGTGGAACCGTACACAGGTATTCCAGTACAGATAAATGCTAGACTGCAGATAAACATGATGATCGAGCCAGACGATGTTTTCGAGTAAGTCACTTGGATATATATATTTTTATCCATAGCTGAACAGATATTTTTATGTTCTTCATTTTTAGCATCTATAAAGGTGTACCGAAGTTTCTCATTCCCATGTTCTGGTTTGAACAGAAGGTTACACTGGATCAAACTCTGGCCAGCAAGGCGAAGGTATGCTATGTTGAAACAAAAACAAAATAGCAAAACGGAAACAATTTATACAAAACTAAAATGAAAATCAATAAAACACAAAATTCTGAAAAAATAACGAAAAAAATTAAAAAAACTGAAATAATAATTACAAAAGTATGCACCGTAAAAAATTGCTCGCATTCAAATGTATTTATTAATAACAACAACGAATAAAATCAAATTAAATTAAAAAACCAAATCACAGAATTGTATAAAAAATTGTTTAAAAAATATACTTAAAATATAATAAAAAAAAAAAAAATTAAAATATGATAAAAAAAAAATTATAAAATCAAAAATGATGATATACAAACAAAAAATAAATAAAACTATAATAATAAAATAATAAAAAAATAAAAAATAACAAAATAATAAAAAATAACAAAAAATCAGAGGTTAAGACTTTTATAACTTTCTTAAAAAAAATTATTGCATGTTATTTATTTGTTCAATATGAATCTTTCCACTAGTCGACAAGATTAACAAAATCAATCGATAGAATAAATTGGTTGCTGAAACTAATTCATAAATAAACATTTAGAATTTGTTTCGCAGTTTTTTTATTGTAAAACTTTTATTAAGACTTTTATAAAATAAAAGTCTCAAAAGACTCTTAAAAATATCTTTTAAAAATAAAAGTCTTTAAAGACTTATAAAATTTTTTTTGAAAATAAAAGTCTTTGGAGACTCTTAAATTTTACTTTTAAGTTTAAGAGTTAAAAGGGAGGGAAAACTTTTATTTTGAAGAATAAAAGTCAACTCTTAACTATATTAAATATATAACAAAAACAAATATTAAAAAACAAATTAATAAGAAGATATTTATTTTATAGTTTGAAAACAGAATATTTCTTATTCTTAATATGTTCGTGAAGAAACAGGTTGCAACAACAACAAGTTCTTTGCAGAACAAACTACGAAGCAGACTAGATAGACTGTTTCGTTAATAGCTACATCAACTCTTCAGTTTGATAATTATTTCACTTTGACAACTATTAAAAAGTAATAAAAATAAATAATAATAAAAAAAAGTAATATAAAAATAATAAAAAAATTAATTTAATAATAAAAACTAATTTAATAATAAAAAAATAATAAAAAAATAATAAAAAATAATAAAAAAATAAAAAATATAAAAAATAATAAAAAAATAATAAAAAAATAAAAAAAAATAATAAAATATAATAAAAAATAAAAATAAAATATAATAAAAAATAATAAAAAAGTAATAAAAAATTATACAAAAATAATAAAACAAAATAAAAAAACAATGCAAAATAATAAAAAAAATTATAATAAAAATAAAAATATAAAAAAGTAAAATATAATAAAAGTAAAATAGTAGTATTAAATAATAAAAAAGTAATAAAAAACGAATTATTAAAAAGTAATAAAAAATAATAAAACATAAAAAAATAATAAAAAAATATGTTTAAAGTTTTAGCGACCTTTCGAGTTTACAAAAGTTGTTTTGACTGGCTTTAGGTCTTCAAAATATATAAAAAATTATTTTATATATAATTTTGTTGTTGATTTTTATTTTCGATTTTTCGAATTGACTCTGCAATTCATCATCAGGAAAAACTTGAAAATTAACGTATTACACTTAACACGGAGTATTTAAAACTAAAGTATTTATTTAAATAAAAAGTATATAAAAATATTTAAAAATAATACATATAAAATAATAAAAAACAAATTATTAAAAGTTATAAAAAAAATAAAATTAAACATAAAGTATGGCTGAGTTCCAAAATGCATCTTTACAATTCATCTGTGCATTTAATTTAGAATTGGTTCGAAGATTATTAACCAAAACTGCGCAACTATACTATTTTTAAGAATATGAACAGAGTTGCGCAGTTTTTGTATTCAAACTAAGCACCAATTTAAAATAAAACATATTGTTGCACTTGTAAAAAAATACAATATAAACAAGAAAAACAATAATAAACAAAATAAAAAATAAAATATAAATAAAACAATAATAAACAAAAATAAAAATAAAATATAAATAAAAAAATAATAAACAAAAATAAAAAAATAAAAAAAGATATTAGAAAAAGGGTTTTCCTAAAAAATTTAAATCAATTTATTAGAAAAAACAGCGAATAAAGCAAAATTAAAATAAAAAATAAAATTACAAAAAACAAAATTTTTAAAAAAAATATACTTAAAACAAATAAAAAAATAAATAAAAAATAATTATCGAAACTAAATAAAAAATTAAAAACACAAAACAAATTATGAAAAATAAATAAAAAAAAGAATGATCAAAATAATAAAAATTACATAAAAAAACATTAAAATAATATATGAAAAAAATAAAAGCAGGAACAATAAAAGAAATATAAATAATAAAATAAATAGAAAACTAAAAAACACTTGTAAGAATTTATATAATAAAAAATATAAGATTTATAAGATTTCTGAAAACAGAATAAAAACTTAAAAATATGTCATAAGATAAATATTACAAAAATTATCAAAATATGTAATACGTAAAATTATAAAAAAGTATAAAATATAACTTAAAAGGTAATTGTACCTTTTATCTATTTTTCATTAAAAATTATTTGATGAAATATTTAAGTAGTTCGAAAAGTTAAAATAGTTAGAATAGTATATAAAAATCTGGAATGTTTTGGTGTATTCGGTTTTTATGAATATAATATATTTTGTGAAGACTTTTTGAGTTAAAAATAAGCTTTTTTAATGCAAAAAAAAGCAAATTATTTAACTTTTTCAATTAATTTCAATTTGCGTTTATTTATAACTTTTATTTATAATTTATAAACATTTTTTTAACTTCAAAAAAGCTTATAACTAAAATCAACTGTTGCTTTACTACTCACTTCTGATTTGGAAATCATATGCGACACATGTCCTTTTTAAGTAATTCAACCGTACAATTGTTATTTAATGGCGTTACGGTTTTGTATATATACTATACATGCATATACTTAAAATAAAAACACAAAAATTTTAATATAAAAAAATTACAATTGACAAAGAAATTAAAATTAAATAAAATATTGTTACGGGTTGAATTTTTATATGTAGGTATATAAATTAAAAAAAAAATAACCAATTTAATAAAAAAAATATTATAAATCAAGTAAATCCTAAGATTTAATTAATTAGGGTAAAATAATAATAATAATAATATTAATAATGGTAATAACAATAATAATAATAATAATAATAATAATAATAATAATAATAATAATAAAAATAATAATAATAATAATAATAATAATAATAATAATAATAATAATAATAATAATAATAATAATAATAATTATAATGATAATAATAATAATAAAAATAATAATAATAATAATAATAATAATAATAATAATAATAATAATAATAATAATAATAATAATAATAATAATAATAATAATAATAATAATAATAATAATAATGATAATAATAATAATAATAATAATCATATTAATAATAATAATAAAAATAACAATTCAAAATTTAAGATATAAAAGTAGTCAGAAGTTTTTCGGGTACTCGTTTGAAAAGTTTCCATCACTACCGCCAGTCACATATTGAGCCAGTCAGTTTATCTGTGTTCATATTGTTCTATAAATAGATCACAGTCAGTGGTAGCATGCGTGGGAGTTGGCGGTGAAAAATTCAGCAGCACAGTTACTAGCTAGCTTAACGAGGAGCTCAGGCAATACCAATAATGAAGATCAAGATCAGTTGGCGGTTAAATAGAGCGGTAAGAAGTCGAGGTTTTGTTATACGGTGGCAGTGTGAATATTTCTGCAAGGTGACCTGAGTGTTTTCTTACTGGATAAGTTTTCTTTAAAGGGTTCCGACAATTGTTGGTTGTTTAGAATAAAAGGTGATTTAAAGAATTTAGCTATAATTATGGCAAATTAAAAACAGAAATTTATTTTAGAATTATTAAAGCAAATAAGGGAATTGAGTCACCTGCATCGAGGAGATAAGGTATTGGAGTCACCTGCTCTGAGAAAATCACAGCCATTGTAGGCTTATGAGAGAATCCAAGTGCAAGGTAGGAAAACTAAAAGAAAGCCCCAGGACATAGATCGAAAAGTGGCTAACGCGTATATTTTCTTTATAGATACGATTACTACGTCCTGAGGTTTTCCCATTAAGTGGATTTTTATATTATTCCGTATCACGGCGTGGCTTAATCGTGGATTAATATCGTTAATTAAATGCCGACCTCCGCTCGCCTACAAGCAGCCTTAGACCATCGAGCAACAAGGGTCACGGTGGACCAGAGATTCAGTCACTCGCATATCACGCGGAATTCCCGGGTTCAAATCCTGGTCGTGGAATTTTTAATTTAATTATTTTTTTTTTGAAAAGAAAAGTCGCGGTTCTATTTTTTTTCCTTGAGTCAAGAAGCCAAATAGCGCATTTCTTGATATTTTTATTAATTGCGGTGTTATTTTTTTAATGTAATATTGATTTTTGCAATCTGCAGTCGCAGATAATTTAATGCTCTCGCTGATAATTTAATGCTAGAGTTGGTAATGGAAATTTTATTAAGCTAAATCTAAATCCAAAATTAAGTTACTTCATTATTTAACCTTTTAATACACGGAAAGAAGAATATAGTTAATATCCATGAATTTTATACGCGTCAAATTTTTAATTTCAATTTTAAAATATCTCACAATTTTTTTTTGTTGTGAAACTAAAGATTCCAACTATTAGCCATTAACCTTTTTTTATTTTTTTCTAAATATTATATATGGTATAACTTATTTTGATTTTATGAAATTTACCCTATTACTGAGAGTAAAACTCAGAGTATTATTAAATATTTGATTAACGCCATTTTTTTCTTGTGTAACTGATGATTAAATTCCCATTATAGACATTAAGAAATTATTTTGGATTTTTATATGATAATGAAAATTGTGAGCCTAGGGTAAACAATCGATTGTTTGCGACAGGAGTGTTATAGTTAGGGTTAAGGGTTAATTGATTACTTATAAATAAATTTAAAGATTTTGTATCTGAACTTAAATTTGGAATTGTTTTATAGGGTTAATTGATTACTTATAAATAAATTTAACGATTTTGTATGTGAACTTAAATTTGGAATTTTTTTTTATTGAATTCGCTACGGTTCTCAAGGATCGCGATAATTGGAGCCGGTCGGAATTGGGTGAATCGCGTGGCGCCCAAAATTATCAACAAAAAAATACCCACGGCCTTATCCACTGAGTCGGCCAAACTCGATTTCGACAAGCGAGAGATTTTGCGCGTAACAATATTGCAAAAACAAATAAAAAAAAACATTAATATAGAAAGTAATGAAAAAAAAATTATAGGGTATTAAAAAAGAAAAATAAAAAATTAAATAAAAACGGAAATAAATTAAAAAAATAAAATAAAACATTATTAATAAGAAACGCCATGTGTTCACTTTTGTTTAGAAGTGGAGACATGATTATTATTCCAAATTTTTAAATAATGAAATTAAAAAATGGTTAAAAATAATTAAAAAAATAAGTAAAATTGACACACAAAATTTAATTTAATAAAATATTGCAAAAACGAATAGGAGAAATTAAAATAAAAAGCAACAACAAAAAAGAAAGAATAAATTTTACAGCAGTTGAAAAAAGGTAAATTTTAAATAAAACAAAAAATATAGAGACTAAAGTAAAACAAAAATACAACAACAAATGTGAAATTATGAAATTGAGAAAAGCTGAGAAATTGACACTTCAAATCTCATCGCCCCGGTGGTGCAGTGCGTTAGTTCGCGCTTGCACGGGTATCACAAAGATTTCTGATGAAGCCTTTAGCCGGGCCGAAATTGCAATAAGATCAGCTAGTGATTTTTTCCTTTTCATATTGAAAACTTTGTTGTTGTTGTTGTTGTTGTTGTTGTTGTTGTTGTTGTTTCTTTGGAAAGATTTGTTAGAACAATTAATTGTTCTATCTTTGACCTTAAGCTCAATAAACGATTTTAAACTATCAAGCAACAAGAATTTGTATTTAAAATCAAGTATGATTTAAACTATCAAACATTTAGAATTTGTATTTTAATCATATAAAGTCAACATAATAAAACAAAAAAATGGAGATAAATTAAAAAAAAAGCAAAATAAAATAATAGAAAAACCAAGTGCTTACTTTTGTAAAAAAGTTGTGACACGAAAATAAAGAAAATTCCAAGAAATAAAAAAATTAAAAAATATTAAAAATTAAAAAACATAAAAAAATAAACTAATAAAAACAATAGTACAAAAAGTTAAAAAATAAAAAGACAATAATTTGAAAAAAATAACATTAAGAAAGAACATAACAGATTAAACTTAGAACTTTATAGTTAAAAATAAATTAAATCATACAATATTTTTATTGTATCATCTAGCAAATTAAAAGAATCGACCACAAAACGTTTCAATAACACTTAATCAAGTTATGCTTGAAAATCTTTTTTGGTTTTTATATTCTAATTTTAGCTCTTTTGCTAATAATATACTCTTATTTTTCTATAGCTTGCCATTAATTTGGAGGATTATGGGCGCTATCCTGCCATTGCGCTCATCGTTTTAGGTGCTGTGATGATTATAGTTGGCATTGTTTTAACCGTAACAAAACGTTGGAAACGTGCACCCAAAGAAGATGATGATGATGTGGATATTTTATCAAACCAAGTACAACCGGCAGATAGCAGTAATTCGATTTAATTGTCTAATTTTTCTATCTGAGAAGAAGTACCTACAATCAATAAATTCCATATTCCACAAGAACAACAAAAAATAGTCAACGTCAAAGTCACTTAATTTTCGTGTCATACATATTTTACTGTGACATAAAATGCAGCCGATGTGCCAATGATTGAAAAATTTTACATTTTAAGCTAATAGTTTTTCTATGCTGAATTTTATATTCCTACCCAATTAAAATAATTATTTTTAACAATTCATATATTGCTTAAAGATACCGCTTCATCTTAAAGATACCAAATATAAAGAGTGCTGGTTGAAAATAATAATGTGCATAAGTACTTTATTTTATGCATTTTTCTATAACTTGTATAATTTGATTGTACATTTTTGTGCAATTTATGTCAGTCGGTGTGGCTTTATATTTATTTAATACTTATTTTCTACACAGTAGTTTTAAGTGAACATTTGTTATTCCATTAAGTTAATTTTTTTATGCATATATTTTGTATTGCCTGATTTTATGAAGTTTTATGAAACGAAGCGACAATAAATATTGAATTATGTATATTACTAAAACAAAATATGTGTATAACTTTGTGCACATTTTTGATACTGCTGTTCAGGCCCGTAGACAAGGGGCTTTTGGAGTTAACCTCTCTCCCCCCTTAGGGTCTAGAAAGTATAAAAATTTAATATATTAGCATCAAGGCAACTAAAATGCACCAGCGTCAAAAGTTGCAAACCAATTCAATTTTGAACTGAATTGAGACCTATGCTTTCAGATCATAGATAATATAAGGACTTCGGCATTCATGTTGCAGCTGTCATGAATGGTACACTACAAGGAGCACAAGCGTATGTAGCGGAAGAAGAGCTACAGTATGCTGTTATTAAAGCTTAAGACATCGCAACCGAATTTCGAAATACCACAATATCGCCTCTCGCATTTCAACTTATAAAAACAATAAAATCTTTTGATTTTCAAATTGCTATTAATGTGGTCGCAATTCCAACTAAATACATTTGTGATCAAGATTGTCCATTCACATTCTTTGTGGTTTTTTCCCAAAAATTAATAACTAGAACAGAAAAATTTAATAAGCGTATTAATCACTAGTTTAGTAACGTCAATTGAAATGTTTAACAGTTGTATTTCACTTTGGTTATGTTGCAGAGTTGCTATTTTAAAATATTTAAAATTACTATATAAATAAGTACTGAATTTTTTTAAATGGTTTTTTTAAATTTCTTATTTTTTATTTTTGTGTTTGAAAAAACACCAAGTTTCAACAGCTATAACTTTTAGTTCCGGGTTTTGGTTTTTGTAATTTTTTTTCACAAAATAGCTCAGGACTATGCTATAGCACCCCGTTACGTCATATTTTTGTATTTTTGGGGATTCTGGGACTTTGGTGTCTGTTCAAAAGAGCTTATTTCGACATTGTATAAAGTTGAAGAAAACTGAAAAAATTTTAGTTTTTGTTGTGCTTACAATTCTGAGAATATATTATGTAAGCATGGATAAAAATGGTTTTTAATGGTTTTTAAGTTATAGAGCTTTAAAATTTAAAAATATGTCCTTTTGTGCAGTCACTGAAGAAATAGGCATTTTTGATAAGGTTTTTGAGCATTTTATAAAATGAACACAGCAATAAAATATACTTAAGAAGTTTTCACAGAAATAATTAATTCACTAAACACGTAAGTGCCCTATGTAGGGCTCAATACATTCACATTCTTCACATCATTCGGTTTCTCATTGTACTAATGAGGATTCATTGAGGACCTTCATTCATTAAAGAATCAGTTTCTTACCTTAATTGAAAAAGTCTTTAAAAACAAGTCGATAATATCGTTTGATTAAATATTGTACAAAAACTAAAACCTTGTATGAAAATTAGTCCCTTTTGTTTAGATATCTTCAAAAGCAATTTTTCAGTATTCATATTTAGGCCCTTTTGAACAGAAACATACACTTTTATGCATAAAATATTGGAAAAATTTACGATTTTCTTCATTTTTTTTGTGCAAGTAATAGGATTAAATATTTTAAGTGCTAAACCATAGTAAAAACAGTATTTTAAAAAAATGTTAAATAGGAACTTTTGAACAGACGCTCCTCATTTGTATTAAGTGTTGTTTCAGAAAATATTTCAACAACATTTATTTCAATGCAATTTCTCAAAATTGGATTTTTAAAATTTTTTTTTTCTTTTAAAGAAACAAGAAATAAAAAAACATTTTTCGAAAAGTAAAATATCACAACTCTGGTACTTTAATTTCGATTTTTATGTTTGTTAACTCATTTGAAAGAACAATTACATTAAAAACGAAATGCATACCTGTTTTTTTTAAATGTACTTCAAGAGATTTTTTGAACTCTTGTAAAACGCTTCTCCATTTATTGGTCTCTTGAGCTAGTTTTAAAAGCCTTTCGATCCGCACGAAACTTTATAAAATTTATTTTTATATCAAATTGACTATTTTTAGTCAACAACTTGGTCTATTAGCAAACATTTAATATACATATAAAAATTCCTTTTAATTTATCGATATCAAAAAGATTTTTTTTTAATCAAACCCCCCTACCACCCCTTTTGGGTAAATCCTAGCTACGGGCATGCTCCTGTTGATCGAACGTAAAACCAAATCAACCACTTCATAATGAATCAAAGATAGTTTGACCGTCGCACACAGGGGCTGCTTTTATGGAAAGCTTGGCCAGAAGTAAGATTTTTCAAAACAGTAATATCGAAAATGCTTTGATTCAGTTATAATGCTGAGAATATGCCTATTCAGAATCTGAGATCTTATTTGCTCTTACCGTTTGGATGCTACATAATCTGAAAGTTGCCTTATTATGTGCATTTTTTAGTTAAAATTTGTATGAATGAAATTTAGTATAAATGAAAATGTGTAGTATTTTTAAGCTAGTAATTATTATTTATATTTATAAATAATAATAATTATTATTATTTTTATTTATATTTAGAGTTGCGTTCGTGATCTCGTTGGGCGTAGACGTGCGTCCGTCCGTCCCCGTCATAAATTTAATTTAATTTTATTAAAGCTAGTTGTTTGTCCCGTGGATTAAATGTTTTGTCGAGTGTCTCGTGTCTAAATATACACCGCGTACAAATTAAATCAAAACCTGTTTTGCAGAGAGCCAGCCGCCAGCAGCAGCATTGACACCGTCGACAACATTGGTGTTTTTTTTGTCTGACCATGTGAGGGGCTTTTCTATGCTCCTCGCGGTGTAAGTAATTGTTGTTTTTTTCGGTTCCGTCAACTCCCCCATCCTTTCACATTAGTTACGTTTGTAAGTTGGGTTGCACAGTGGGCTGAATTGTGCTGAAGTAAAGGCATAACACTTGCTTCAGTACTTTTTATATTGCTCATGTTGTGCAGCTCTCTTGCAGCCGTAACTAATTACCTTGTATGCCCTTATTTGTTTGATTTTTGCATGGTGCGGAAATGTCGGGTAATTTTCGCATAGATTTCTGCAATGTTCGTGGACTGAGGGCGAATTTTTTCTCGGTCTATGTACATTGTACTCTACATAGGCCTCAAATAATGGCACTGAGCGAGACCCAGGTGGCCGAGGATGCAGATCCACTGGATTTTCACATACCTGGGTATCGCTTACTGCCATTGTTTTCTTTGCATAGGGGCATTGCCCTTTTTATAAGAACAGATGTAGCGTACCAGTGTGAGCGGAGTCTGAACGTGACCGATCCAGAGTTTAGCTCAATGTGGGTTAGGTTCAGGCTTCGCTCTCACTTGCTACATTTCTGCTTTATTTATAGAAGTCCGAATCTAGGAAGGGAGCCCACTTTTAACAAACTGGACTCTCTCTCTGATTCGATTACGCATATTTTGGGGTTGTTTCCTGACAGTGAGATCGTTGTAGCAGGCGATTTCAATGTCCACAACCCGGCTTGGTTACGTCACTCGGGCCCATTGACACCTGTTGGACAATATGTTGAGCTATTTGCTGAATCGAACCAACTGATTCAACTAGTGAAGGAACCCACTTTTTTCCCCCAAAGTGATTTGCAAAGCCATAATATCCTTGACCTTTTTCTGACTTCACATCATGAAAAATATGATGTGAGTGTCAACGCACCTCTTGGTAACTCGGACCATTGTACCATATCCGCTGTTTTTCCATATTCTAACCCCTGCACCTCTACGCCTAAAGCCCCGAAGAGGACTGCATGGTTTTATGGAAAGGCAAATTGGACTGCGTTAAATAATTTTTATAGCAGCTTCAATTGGAAATTATGTTTCGCTGATAGAAATGTGAATGCCGCGGCTGTCATGGTACAAGAAATTATTCTATTGGGTATGCGGTCTTTCATCCCCAATAAGATGAGAAGCATTAAACCAAAAGACCACTCATGGTTTAATGAGACTTGCAGGATTGCAGTCAGGTCCAAAGAGGAAGCTTTTCAGAATTGGCGTTCTAACAAGAATACTAATACTAAAAGACTTCGCATCGAGGCAAGGAATCGCTGTAATGCAATTTTAAAACGCGAAAAGTTTCTGCACGAAGCTCGCATTCGAGAACAGGTTCTTCTCTGCCCCAAAGGGAGCAAAAATTTTTGGTCATTTGTTAAAAGAGTTAAGAACCAGACATCGTCATCGATTCCAGCTCTTTTAAAAGATGACCAAATCTTCACTGACTCGGCTGATAAAGCGAACCTAATGGCTAGATTGTTTGCACAAAATTCCACTCTCTCGGATAGCAATCAGCCACTGCCCTTTGTTGGGGGTGGATCTTCTGCAATGCAGGAGATATACTTTCGAACGAGAGCAGTTAAAAGGGTCCTTACAAATCTCAACGTTAACAAAGCCTCTGGTCCTGATGGCATACCGCCAATTGTGCTTAAAATGTGTGCTTCTTCGCTGGCTCGGCCTTTGCGCAACCTTTTCAACATCTCCTACAGAACAGGAATATTTCCATCTTGTTGGAAGGTGGCAAATGTCCAGCCGGTACCTAAAAAGGGTGATGCCACGAACCCTGCAAACTACCGACCCATTGCGATATGCTCTACGCTTTCCAAAGTTATGGAGAGCGTAATAAACTTCAACGTTGTGAACTATCTGGAGCACAACCAACTGCTCAGTGACCGTCAATATGGTTTCCGTAGGGCTCGCTCTACTGGTGATCTTATGGCGTTCTTAACCGAAGAATGGAATAAATGCGTTCTCTTTTTCGGCGAGAGCAGGGTTGTTGCTCTGGATATTTCAAAAGCGTTCGACCGAGTGTGGCATAAAGCGCTCGTGTCAAAACTTGCTGCATATGGTTTTGGTAGTAATTTTGCTCGATGGATCACGTGTTTTCTCAAGGACAGAACGATTCGAGTCGTTGTTGACGGTATTTCGTCCGAGAAGCACGCCATCAACGCAGGAGTACCGCAGGGTTCAGTTCTATCGCCAACCTTGTTTCTGGTTTTTATCAACGACCTTCTGTCGTTGACGCATAACCCAATTCATTCGTTTGCGGACGACAGCAGCATTTGTCATTCATATTCATTCAAAAAACGCCCAAGCTCTATGGAGATTGAGAGAAAAAGGCAAACTATGAATGACACACTCCTTAATGATCTACAAAAAATCTCCGAGTGGGGTCTTGCTAATAGAGTAGAGTTCAATGCAAGCAAGACCCAGTGTTGTCTGTTAACCCACAAGCAGATGGATTGCCCCTTAGCTCCCCTCAATATGAATGGTGTGGATCTAGTGGAATCAGCCGCTCTTGACGTTCTGGGCATATCGATCCAATGTGATCTTCGTTGGAATGATCATATTTTCGATGTGTCGAAAGAAGCGGGCAAGTGCCTAGGTTTTCTAAAACGGTGCAAAAAATATTTCACTTCAGCTGATCTTCGCATGATCTACACCTCATATATTAGGCCGAAAATGGAGTACAATTCGCACATTTGGGCAGGGGCTTCAAGATCTTATTTGGAGCTTCTGGACCGAATTCAACGTCGTGCGATATATTTGATAGGAGATGAAAGTATTTCATCCTCTCTCAACTCTCTTGAGCATCGACGTAATGTAGGTTGCCTAAGCCTTCTGTATAGGTATTACCATGGGAAGTGTTCAAGGGAGATACATGGCCTGACGCCACCAGCTCGTGTGTTTCCCAGGTCCACTCGGGCAGCTGTCCAAGCCCACCCCTTTACCATTGCATCGATGCCTAATAGAACCTCGCATTACCGCGATAATTCGTTCTTTAGTCGCGCGGTTAAGTTGTGGAATAGTCTCCCTGCGAGCGTGTTTCCCGGCAGTTTTGAGCTGTGCAAATTCAAAACAAATCTTCACCGACACTACTCCATCTATCCACCCTCCAACTAACTATCACCCATCTTCCGAATCAACACAATGCTTACGCATTTATAGGGGGCATCCCCTGAGCGTTGGTTCAGTCTAAAAAAAAAAAAAAAAAATAAATCCAAAATTAGTGATGACTTAAACATGTTATTATATATAAAAAAATATATAAATTTACTGGGCCGTTCTTATTTTATTGTACCATGACTTGTTTTACTTAATTACTTACTTTTTCCCCCCTTTTTTTAATTGGCGCAAACTGATATATCTAGTGCTCTCTTTTAGTCAAATCTAAGTAGCCTAAATAGTGGTTTTTACATTTTAGACAATAAAACAAAAAACAAATTGGCCTAGAAAGGACTTTGACCGAGCTTCTATTGATCAATTGTGTTGTGTGTGTGTTTAGGGCAGTGTTTTATTCTCTGAACAGAAGAAATATAAATTCAATTAGAAAAAACATTCTGTCTGAGCTGGGAATTGATTCCAGCTTACGGGCCAAGCACTCTACCCGGTAGGCTACGGACGCCAAATTTTAGACAATAACGTTCTTAAAAGTCACTTATCTATCTATAGTAATAAAACTCATTTTCTGTTTGTTTATTTGTTTGTTTGGCCTTTATACAAATCTAAACGGCTCAACGGATTTTGCTCAAACTAGGTATACATATTAAGTGCATCCCAACTTAAAATGTAACATACTTAGTTTTTGCCACGCCCCCTCTGAAATTTTTCAACTAACGGTAATTTAGTTATTATAAAACTTTTTAGTATCGGAGATTTTTGTGTATTTAATTTTAAAATTTTTTTGTTATTTTGACATCAAAAACACTGACAAATCTTCAAAATTAGAGAAATTTTCAGTACAACGACTTTTTCATAAAACATCGTTGCGAAAAAACGTTCATGAGAAAAAAACGACATGAAAATCAAAGTTTGGTCTTTCGATACAAATATCTCCGCTGTCCATTAATATATTTCATTCAAATTTTTTTTTGTTCAAAAGTTCAATAAAATCACTTTACAAAAATAGGTTGAACTGTACCGTTAAGTCAGTGTATATATGTTTTATGACTATGTCAAAAAAGGTCAAAAATATTGACTTTTTACTCAAAAAATGACTCAAAAATTGTTGTTGTTGTAAAAATGAAATTAATTAAAAATTGCACATCTGGCTACCTTTCTTATGACATAGCATTTATTTGCAAAAATTCTTCCAGCTAAGCGCAAAAATTATTTTACTGTTTTTGTCATCAAAACAAGGGTGTGTTTTTTTCGCGAAATTTATTTTTTCCAAAATGTTGTTTTATATTTTTTACAAAAAATTCAAGTCTCAAAAATAATTTATGTGAAAAAATGACCCCAATATCTCTTTCCAATCAAAAGTTATGGCTAAAAATCTATTTTTTCATACAATTGACTATCTATAGTAATAAAACTCATTTTCTGTTTGTTTGTTTGTTTGGCCTTTATACAAATCTAAGCGGCTGAACGGATTTTGCTTAAACTAGGTATACATATTAGGTGCGTCCGAACTTAAAAAGTTACATACTTAGTTTTTGCCACGCCCCCTTTGAAATTTTTCAACTAATGGTAATTTTGTTATTATAAGACTTTTTAGTACCGGAGATTTTTGTGTATTTAATTTTAAAATTTTTTTGTTATTTTGACATCAAAAACACTCACATATATTCAAAATTGGAGAAGTTTTCAGTACAACGACTTTTCATAAAACATCGTTACCTAAGAATGAGAAAAAAAAACGACATGAAAATCAAAGTTCGGTCTTTCGATGCAAATATTTCCGCTGTCCATTAATATATTTCATTCAAATTTTTTTTGTTCAAAAGTTCAATAAAATCACTTCACAAAAATAGGTTGAACTGTACCGTTAAGTCAGTGTATATATGTTTTATGAGTATGCCAAAAAAGGTCAAAAATATTGACTTTTTACTCAAAAAATGACTCAAAAAATGTTGTTGTTGTAAAAATGAAAGCAATTAAAAATTGCACATCTGGCTACCTTTCATATGACATAGCATTTATTTGCAAAAATTCTTCCAGTTAAGCGCAACAATTATTTTACTGTTTTTGTCATCAAAACAACAAGAGTACCCCTTTGATTTTTTCCACTTTTTTCCACTTTTTACCCCTTTTATTTTTATCGCGAAATGTATTTTTCCAAAATGTTGTTTTTATATTTTTTACAAAAAAGTCAAGTCTCAAAAATAATTTATGTGAAAAAATTACCCCAATATCTCTTTCCAATCAAAAGTTATGGCTAAAAATCTATTTTTTCATACCTGACTATTAATAAAACTGAGTTTTGTTTTAAAATTCTCTATTAATTTCAACGTCCCCATTTATCTTTAAGAATACAGTTCTGTGTCTAGAGTAATTACGAACATTTTGGTTTATATAAAATCTTCCTTATAGTAATCTACTTAGTTTTTTGCCTCCCAACCCCCGGCCCCCTCCTGTTAAATTTGTTTTGTTGTGATGGCTCTATTTTTTCTCACTATTGATTCACTATTGTCACTCAGTTCTTTATCAATGGTACTTTAAATGTTGCATATATATCACCATATCACCATTTCACCGAAAAGATGACTGAATAAGAATGCTGTAAAAGTTAATATTTTCTTGTAATCAATTTCAGCTATAAGGCGATATCATAAAACATATGCATATACAGATAAATTCTCCAAAACTTTTCAAGTGTCAAATAATGCAGTACTGCCAGTTTTTTCAGTCGCAGCGTCATCTAGCCGTCAATAACGGCTAAGTGTTGTCTACTTTTACAGTTGCGTCTTCAACACATAAAAACATAGAGTTGGATCAATTTAAATGTCCAGCTCACTTGCTGGGATTATTTGTTGTTTTTGCTTTGCTTGCAAATGCGATGATATATCCGGATCTCCCTTGAAAAAGACGCAGCTAATAGAAATTTTAGTAGGTACAATCATTTTTAGTACAACAAATTTTTTCATAAAACATTGATAGCTAATAATGAGAAAAAAATTATATGAAAATCAAAGTTTTTACTTTTAATGCCAATAACTCCGCTGTTTTTAATATATTTCATTAAAAATTTTTTTGTTAAAAAGTTCAATATATTTTTTAATATAAATCTTTGTTTAGACGTTAAAATGTCCATATCTCAAGGACGCATTGATTCCCACCATAATTTTTATTTTGTTGAAAAGGTAATTGTGCTTGCTTTATGATTAAGTAAATATAAAAATTCTTTTTAATTTTTAAAATATGTTTTTCGTATCCCTTCTTTGAATTCAATTAGCTCACCGCAAGAGATGGAACCACCAACAACAAAAATTTTCCAAAACTTTTTTGGATTAATGTTCGTTCAATTACCTTTCTAACGGTAGCTTACAAATAAAATTCAACATATTTTTCATTATTCCAGATTTTAAAAAACATTTAATCGAGAAGTGTATGTTAAAATGTTTATATAAATGACTCTCGAGTAACACCGGGTATATCAGCTAGTACTTTAATAAAATTATAAACTACTGTGAGAAAAAAAAATTAGATAATTTTAATGCAAAAAATAATATTTTGAAATGATGCTAGAAAATACCTATAAACTATCCAGAAAAATTATTTTCAATTTTTTTGGCTTTTTAACGATTGCCAATTGATTATAACCAATTGTAATGGTATTTTTATACACCCACGTATACTGCGTAAGTGGTATATTACTTTGTCACTTCGTTTGTAACGCTGATAAGGAGGCGTGGCAGGTATGTTAATGTTTTATGGTGCAGATGCGTACTGCGACCTTAATGAGATCTATTGTACCTGCTTCTCAAGGCTCCACTAGGTTGGCGGATTACTGCATCTCATCCAGAGCTAGTTATCTGATGAATTTGAGAATGTCTTTAGGTTCAAGGGGCTGAAATTTGCTCTAGGCTCAGCTCATGGTTTGCCAGTGCTAGTTTACGTCTGCGAACCACAGCGTCGCAGTTTGTAAGAAGGTATATTGGAGTATATAAATTTACGAGAGCTGAACCATTCTTTTAATATCAGTATATAAATTAAAAAATTATTGCATAGGGTGACTTGTTGAAATCTTAGGGGAGATTGTCTGAGTATCTTAGCTGCATAGTATTTAATTACTCTTTCATGCGAATATTTATAAATGTAGTAAATCTTTTACCCAATCTGTTTTATATTGTATTTAAATTTTGTTGACTTTTTTTTTAGTCATCAAAGTCCAAAATTTAAATTTTGCTGACCTTTTTTTTTAGTCATCAAAATACAAAAATAAATTTTGCTGACATTTTTTTTTGTTTTTAGTCATCAAAATCCAAAATATCTATTTTGCTGCCTTTTTTTTAGTCACCAATCTCGAACTACAAAACTAACAATTTTGCTGACCTTTTTTTTAGTCATCAAAATATCTATTTTGCTGACCTTTTTTTTTAGCCACTAATTTAAAAATACAAAAATAACAATTTTGCTGAAATTTTTTTTTGTCATCAAAATCCAAAATTTAAATTTTGCTGACCTTTTGTTTTTTATTCATCAAAATTCAAAATATCAATTTCGCTGATCTTTCTTTTTTTAAGTCATCAAAATACAAAAATACCAATTTTGCTGACCTTTTTTTTAGTCATCAAAATCCAAAATTTAAATTTTGCTGACCTTTTTTTTTAGTCACCAATCTCAAAATAACAATTTTACCGACCTTTTTTTTTTTTAGTCAGCAAAATCCAAAATATCAATTTTTCCGATTTTTTTTTAGTCACTTTAAAATCCAAAATATTAAATTTTGGTAACCTTTTTTTTGTCATCAAAATCGAAAATTATTCAATTTTGCTGACGTTTTTGTTTTTTTAGTCAACAATCCTTAAAACCTAAAATATTCAATTTTGCTGACCTTTTTTTTTAGTCACCAATCTCAAAATACAAAAATAATAATTTTGCTGACCTTTTTTTTAGTCACCTTAAAATCCAAAATATCTATTTTGTTGACTTTTTTTTTAGTCACCAATCTCAAAATACAAAAATAACAATTTTGCTGAAATTTTTTTTTAGTCATCAAAATTCAAAATTTAAATTTTGCTGACCTTTTTTTTTAGTCATCAAAATCCAAAATATCAATTTCGCTGATCTTTTTTTTTAGTCACTTTAAAATCCAAAATATTAAATTTCGCAGACCTTTGTTTTTTAGTCATCAAAATCCAAAATATTCAATTGTGCAGACTTTTTTTTTGTCACCAATCCTCAAAACCTAAAATATTTAATTTTGCTGACCTTTTTGTTTTTTTTCACCAATCTCGAACTACAACACTAACAATTTTGCTGACCTTTTTTTAGTCACTAATTTAAAAATACAAAAATAACAATTTTGCTGAAATATTTTTTGTCATCAAAATCCAAAATTTAAATTTTGCTGACCTTTTGTTTTTTAGTCATCAAAATTCAAAATATCAATTTCGCTGATCTTTCTTTTTTTTTAGTCATCAAAATACAAAAATACCAATTTTTCTGACCTTTTTTTTAGTCATCAAAATCCAAAATTTAAATTTTGCTGACTTTTTTTTTAGTCATCAAAATCCAAAATTTAAATTTTGGTGACCTTTTTTTAGTCATCAAAATCCAAAATATTCAATTTTGCAGACTTTTCTTTTTAGTCACCAATCTCAAAATACAAAAATAACAATTTTGCTGACCTTTTTTTTTAGTCATCAAAATCCAAAATTTAAATTTTGCTGACCTTTTTTTAGTCACCAATCTCAAAATACAAAAATAACCATTTTTCTGACCTTTTTTTTATTGTTTTAGTCAGCAAAATCCAAAATATCAATTTTTCTGACTTTTTTTTTAGTCAATTTAAAATTTAAAATATTAAATTTTGCTGACCCTTTTTTTTAGTCATCAAAATCCAAAATTTAAATTTTGCTGACCTTGTTTTTTTTTTTTAGTCATAAAAATCCAAAATATTAAATTTTGCTGATTTTTTTTTTTAGTCACCAATCTCAAAATACAAAAATAACAATTTTGCTGACCTTTTTTTTAGTTATCAAAATCCAAAATATTTATTTTGCTGACTTTTTTTTAGTCACTTTAAAATTCAAAATATTAAATTTTGTTGACCTTTGTTTTTAGTCATCAAAATCCAAAATATTCAATTATGCAGACTTTTTTTTTGTCACCAATCCTCAAAACCTAACATATTCAATTTTACTGACGTTTTTGTTTTTTTTTGTTTTAGTCACCAATCTCAAAATACAAAAATAACAATTTTGCTGACCATTTTTTTTTTGTTCATCAAAATCCCAAAATATCTAAAATAGAAAGCTGACCATTTCTTTTTTGTCACCAATCTCAAAATACAAAAAAAAAAAACAATTTTGCTGACCTTTTTTTTTAGTCATCAAAATCCAAAATATTAAAGTTTGCTGTTTTTGTTTTTTTAGTCACCAATCTCAAAATAACAATTTTGCTGACCTTTTTTTTGGTTATCAAAATCCAGAATATTAATTTTGCTGAGCTCTTTTTAGTTACTTCAAAAATCCAAAATATTAAATTTTTTGACCTTTTTTTTAATAGTCAACAAAATACAAAAATAACAATTTTTGGTCATTTTTAGTTATCAAAATCCAAAATATTAAATTTTGCTGACTTTTTTTTAGTCACCAATCTCAAAATACAAAAATAACAATTTTGCTGACCTTTTTTTTTAGTCATCAATCTCAAAATACAAAAATAACAATTTTGCTGAAATTTTTTTTTGTCATCAAAATACAAAAATAACAATTTTGCTGACTTTTTTTTTTAGTCACCAATCTCAAAAATCCAAAACATAAATTCGAAACGACAATTACAATCGGTTTTGATGCCCAATTTCATCATGTGATATTTAAGTTTGCAGTGTCCTGTCAGGAACCCAGTTAGAATTCTTAGATTTTGTTTACCTAAGCTTATACACAATTTTGTTCTCCGAGTATTAAAATCTCAGGAGCAATTTGGATTGTCTTAGCTTTGGAAGTTTTTCCAAAGGTTTGAACGTCTGTGTCTCTCCTCCCTTCTTAGTTCTTCTTTAATAGAATGTGTGCCCAATCCGCAGAATTGTTCTGGTCCTATAAATTTTGCGGTTGCACCCTGTCGCGCTAAACCATCAGCTTCTTCGTTATCTTGTATTCTTTTGTGTCCTGGGACCCTGAGTATAGTAACGGTGCTATTCTTGCCTAGTTCAATGAGTTTTGTTAGGTATTCCCATGTTATTCTCGATGATATCTCACAGAAAACTAGTGCTTTGATTGCTGCTTGGCTGTTCGACATCATAATTATATCCTTACCTTTGTATTTCCGATTCAGGCTGAATTGCGCACACAGCTGTAATGCTAGGAATTCCGATTGGAAGATACTGGGTGTAGTCCCCATAGGTTAAAAGTGCTTGGTTCTTTGTCCGTACACCCCTGCGCCTATACCTTCCAATGTTTTGGATCCATCCGTTTACCATGATATACTGTGTGGTTTTTTGGCTTGCGATACTATCTCGCTATCCCACTTTTCTTGGTACTAAGCTTAATTTCGAAGTGTTTTAGGAAGTTGTATCTTTTTACTATATCGTCTCTTGGTAGATGGATGTAAGGTATGTGCTTTGCAATATCCTCCTTCTCTCTATTGCTGATAGTTTTACATAAATCTGTCCCCTCTTTAGCGATGCATAGCAGAGCTCGATTTGCTACTCCCTCTATGAAGAGGTGTAAGGAGGTTAGGTCAAGAATTACTTCTAGTGCTGCTGTAGGGGAGGTCCGCATGGCTCCTGTGATGCATACGCAGCAGAGATCTGCTTAAAAATACTTAAACAAAAATACTTACTACAATCAAGTTTGATAATGAGCAAAATCGGATGAAAACCGTGACTACCTCCCATACAAAGATAATTTATCAAAACAATAAAATCTTTTAAAAATGCCACAAAAATTTGTGTAGTAACTTTGAATTTTACACAGAAAATTTGAAGAAAACTATTAACCATATATTTAAAATTTGTTAATATCTGATAAAAGCCACGCCTACCTCCTATACAATGGGACTTTATCAAATCAGTAAAATGCCACAAAAATTAATGCTATGATTTGCAATTTTGCCTATAAGCAAAATTGGTCGCAAAAATTCGCAATATAATTGAAATTTGTCAAAATCGAATGAAAATGACGTCTACCTCCCACACAAAATGACTTTAATAAAATGGTAAAATCTCTTTAAATGCCACAAAAACTAATGTAATGACTTGAAATTTTGCACATAAGCTTTGGTCTCAAATATTCACCATATATTTAAAATTGAATGTCAAAATAGTATAAAAATCACGCCTACCTCCCATACAAACTAACTCATGTCTCAAATGTCATATTTAATTTTGAATTATTGCCAAGATTCGAAAAGTGGCACATTTTGCTAAAAAATGTCAAATTTTAAAAAATATGTGTTCGCAAATGGACAAAAAACCACCACGTCATCGTCGTTTGTCTGGATGACGCTAAGTGTGGGACCATAAATATTTAAAAAATTTATAATTTGGCCAAAATTTGACATTTTTGTTTTCGAAATTAGACACTTTCCGTTTTTTATTAAATTATACATTTTATTCGAAAGAACAACATTTCTTAAAATTTCAAGATTTTTTCAGGAGTTTTTCAAGATTTATGCATATTTTGTGTTTTCTAAATTTTTTTTTTCAAGATTAATTTTTTCAAGATTTTGGTTGTTTCAAGATTTTGATCTTCAAGCATTCGGACCGCTCCCATTTTTATATAATAAAAGTTTGTTAAGACTCTTATTTCAGAGACTTTTTGGAAAAAAGTCATAAAACTCTTAACCTGTGATTTTAAGGTTTTTATTTAATTTAATTTTTGACAAAAAATTTTAATTAAAAAAATAAAAAAAATTAGTCGCAACCATCTCATTTGAAGCATTTTTGGAAGATAATTTCTAAAAAATTATTTTTTTACCTAACGTAGGTATTGAAATATTTCTTCATATCTACGACATTTACAGTCCAATTTAAGTGTATGTTATATCGATATTTTTGTCTTGAAAAGACTGATTTCTTTGCTCCAAACGTCATTGATCTCAAGTGCCCCATTCTAGTACTTAGCCACCAAATCTCAGGTCTTACCATCCTAATGCATCATACTAATGTCAGAAAATTTAAGCTCGCAAAAAATCAATCCTTTTTGTTTTTGTAAAAGCAGCTAATGTTGCATTTGCAACGATGCAACAAGATCGTGAATTACCATATTGAAGATACAAGAAAGATAACATTTTGCATGTTATTCATCTCTCTCGAACTTAAAAAATTTGTAAAATAACGCTTTCAAGCAACTTCAAGGTATTTGAATCGAGTTTGGGAACAAACCTATTATATTCTTAGTTCTTAAAATCTACACCATTTTTTGGGGTTTTTTAAACACACCTTGGATTTAATCAGATAATTCTGTTATGCAGATTTTAAAATGGTATTTAAACTATTTAAATTGTGATGGGCAAAAGCATAACTTTCACTTTATGTACTGGAAAGGTGTTACTATAGAAATCGCTTACCTATTATGATCTTCGTTTGCCTTCATAAGGATATAGTTTTCTATAATTTTTCAATATAATTCGGAATGATTCGCATATAGTAATTAAATGAGTGAAAGAATTGTGAAATGCTTTAACAATGCTTTTATTTATTTGCTTAAAATACTTAAAAATGCTAGAAGAAAATTTCTTTTGCCTAACTAAATTTCACTTTTACATAGTTTTTTTTTTATAAGGGACTTAATAATTTCTTATGTCGAATTATATTTATAGATGTATATGTATATCAATGGGAATGTTTTCATTTCTAAATACTTACAAATATTATTGCCCAACTTTAATTTTGTCAAACAATAATATTTAAAGTTTAAAAGTCTATCAAAGTTTTTACAATTTTCTTTTTAAAAAATTTAATTGCTTATCGTATACAAAATTTTTTTTAGTTAAAATTTAAGTTTCTAAAATATTTATGGAAGTATATGCATAAGGTATAAATTTTTAAATGCAACATTTAATGGTTTTTCTAATTAAAAAAATATGGCAAAATGTATATTTTTTCTGTTTATTTGTTTATGTTTTAAGCACATTCGTCATTTAGTCGTAGATTTTTCTAAAGTAAAAAACCTACGCAAATTTTTGTGAAAACTAAACTTTTTTGCACACTGTTTTTTTAAAGCTTGTTGCTGAAATATAAAAAATATTAAGTTTTTAAGAAAAATCAAAACAAAATTATTAAAATAATATAAAAAGCTTTGCAGCTGCCAACTTCTAAACTTTTTGGAAAATAAAAAAATGTTACAGCTTTAAGCTTTAGAGCGCTTCGGTTAGCAGCGCAAGTTTCATGCATCATACGGTGGGGCAAGTAGTGGGCAAAATTTATTAATAATATAATAAATTAATAAATAAATACGATAAATTGTTAATTTAGAAAATAAAAATACTCGTTATTTTGTTTGTTTTTGTTCGCTTCTTATAAAAAAATTAAATGCGTTTCAGAATGTGAGTGTTTGTTTACTGACTTATTGCTTTGCTCTAAGCTTTATGCTAACTAATGAGTGTTTTTTTTTTACAATTAGTAGTTAGTTTAAACTTAAAATATTTAAAAATAATAATAAAAAAATCAATCACAGTTGTTTGGGCGGAATTTTTTTGTTTGCTTTTGTTATGGTCTGTTTGTTTATGTGTGAGTGTGTCTTTTTTCTATATATATATATAGTAAATATATAAATTTGTGCGCTTGTGTTAGTAGTATTAATAAATGCTTGTGTATAACACAAGCATTAATTTTAGTAGATTTCATAAAAAAAAATAAAAAAATATTAATAAATTAGAAATTATTCATTATTATTTAAATTTAAATTAATTGCATTACAAATCCGTATTTTATACTTGAGTATTTTTGTTTTTGATTGTTCCATTATTTTTACTTTCCTTACAGTGACTAGATTTAGTGTTAAAGTGAGGTTAAATTGAGTTTTGACTGTCATTTGAATCTGTCACGCTTTGCATGGGTTTCAACTAAGTTTTTGTTTTTTCTTTTCTGTTCTTTTTTTTCTTTTTGATTTAAGTGTGTGTTTGGAAATTCAAGGCAGTTCTGAACAAGAATAGGCATTTGGCGCTCAATATTGGTTATTAAGCGCCAAATTAGAAAATAATATAATTTTGAAGAATTTCATTAACAGAGTCTGAAAAACTGCAGAAAAAGAAAATTTCTTTGAGTTTTTTTTTTTGTCATTTAAGATAATTATTAAATATTGAGTCGCCATTAATTTTGGAATCTCAATGTTTGTATTTGGAACCTCAAGAAAACGTTAATAATTTGGGTTTCTTAACTGTAAGCCATAGGAACTCGGTGCTCTTTTAGTTTTCGGGTGATATTTTTAGGCTTTTCGAGAGACTAATTAAAAATGACCACTTCATCAGTGCCGAAATTTACCTTGCAGAATTTCGCATACTAAACAAATATACAACTCTGCTTTGTTTTCAAATTTAACTATCTTTAACTGAAATGTTTGACATAAGCTTCTTAAATATTTCTAAAACTTGTTTGACCTTCTGAAGCCCTATTCAATCGTAGGAAGTGGCGGATCTTTTAGTTCTCAAATATGATTGTGATACTTTGGAGCTCTTTAAGAAAATAACAACGATCTTTAGACACAACATTTGCGATCCGGTTGTGTAACCTAAGTTTTTCTACTCAGCTCTAACTTTGTCATAATCGTTCCGTATTCTTCCAACTATCCCTAGATAGTCTTCTATACCCCAGTGAAGCTATAGAAACTTCAAGTTCTCTAAACATATTTTGAAGTTTTTGGGTCGTAAATTTCTCAATTTATGACAAAACATTTACCACTCCATTTCCATTAAATTTACCGTTTAAAATCAGAATCAGAAGTACTTTTAAAGTTTTTAGGTAATGTGTTTTGACACTTTCGACAGTGTAAGTACGAAGTGACTTGCGAATTTTTGTCTGAAAAACTTGTTATAACCGTTTCTTTGTTTATAATAGTTAATATTTACAGGAACTGGGTTCAATTGAGTTTTTCAATATCAATTATTTTTCCGGGCCTCTAACTGAAAACTCATGTTGATACTTGCAATCTCCCTTTAGTTCTCTCTTCACGAAAAATTAACTATTCCGTGGCTCAGCGATTCTCAGGAAAACTCTAACTTATCATAACCTTTCCAAATATATTTAATGTTGTTACCTTTAGATTAGCCAGAGAGAACTCAGTAGTTATTGGGAGTTTTTTAATAAACCGGGTTTATATGTTATTTGGCCAGACATTAAAACTCTTCTCCGAAACATTTACTAACCTTTTGCTTTGACCTTTTTCAGCAAAAGAAACTTTATCATTTTATTGCGGATGCGTGTTAATTTAACCGATTTCCGGAAAACCACACGACCTACAGGATCTGGGTACTCTTTTGGTTCTCGGTAAAAAATTTTATAGGATCAGACTTTTGGAGCTTACAGCAAGCATATCTCAAGGCCCTCTAAATGCTTTTTCCTTTTGCTAAACAATATTCTACCGTGAGCTATATCCAATATTTTCAACACAATCACTGGTTTAACTGATTTCTGGAGAACCAGACGATCTACAGGATCTCGGTACTTTTTTGGTTCTCGGAAAAAATGTATACCAGTATCAGGTTTTTGTAGTTTAAAGCAAGCATATTTCAAGGCCCTTTAAATGTTCTTTACATTTGCTTAACAATGTTCTACCGTAAGCTTTCCTAATATTTTCAACACAGTCACCGGATGTAACCCCTCCACGCCTTACCAGTGTATTTGATAGTTTAATCAACTTAGATCTACAGAATCTGGCTTCTTTTCAAGTTTAACTTTAATGCAATCTTCTTTGTACCATAAATCTTTTGAAGTTAGAGGTGTTTGGATATTTCACCGAAGCCGTACCTCGGTTTTTTTTTGTCAATTTTTTTTAATATATCCAATGTACCTTGATAAACACACAGATGAACTCTTGGAACTGGGTCTTATTTAGGTTCCCGACAAAAATGTGTATATTTTAACGGTTTTGGTGGTGTGTTGAGGAAGCCCTGAAGCTCTATTAGAAAAATGTTCTATTTCCTGATCCAACGATAATCTACCGTATGCTTGTTTTGCCATAAGCTTCTTAATATTTCTCCACAACTAAGGATCACTACTAAGTATTGGACCAACCAGTAAAATTCTATGTTTATATACAATTCAAATCCACAGAATCGGTCTGCTCTATTTAGAAAAATTTCTCTATATCATTTAGTTTTTGGTGTCGAAAGTTAGAAGATATGTGACCGAAACATAAACCTTTTTGAACTTTGATCATTAGTCAGAAATGAAGAATGACTCTGCCATTATTTATCAAACACATCCAACTTAAACTACTTTCAGAACTACTAGGCAACCCATAAGTAGTGGGTTTGCTTTAAAACCTCCGTTCAAGCTTTTGGAGTTCCTGATAACAATCTTTTGTTATGCTATATTCTTAGCCTTACTTTCCCAATATCTTCCTGAAATATTTCAAATTAACTATATATTTCCGGTTGCTATTCTATCTACCAAAACACTGTGAAAGATAATTTCATTACTATTCGTAATATTTGGTGTTGAGCAAAAGTCAGCAAAAGTTCTCGCAGAAAAACAAACCATTCACCACTTCCTCACATTTCTGTCGCAAGTACGAGTATCTATATATTGTCTTCAATCAATCAATTTATCAATCTATCTATTCGGGATGATTCCAATGCTTCAGCTTCTTCCTGCCTAGGTTTGCGAGTTGTAGCTCTTGTGGTGCTTGAGTATAGCTGGATCCATGACGTAGTTGTTAGCTTCGGCCAGTTGCATTGGCAATGGTGGCAATTTGTCGTTCGGATGACGATGACTAATGCTGGTCTTGCGTGGCTTTGTTAGCTGGCTAGCAGGCGAGTACTTGTTGTTAGTTGTTGGTGTCGCAGTGACTGATGTTGCTGTCGGCTGCTGCTGCGGTTGCTGTGATGCTCCCAACACAGCCGTCGAGCTGCTGCTATTTGCGGATGTTGTGACTGTTGTTGAATTGCTTGCGGCCAAAGATTTGCTGGCACTATGATTGCCGGTTGCCGTCGCTAAGGCTCCCGTAGCTGCGGCTGAAGTTATCGATGTTGAGTTGGTATGGCGCGAGTTTTTTGGCGGCACAAAAGCCTTAGTTTGCTTTAGTAATGAACGATCATTGCATAGCGCGGAGATGAGCGGCAAATCCAGATTTCTCGATTTTTCTCGCAGCACGGCAATGTCTATGGCATTGGCAGCAGCCGTAGCAGCAGCTGTAGCTGACTGACTGGAGCCAGCCTTTGTTGCGGTCTTAGCTGCATTCATAGCAGCCATATTAGCTGCAGCAACTGAGGCCTGCAGATGTGCCAAGATGCTGCTGTTGCCAGCACCGCCACCGCGACTCAAAGCAGAGTCCGGTTTAGGACGTTCACCTGCCCATTGTGCGCCGCTGGAGGTCTTAGTCATATGACTGTTGCTGCGATTGGTGTTTAACGTAGGCGGCTTTGGTGGCGGAAACTGACTGCGTGGCAGACTCGTTGTATGATGGCTGCATTGAAGAGGTTTCGAGGGAACTGCAAGCAAAGTGAGGTTAGGTTGAAAGTTAATTGCGATAACAATGGTTTGGCTTTACTTACTTGGTGGTGGTTTTTCAGTTGGCGCCGGCATAGGTGGCTTCTTGAGCCGCCGATTAACATAGGGTGGTGGTGGTGGTGGCGGCAAACGTTTCACCTTCGGTAGCGAGTCTAACGAATTCAGAATATTATCATCTGATCGTGATCGCGCGAACAGGTTGGACGTGCTGGCCGTTGCCATCGCCAAGGCGGCTGGATGCAATGGCGGTGGTGGTGGTGGTTCATAGGACGAGCACAAGCTAGCCACTGAGGGGCTGTACAGTGGCGAGTAGGTGCCCGGCAATTGAACGTATGTATCCGACAGATTTTGAGTGCTGGCATAGCGCGAGTGTGTTGAGAGCGCCAATGGTAGATATGGAGTGCTCCGGTAAATAGCATGACCTTTGCACGTGTCCCATGCGCCAGCGTGCGCACTGGCGGCTGCTGCATGATGATGGTGGTACGCCAAGTACGGATGTGGTGGAGGCGGATTCTGCGCCATGGCAGCCAGAAGCGAACCCTGTTTGGCGTCGAGGTACTCCTGTTGGCTCACAGCTGGATCTTGTATGGGATAGATGACGTAGTCAACATCGCTGTATAGCTGTTGCTGATATAGCTCCAGCTGTTTGCGTGCTAGCTGACTGCTGTAGACCGTCGCCAGCTGTGGTGGCGGTGGTGGTGGTGGCTGACGTGGCAAGCTAGGTGGCGGTGGCGGCAAATATTGACGTGGTTTAATAACGGGCAGCAGCACGCACGTGCGTGTCTGCGATTTTATGTCTGGATACGGTGGCGGCGGTGGTGGTGGATGTTGGTGCAGCGACGACATGCTTTTGTGTGCTGCATGCAGGCTGTAAGGAACTAATGGAATGCCAATAGTGCTTGGTATGACACCCGCACCAGCAGCTGCGGCAGCTGCAACGTGAGCAGCAGCAGCGGCGGACATCTGGGAGGCATTAGCTGCTGGTAATGGTGGTGGAGCATGTTGCAGATGATGATGGTGCAGATGATGCAAAGAGCTCAACTGGTGTGTTGTGCTTCCAGCATAGTTGGAGTTGTTTGTAGAGTGTTGCGACAACTGGCTGGAGAGATGATGGTGGCTAGAGGCCAGCGAACCGGTTGAAGAAGCTGCAGATGATGAACAGTGCGTGGGTGCTGCATAGCTGGGCTTTGAATGCTCATTAACGACGCTGGTGTGTGCCTTCAGGATGTTTATGTGTGGGCGAGTCGTTATGAAGCGTGCTGTTATCTCTTCGGACTTAAGGGAAGTCATTGAGCCGCTGACAGATGCTACCAACGGTGGATGGTTGGTGGCGGCGGCGGCTGAAGACGATGTTGTTGAGTTAAGTGACACCAACGAGGTGGGCCGTGGTTTGGCTGAAGCAGGATATGGCGGTAGCTCGCGCCTACGTATGGCAGCTGTAGCACGTGGTTGGGCTGCAGTTTTGACTACGGGCGTCGACGGTAACGCTGGCGGTTCCGGCAATGTTACTGGCGATGGCACATTGGGAACAATGGCATTTATGGCAGGCGGCGCAGGCGCTGCTGGTTTTGTAACAGTGTGTTGCGGAGTGTTTCGTAATGGTGGGCCACATAGTCCGGTTTTTTCGTGCCTAGCATTGTAGGGAGGCGGTGAGCGCACTCGAATATTGCTCAAATTGGCAAGCGATTCGCGGTTGAGTGCATTGCTATCGATACGTTGGGGCGGTGCCGGTGGATCTGCAGGCAACAGCACATCCAACAAATCATCGACAACATGATCATCCGTTGGAGCGGTGTCTCGATGGCCTTGTATGTAGGAATCACCCTTCATATTCAGTGGTATCGTGACATAGTCGCAATCCGAATCGAGAGTGTTGGATACCGTTTTCCGGCAGGGATAAGTGCCACGCCCAACAATTAGATCCGTTAGCTCTTCAGCTGATAGCAGCGTGTGCTTGCTATCCGTGGGATCACTTCCATCACCTCGAAATGAGCCACTGGTGCTTATGTTCGAATCGGAACGTAGACGAAACTCTTCGTTCTTGATGCGTTTGCCGTGGTAGTTGCTGACGCTGGTGCCACCATCGACTGAGTCCAGATTGGAGTGTTCAGAGCGTAAGTTGTCATCATCGCTTATCACGCTTTTCGTGGGCTGAAATATGCCATAGTGTGAGCTCGCCTGACTCTCTGACTCGGCAATTTCCGATGACTGTCCCGTCATTTCACTGCTGTGCATGGTATAGACTCCAGAAGTTTCTGTAGGTGGTGCACCATGTGCAAGCATGTACACACCAGAAACGCTCTCAGTTTCATCGTTTTGCGTCGAGTTGTGGCGGTATTCAACGCAAGTGGAGCCCGTTTCGCTGAGAGCTGAATTTTGCGCGGTGTGGCTAAAGCCCAACTCTAGACTGCTAGAGGTGGAGTTGCGACGGTTTCCTACAGCAGTTGATGCCGAATTTACAGCGAGCGAAGAGAGTGGCGTGCTGATGGAATTGCAGTCCGAAGGCGAGGCAACCACAACTGTGCTACAGGTAGACGAACACTGGGAACCGACATTATGTTGTGAGCTGGGTGAGTCGGTGGCCGTGGAGGAATCGGTGTTTCCCTGTGAGATGGTGGTTGGAAAAGTGCTTGATGTTGACGAGTTGCCAGCCGACACATTGCTAAGATCTGTTGGCGATTCTTGGCCGGAAGTGTTCGAACGCTGCCGCTGCTGCTGCTGACGTACTGAGAGTGCCACTAACTGATCCTCCAGTTCTTTAAGGGAAACCTGGCCAACCGAAGAAGTTTGTCGACTGACGCTGGGTCTATCTAACAAATGAGCTAGGGCTAGGCTCTCCGTTGACGGCGCTGCAATCGGTGCCGGTGGCGTATTAATCATTATCTCAAGTTCATCCTCAGAATGCACCCGATCACTTACTATGCCTGACGTGGTATTCGAGCTGGTGCTAGATATCACCGAAATACGCTGGTCATTCTTATTCTTGTACGGCAGATGTAGGCTACGTGAGTAGATATAGCAGGCATGCAAACAGTTGCTCTCTTCTTCCTCCCGCTTGATCACTTCTTTGAGACGCGCAGCAATCTTCATGCTAAACTGATGTGTTTCCTTACATAGTGTTAAAAGCATTTTGTTCTTCTCATCGGACGTAGCATAGAGCGTGATTTTGCTCTCACCCGAGCGTATCTCAAACTTTTTACGCTCGAACGAGAGTTTGGTGATGTTGGGCCATAGGAAAGTCATTTGCTGCTGCGGATTGTCACCTATGCCATAGATTTTAATGCCTTTAGCATAGACCACAAACCAAGAGCCACCCGGTCCATGTTCATTCTTCAGCATGCGCATGCGAAAGGTGTGCGCATTGATGCTCTCGTGCACTAGACAAGCCTGCTGGATGTAGTGTAACTCAGCATCGGCCGTCGACATGCCACGGTTTTCGCGATGGCAGGCTCTCAAAGCGCTGGCTGCCCAAGCATTGCGTAAATCGGGTGGCAGATAGTGGTCTAGGCAGAAATAATCGATTTGCAATGGCGTCGCGACTGAAGGCACTGCGGTCGTTGTTGTATGTGGTGGTGTTGAGCCATTGGTCGATGTCGAAGCACTACGATTTATCGACGATGTGGATGTCGATGGCGACAGCGTTGTTGCTACGGCATTTAGGCTACGCTTCAAGCTGCCACTAATTGGAAAGACCGAAGTTGAGGCTGAGGTTGCCGATGAGGACGTTGTCGAGGACGTTGCTGTTGAGGTCGTTGTGGTTGCTGATGATATAGATGTTGATGTTGCATGACACGCGGACGCAGGCGTAGCATATGTTGATAGGCGTAGCACCTTCTCGCTATTCGTTCTTTTATTGATCTTTGGCAATGTGGTCGTTGTTTTCGTTATCTTCGTCGCCGCAGTTGCTTTAGTTACGGTCGCTGCAGTTGTGTCGGATGTTTTAGCATCATCATGACTGGCGCTAGAGTTAGTCTTGACCACAGTAGTTGTTGTTGTTGTCGTTGCTGAAGTTGTAGTGTTTCCGGTTATTTTTCCATTGATTATTTTTTGTGAGCTTGTTGTTGTAGTAGTTGTTGTTGTAATAGCAGCATCACCTAAGTCTGCTTGGAGTGCAAGTCCAGCTAGCAATATCATCGACTGATCGGAATATTCTTTAGGTATATCGCGCTGCAGGGCATTATATTTTAATTGTAGATAATAATTATGTCTGGATGTTTCATCTTTCAACATGAACGGACTCTCGATGTAGAATTGCACGCGAAAGTGTAACTCCAGGAGTGGCCGTCCGTTGGCATCCAAACCCTAATAGAGGGTAAAAGGGGAGGTCAGAAATTAGCTTTTAGCTGAAGTTGTGTGCACTAATAACTACTTACGTGAGTGTGTGAGGATCGCCAACTTTTCGGACCGTATTTGGAGAGCTTGCTCTCGGGGTCGGCAAACATGTATTCGCCATCTGCAAGAAAATAAAGTAAAACAAAAAATGGCGTTTAGTTTTAAGGTATTCTGTGGGCGATAATTGAATAAATATTTTTCAACACGCGTCAAAGGCTTGTTTGTAAGAGGCTACCGTCAGTTATTGCAAGAGCTAGAGTGTGCTAAGCTAGCGTCCGTTCGTTAAGGACGAATAACACTACAAAGTTCACATACAAGTCAATACGTTTTTTGAGTACGGGGTAAAAAAGTAGTTTCCAAAACTTGAATTCATATGGATATTTTCTTTTTCTTTTTCAAAAAAGCCTTAAAATATTTAAAGAAAAGAAGTGCGTTATTATTAAAAAAACGTATCTGGGAAAATAGGAAAAGGAAGTAAAAGGAACATAGGAGGACGTCAGAAGAAAAATGATTACAATATTTGTAAATATTGTTTGTAAATAAATTTGTAAATAGGTAGTTCGGAATGGGAAACGCATGCGGTGTAGAGCGTTTGAAGATTTGATGAAACAGAAAGCGAACGGTTTTTTATGCCAAGTTACATGGTGTATAGATGTTCAATTGATCTTATCACTTTTTAGATACGCTTATAGCCCTATCACCGTCCGCGAATCGAATAGAAAACAAATAAAATTCGCCAAGGTGGTATCGCTACCAGCGGATATTTTCTTTTTCTTCAGCGATACAAACGTCAAAAACAGATGAATAGAATTAGTGAGTACCCGGCGAATTAGATATTTGCATAAAAATTTTCTCAAAACAAAAAGGAATTAATTGAAAAGGGTAAGTAACTTGCATTTTTTTTGTTATTTTACTGTTTGTCTTTGATTTTAAATAAATTGCTATATATTTTTAGAATGAAAAAACGAACAGTTGACAGTTCCACAAGCTGGTGCAGCGTATGGAGCAGAATACTGGTGTAGCTACTGGACTAGGAAAATTCGGCTCTACAAACAAAATCAAAAGGAGTCTTGGCAAAGCTTTGCAGTAGAGCTAAATTCTCTAGGACCTCCTTTACGTGAAGGAAAGGAATATCACAAGGTGAGCTCTTATTTAACACTTTATAAAAAAGTCACTTACAAAGTTAAATTTTAGGTTTGGTTAGACTATAGGCTGAAGACAAAAAAATGTTCAGCAATTTGGACGGAAGCAACTGAGAGCAAAAGAGACTGGTGGAGAACCCAACAGACAGCTCAGCCTTTCACCCTTGGAGCAGGCCGTCGATGCTCTTCTAAACGTGAGGCTTGTTGCGGCCCTCAGTGGGCTAAGTTTTGGCTACAGCACAGTCAACGCGACTGTCTCCCGCAACTGTCTACATCGTAGTCTACACAAAGTTTAAGGTTCTTCATAATCTCCAGAGAATAGATCTGTGCTGCTAATCATTTTATAATTTAATATTTTAAGAAAAAACAAAACAAAATTTGTGACTGAAATTTAAGCGAAAACTTTTATCTCAATAAAGTTTAACAGGGAAGATTAAAATTATCAAAGGTGGTCTGGAACTTTCGGTGGATTATATTTGTCTATAGCACTGCACCGTAATCGCGTATTTATCGCGGCTTAATTGATTTTTGCTAGAGTGTGTGCATCTTGTGAGATCAGCTCGAAGTGATCTACTACCCAGTGAGCATTTTAGCTAGCGATACGCAAAAGAAAGCATGCTAGTAGTGCTCTTGTTGGCGTCAATATACCTTCCATGCTCGCTGTATTGATGAGTGCTTCTGTAAGGCGTACCTTTTGAAGGTTTGGAGTCTTTTCATGTCATTTTATATGAAAACTTTTTTAAAAAAATTTAGAAAAATTTATAAATGATCAGAACAATTAAAAAAAAATCAGAACTTAAAGAAAAAACAAAAAAAAAACTTTTTTTTGTCCGAGTTGGGTCGCGAACCCGGGTTTCGAAATCTAATACATTACATATCACATTATGTGAAAACTTTTATATGGAAAGTCTTTTCTATTATTTTTGTATGAAGAAATTTTACAAAAAAATTCCAAAAAAATTATTACATGAAGAAAAAAATTTGTTAAAAAATGTAGATTTAAAAAAAAAAAATTTTTTTGTCCGAGCTGGGTCTCGAACCCGCTCTCCCGAAAGCTTACTGTTATTTGTAATGATGCTAAATATGCTGCAGCTCGTTAAGAACTGTGGTAGACGCCTGGATAAGATGGCGGACTGCCACATAAGAGGACGTTGATCCAAATCGCGAAATTGTCAAAAGTTTTTTTATATCAAGTTGATATTTATATTGCTTTTCTTTCTAATGTACATTCTCAAAAAGGGCTTCTAGCAGGCTTCTTTAGAGTCGCGAGAGAGGAAGACCTAGAAAATTTTCCCGTTTCATATAAAAAAGTTAATGGGCTTAGAAACGAGTGCGGAAGGGCCAAGAAATCCTTATGATGGCATGCTAGAAGCGCTTCAAAGCCCTGCTTTTGCCCACTGGGTATGAGCTACTTCAGCCAAATAAAACAATCACTTGGAAACACTACCAACAACATTTGATGCAATTGAGCCAAGTTTTGAAGTTCAAACGCGTCCAATATGCTAAAAGACATGACAACGTAATCTTTCAACAAGACAACGCTCGGCAACATGTCGTAAATTTGGCAAGGAAACTTTGGAGTCTTCCAAGTACCGTTTATTTCGGCTTCATAACTCATGGGAGCAGCTCTACTTTCTACGTTGAAGCCAAGAAATTGGATCAATAGAAAATGAATTTTTTTTCACGTGGAGTCCGTATTCTGCCTGAAAGATGGACAGTACTTTTAATAAAATACATTGTACCAATTTCTCTGAATTTAGCTTCAAATTTAAAAAAAAAATCCTAAATTTGTACCACTTTAAAGCAAAAATTAAGCTATAACATGACTTTATTAAAAAAAAGTACGTTTTAAAAATTCCAATATTTGTTTTGAATATGTCTCAAAACCCATCATGTGTTATCAAATATCGAAGTCGATTAATGAAAAAAAAAAACAAAAAAAAAAAACAACCAATAAGTCAAAAGACAAATAAAAGCTCCTCAGTTTAACTCCCGGAAATAAGACATCGAGAAGCTTGTTACATTATAAACATACAAAAAATAAAATCAAAACTAAAATATTAAACGACTTCCATCTGCGATAACGTCTCAAGGGCATGAGATAAAAAAAAAAACTAAATAAAAACGTCGAAAGATGACAAAAAAGCTATTTGTTGTCGCTTTCGACATAGTCAACGTTTTTGCTTCTGGTGAATCTACCTACTCGTACCAACTATAAACCTTTCTACCATTCAACAACAAAAACAACAACATCACCACCAACAACAAAATCATATTGCTACAGAATCGAAAATTGGAATTCCTGCATATAAAACAGCAAACGTTGTTGTGGCTGATCAAACCGAAATAAAAATATAAAAATTAAAATACCTACAAACCAAAATGAAAATAATAATTATATGTAGACAACAACAAGGCGACCACATAATGGATGGACAGTCAGTCAGCTAAACTCAAAGATGCTGCAGCTATGGAAGATGAGGCAACCAAAAACCTTCTGCTGGAAGGAAAATAAAGAGTATAAAAAAATCACAGGTAGAAGTAAAACGCGAACCCAAAATAAAACCTGCTGCTGCGCTGTAATGCGTTGAACCTGAATTTGAATTTCACTGCATAAAAACTTATTATTGTTGTTGCCTAAGGCACAGCAGATTAAAAAAAAAAAAATTTAAAAATATTTTGTTGCTACGTTCGTTCGCCCAAGCAGGTGTGATCGGTTTTTTAAGATGCTGCTGCAATGCCAGCAACAACAACATGATGCAGCTATGCTGCCGGCTGCTGCAAGCTACTTGAAGCAGGTTCTTGCTGTGCGTTGTACCAAATACCTTATTTTGTTGTAAACGCGCGCGCCTTTTGCTGGATAGAGGTATGCATGGGTACTCATGCTGGATTCCTTAAAAAAGGGGGAAGCGGGCTGAGCTGAGCTGAGCTGAGCCAGTGAGGCTTAGAAAACTGTTGCATGTCGGGTTTTCAACTAGTTGTTGTTGGGTTGCTTTTGGCTTCGGTTTATTTTATGTTTTTATTTTATTTTGTTTTTTTTTTTATGGAGAAGACAAATTAATATTTTTAGAAGCTGGCAAGTAAACAGGGCAGGATTGGCAAGTAAATCAAGTGGGGAATTATTTCAAGTAAGGCCCAAAATTGATCAAGTTATGTTTAAAACAATGGTGATGTCATGGTTATGTATAATGCTACCAACTCATGATATTAAGAAATAAGTAGTATTCAAAAGTAATATGTAAGTCTAGTGGACCTGGTACAGAATTTTTAAATGTATGCATATGGGATAATAATACTAAAATTTGTTTGTCATGTGTGTATAATCCCAACAAATGTTTTTCTGTTGATCCTTTGTTTTCTGCTTTAACGAGCAGCATTCTTGACTATGACTTAATGTTGTTGTGTGGTGATTTCAATGTCAATATTCTATCCAATGATTCCGTAAAACAAGTACTGTTCGATAAAATATCGACACTAGGACTTTCAGTAGTAAACGACACTGTGCCCACTCGCTGCTGCAATAATTCTACTGCTAGTTTACTTGATTATTTTATTGTCTCGGATCCTTCTGCTGTGTCTTTATTTGATCAATTGTTTTTTGTCTCGGATCACGATTTAATTTTCTGCACGTTAAATGTCAATTTATCCCATCATAGAACTAATAATACTTTTTCGTATCGTGATTTTAATCATATTAATTATTCTTCCCTTTATCTTGATGCGTCTATGTTATGTTTTAATGACTGTTGGCTTCACCATAATGTTAATTATAAACTCAGTTCCCTCTTAGTCCCAATAAAATATCTGTTTGATACGCATGTTCCTCTTCGTGTGTTAACTGTAAATAATGTTTCTTGTCCCTGGTTCACTCAGAATGTGGTTATAAGTATTAAAAAAAGAAATAAATTGCAGAAAGTATGGCGAATTAGACCATCGTCAGAAAACTGGGAATCCTTAAGACTGGCCAGAAATGAATCTGTTCGTGTTATTAGACAGGCTAAAACACGTTACTTTTCTAATAAACTAAATTTGTCTCGTCAAACCAAAACGTTGTGGAACAACATAAGAAGTCTTGGTTTGTGCAATAATAACCGCTCTGAATGTAATGAAGATCCTGAACTCCTAAATAATTTCTTTGTCGATACTTCTGTTACCTGCACTGATAATCCTAATCTTACTTTTAACCTGACTATGCAACAATCTTTCGAGCTCGAAACAGTTAACGAACTCGAAGTTGGGAATTATGTTTCGCAGATAAAATCTAATGCAGTCGCGGAAGATGGTATTCCCATCAAATTCATTAAATTTATACTGCCTTACATTATTAGTCCCCTTACGCACATAATAAATAGTTGCTTCATAACTTCTTCCTTTCCTGACATGTGGAAAATTGCTACCGTTCTACCTGTGGCTAAAAAGCGAAATCCCTCTGGTGTAAATGATTTTAGGCCAATAAGCATTCTGTCGCCATTGTCTAAGATATGTGAAAAAATTATGTCGCAACAAATAAGCAAATACTTATCTCAGAAAAGACTATTATCCACATACCAGTCGGGTTTTAGGGCAGGACATGGGTGTTCTTCTGCAGTTTTGAAAGTGCTTGATGATATTCGGCCTGAATATGACGCTGGCTCCATGACCTTACTCTGCTTACTTGACTTTTCCAAGGCCTTTGATAAAGTAAACCATAATTACTTGTGTCAAAAGCTTAAATTTCTCTTTGGGTTTTGTAATAGTGCTGTCAATCTTTTGTCTAATTATTTATGTAACAGAATTCAAAGAGTCAATGTCGGTCAAATGTTTTCATCGTATAAAATTGTACAAAGTGGCGTCCCACAAGGTTCCATTCCAGGCCCGCTGCTATTCTCTTTGTTCATCAATGACATTTTTAATGTATGTAAGCATGCTTTTGTTCATGCGTACGCTGATGATATCCAGCTCTATCTGTCTCGGCGAACTGGGCTTCTTGATGATCTGTGCTTCAGGTTGAATGAAGATCTCAGTAGCATTGATGAATGGGCTAAATGTAATGGGCTTCAACTCAATGCTGCCAAATCGTATGTCCTTCCCATCTGTAAGAGTAAAACTTGTGTTGATGATGTCCCTGACCTTTTTATAGGAACTAGCAAGCTAAATGTGGTATCAAAAGCAGTAAGCCTTGGTTTTGTCATAAATTCATCTTTGTCTTGTGTTGACCACGTTAATAGTGTTGTACAAAAAGTTTATTATGTCCTTCGTAATTTAAGAATGTCTGCTAGTGTTACTTCTGTTGATTTAAAACGTAGATTGGTAAAACAATTGATCTTACCTTTAATTTCATATTCAGAAACAGTGTACAGTAAACTCGATTCTTCCTCCCAATTAAAACTATAGATTGCTTTTAATTATGCAACACGCTACGTATATGGTTTGCGAAAATTTGACCACCTTTCCACGTTCAGAAACGCTATACTTGGATGTGACCTAACTACATATCTAATTGCTCGTAACTGTATGTATCTCCATAAAATCATACATGAAAAAACACCTCGCTACTTGTTTGAAAAACTCCAGTTTTGTCTATCAAGAAGAAGTCATGTTTTAATAGTCCCTAGGCATTATTCGTTACATTCGTCTCATCTTTTTTTTATTAACGCCATTAAATTATTAAATTGTGGAATGCTTTGCCTCGTTGGTTAAGAGAGATTAGTGGGAGAGGTAATTTTAGGCGCTCTATCCTATCTTTCTTCTCTACTTCATAGTTTCATGACTATATTTTAATCTATTTCCTGTATTCTTTACTCTATATTATTAATTCTTAAAAAATAATTGCAATGTGATCCAATTTAGCATTTCATATACTTAATATTTATTATAGCTTTCTTTCTTTCTTTTAAAAATTTAACGTAACTTTAAGTATATACTTGTTGTTATGACTGTATAGTTTAGTATTATTGTTTTTTGTTTTTTCAAGCTAATGCTTATATCGTTCTATAAAAGAACCTAGTTCTTATTGTACCAACACGTTTCTCTTAATAAATAAATAAATAAATAAGTATATTTGCTACTTAGAACACTAAAAAGTAAGTATTTGTATGCATAATTTTTAAAAATAAGTATAAGTAAGTATATCACCTAAGAAAAATTTTTTAATATTTTCTTGATATTATTTACTAATATATGAACCAATAGAACCCACAATATTTCTTCTCGAAAAGTTTTGTGTCGGCAATCTAACTAAAACCAAAATTCTTCAGATAAAAAAAAATTAATTTTTTATGTTTGCAGTTCATATACCCAACGAACCAAAACTTTCTTTTTTTAATTCATTGATGAACTTTTTCGGGTAGAAAAATTTATTTTCGACACTCATAAATTAACCTTTTTGGACTCATTCGTCGGACTAAAATGCCTCTCAAAAGCGAACCCATTTTTTCTTCAGAAGTGAGTTAATAAAAGAATCATCAACTGTCTATTTTTTTGTTCGGAAGCGAGTTGAAAAAAACTATTGAAAAGTTATTTTTCGGCACTCATACATTAGCAATTTTTAACTTTAACTCATTCGCCGGACTGAATTGACTCTCAAAAACGAACCTTTTTTTTCGAAAACGAAGTAAAAAACTTACTATAGAAATGCAGTTTTTAATGATTAATATTTTGTTATGGAATAAATTTTCACGAATTTTATCTTCTCTAGCAAGAACATTGATCATACAAATCAAAAACAAAAATTTACAAAAAAAAAATTCTTTCCGAAAACGTACTCAAAACTATCACTTAACGCAAAACATTCGCATATGGTTCGGTGGGTATATTTCATATATATAAAATAGTTTGAAAACAAACAAAAGCATAACAAAAAGTTAAAAGTAATACGTACTTTCAAAGTAGTGAAATAAAATTAAAATAAAAAAATCAGATTCAAATGAATTAGGCTGGATCGATTTGCAAGCCTATGTTGCCTGGGCGATTTTTGGATCGGGCATGAAAAGTTATTAAAAAAAAGGGGGGCGATAGAGGTGCACTTTACCCTATCACATCTTCACTTTGTGGATTTTTTCTTTAGGAATTTTTTTCCAAAAATTTTTGTATATAAACGTGCACAGCTAGAACAAAACTGATGCCAAAATCAACTTAAAACCGGTCTCACATTGCTACGTTTTAATACAAAAATTTATGGTTTTTTGTTTTTTAGATACCCCTAGGTGGCGCTGTGTTCGATTTTTATCGGTTTATAAATACAATTTTTTTATAAATACAATTTTTTTAAAAATCCATTTAGAAACCGATAAAAGTCGATCACAGCGCTTCCTAGGGGATCTAAAAACAGAAAACAATTTCGGAGGACCACACAAACACATGTGAATAAAAACCTTGAAGTTTGTGAATTTTTTTTCTTTAGGAATTTTTTACGATCAATTTTTGTTTAAAAACGCATAAATGTGAGACCAGTTTTAGGTTGAATCGGGTACGAGGATTTCATTTCTGGCATCATTATTGTTCTATCTGTGCACGTTTATATACAAACATATTTGGAAAAAAATTCCAAAAGAAAAAATTCACAAAATTGAAGACGTGATAGGGTAAATTGCACCCCTATGGCCCCTATCACCCAGGCAACATCAATTTTTTTTACCTCCAAACAAATCAACCCAGCCTAAAATGTATACAGAAATCAAAGCAAAGTTATCATTATTCGCCCTCACTGTCACTGAATTGACATGCTACATTAACTGGTTTGTTTTATTTTTGCTTGGATTCGTATTTGTCTTGGCTGGAAATGTTGTTTAATATGTCAAGTCTTGTCTTTAAAAATTTGTAAAGTTCGATACAGCTGTATTCAATATTATTTTTTACAAATAAAATTGACTCCAGTGTCTTTATTTTTAACGCTGTTGACTCCAATTCCCAAACTTTTTATGCTTTTGCAAGCAAAAGTTCAACCAGAGCTGAAAGTAAGCATGAATAAGTATAAGTCTTAAAAGTAAGTATACTTATAAGCATGTAATTTTAGTAAGTATATGAAGCTGAAAATAAGTATGATACTTACAAAGTAAGTATAGTTGGTAACATTAGATATGTACAAGTGATACAATGAGTTTATGATGGTGATGCTGCTTCACTGAGCCAAAAAAAAAAAATCAAAGGGGCTCTTTAGTGCGATTACCTTTTAACGGACATTTATGGCAAATGTATTTGTTTTAATTATAAAGTACTTTATTTTCAAATATGACAGGACTTTGGCATGTGATTTAAATGCCAAAATCCTAAATTAAAGTACAACAAAATTAAATTGAGGTGAAGAAAAAATAATTTAACTATGCGCTAAACTTAATTTAAGGATGGTGTGCTTTTGAGTACTTTTTAAATGCACTTATGAAATGCGCTAACATTTAATTTCACTTTTAATAGCAGCGTTGTCCAGGCAATTTTTTTGGAAGAGCAAAAGGAGCGGTACCCAGTAGGCATTGGCAGCGCTGCTAGCAGGCCTTCGTATGGATTTTAGAGCACTGCCGCACTCATATACAATTACACTTGCTTTTTTATATGAAATGGGAAAATTTGTCAGGCCTTCCGCTCTCCTTGCTCAAAAGAGAACTGCCAGAAGCACTCTTTCGAGAAGTCATGTTAGAAGGAAAAGCAATAAAAATATCAACTTCAAATAAAAACCGCCTAAAAATTTCAGATTCGAACCATGGTCTTCTTAGTCGGCGGTCCGACATCTTAGCCACTCGTCTACCATGGTTGTTAAGAAAGATGTGCTTATTTTGCATCAATACATATGAAAGTAAGCTTTCGGGAGCCCGGGTTCGAGACCCAACTCGGACAAAAAAAAAATTTTTTTGTTGTTTTTTTTTAAATCGAATTTTTTTTACAAACTTTTCTGTGTATTTAAAGTTTTTTTGAATTTTTTTATAAATTTCCTTCATACAAAAACATAAGAAAAGACTTCCATATAAAAATTTTCATATAATATAATATGTAATGTGTTTGTTTTCGGGAGCCCGGGTTCGAGACCCAACTCGGCAAAAAAAAAATTTTTTTTTGTTTTTTTTAAATCTACATTTTTTTACAAACTGTTCTGTGTATTTAAAAATTTTTTTGGAATTTTTTTTGTAAATTTTTTCATATAAAATAATATGAAATGAATAAGAACCTTCAAAAGGTACTCATTAATGCAGTGATCATTGACGCCAATAAAAGCAGTGCTAGCATGCCTTTTTTTGCGGAGGACTCGCTTAAATGCCCACTGGGATATGTGTTTGACTGGAATGCATGTATGTATGCTCAATCTGTTCCACTCTCACTTCTAAGGGGTCGTTCATAAACTACGTTACCAATTGGGGAGGGGTTTTGAAATGCACTACGAAAAGTAAGGGTAGGGAGGGGGAGGGGTTTAAGATATTGTAACGTGACCAAAAATTTTAAAAAAAATTAAAAAATTCAGTTTAATATTATTTAAGACTAGCTGATGTAAACCCGTTGTTACACTGGAATGTTAATATTTTTGAAAATTTTTTACTTTTGCGGTTTTTATTTGAATTTTCTTTAAAAATGGGGAGCATTTGCAGGAGTATGTTATAAACTGAGGAAAATATGGCTTTTAAGAAAAATATATTTTTATGATTTGAGTAGTCAAAATTTATACTAGTTATAATTTGTTCCCCGCAGATGGGGCAAAGTTTTCGAATTTCGAAAAACTAAAATACTCTCTGTGGTGAAAGTAAATTTTCGGCACAATCTGCATCCTCTACGCTTCTTTCCAGCACAGTACAAATGCGCAGGTTTTTGCGGACATGTAGTACAAAAAAAGAAATGAGCTTCCCACAAAAAAAAATGCGCAATGAGCTTCAGACGTTGCACATCATCACGAGGGTTTCAGCGCTGTTTTGACCCGCTGGGATATTTGTTTGAACGGTATATATGTATGAATGTATGTATGTATGTATGTGTGCTCATCTGTTTCACTCTCACTTCTAAACTACTTATCATAATTTTACAAGTAAGGTATCGTTGGAAGCGGTTTAATCGTCTACTGATTATAGGCAATGTGACGTCACATTTAATTAAATAAAGCGCCCTCTAGAAAACATAACGAATGTAGTGAATACCATTAATGTAAATACATAATTCATATGAACTTTTTATTCGCGCATTTCTTCTTTACATTATTATGTTTAAAAAGCAAAAAAAAAAAATCTAGATTTTTCTTTTCATTTTTGAGATAACGGGAGGTAATAACAGGTAAATATAGCAACCAAAAAGTCTGCGTTCAGTTTCAAAATTAGTTATTAAAGCATTAGAAACAGTAAGGACAAATAAAAATTAGTATTTTGTTGGATAGCCACGTAGTCTTAATCCGAATTCGATTTGAGATTTGACCTATCGCACCCGGTTATTGAGATATTGCAACCTAAAAAATTCAAACAATGCTGTTTTTGGTTATATGTTAAGGCATATTTAAGCGAGGGCTCGAACTTTTCGAAATGACTAAATGAAGCATTAGATGCACAGTATTTAAGTACAATTTATAGCCTTCAAAACTCATTTTGATTCGTCTTGTCTATCTTTGAGATAATGCTTGTAAGAATTTATGGTTTCAACGACCTTTTGCGATAAATTCTTAAAAGCTATATCTTGTTATTGTTTCAGTGTTCCCATTATTCAAATCGTAACTAATTAGTACACTTTTTTAATTGCAATTTTAAATAAAAAGTATCTACGTTGTTTTGTCCTCACATTTAAATTAAATGCGGATGCCCTACATTTAAAGAATCCATAATATATAAATTGAAAACGTTCCCTATTTGTATGAAATACTTTTACAAATAATTTCAATACAAATGGATTCCCCTTTATTATTAGGAATTAGTCAAATGGGGCAAAATCGTTGTTGAAAATCATTAAACAAAATGCGTTTTCTTTGATTTCACTACCTTTTTTTCATCAGTGTAGTGACTGTAATTTTGATGGTGAATGTAATGGTCTATACTAATTTAATTGTGAGCTCTTTAGATGAAGTAAGTTTGTAGAAGGCAACAACAACAACAATTTTGTAATGGTTTATGGCTTATGGTTTATGTTTATGTCTATGTTTATGTCTATGTTAATGTCTATGTTAATGTTAATGTTTATGTTTATGTTTATGTTAATGTTAATGTTAATGTTAATGTTAATGTTAATGTTAATGTTAATGTTAATGTTAATGTTAATGTTAATGTTAATGTTAATGTTAATGTTAATGTTAATGTTAATGTTAATGTTAATGTTAATGTTAATGTTAATGTTAATGTTAATGTTAATGTTAATGTTAATGTTAATGTTAATGTTAATGTTAATGTTAATGTTAATGTTAATGTTAATGTTAATGTTAATGTTAATGTTAATGTTAATGTTAATGTTAATGTTAATGTTAATGTTAATGTTAATGTTAATGTTAGTGTTAATGTTATTGTTAATGTTAGTGTTAGTGTTAGTGTTAGTGATAATGTTAATGTTAGTGTTAGTGTTAATGTTAATGTTAGTGTTAGTGTTAGTGTTAGTGTTAGTGTTAGTGTTAGTGTAAGTGTTAATGTTAATGTTAAAGTTAAAGTTAAAGTTAAAGTTAAAGTTAAAGTTAAAGTTAAAGTTAAAGTTAAAGTTAAAGTTAAAGTTAATGTTAATGTTAATGTTAATGTTAATGTTAATGTTAATGTTAATGTTAGTGTTAATGTTAATATTAACATTACTGTTATGTTAATGTTAATATTAATGTTAATGTTAAAGTTAATGTTAATGTTAATGTTAATGTTAATGTTAATGTTAATGTTAATGTTAATGTTAATGTTAAAGTTAAAGTTAAAGTTAATGTTAATGTTAATGTTAATGTTAATGTTAATGTTTATGTTAATGTTTATATTAATGTTAATGTTAATGTTAATCAGCCCTATTCCAGAATCCGTCGTAATGAATTTCCAAACGTAAAGCTACGCTACGAATTCGACAAATTTGCTAATCTAAAATCCGAACGAAACTTCCCCTTTTCGAACTTACTTTCGGGAGTTCGAAAACAACTGGTTTCAACAGCAGACAAATAAATAAAAAGATAAATTGAAAAACTGAAGTATTTTTGATCAAAATTGTATTTTTTAGCTGTTATTTTTAATGGATTTCATTGCAATTGCAATTTTCGCACAATAAAAGGAAGATTTCTCACATAGAGAATCTATGAAAATTCGTCGAAGAATATTGTGAGATTCCATCAACCCTTTGGAAATAGATTACGAAACGTAGGAAATGCACTAAATAAATTTCAACTAACATATTCACAGGTTTAAATAAAAATAATTTAACTTTATTAACCAAAAATTAATTATAAGTTTTATTTTACGACATAATTCCATAAAAATTTAATTGTTTTATTTTGTCGTAAACAAATCTTTCGAGGCAAGGCTTTCGTGAAAAAATCCGAAAAACAGCTGTCAAAAGTTGATACGTTCGGAATGTGTAGTTGCAATGCTACGAATGTAAGAATGTTCGAATTCGATTCGGATTGTAGAATACTTCATTACGAATCCGAAAGAAAATTTACGCTACGACGGATTCTGGAATAGGGCTGATAGTTAATGTCTATGTCTATGTTTGTGTCTATGTCTATGTCTATGTTTATGTTTATGTTTATGTTTATGTTTATGTTTATGTTTATGTTTATGTTTATGTTTATGTTTATGTTTATGTTTATGTTTATGTTTATGTTTATGTTTATGTTTATGTTTATGTTTATGTTTATGTTTATGTTTATGTTTATGTTTATGTTTATGTTTATGTTTATGTTTATGTTTATGTTTATGTTTATGTTTATGTTTATGTTTATGTTTATGTTTATGTTTATGTTTATGTTTATGTTTATGTTTATGTTTATGTTTATGTTTATGTTTATGTTTATGTTTATGTTTATGTTTATGTTTATGTTTATGTTTATGTTTATGTTTATGTTTATGTTTATGTTTATGTTTATGTTTATGTTTATGTTTATGTTTATGTTTATGTTTATGTTTATGTTTATGTTTATGTTTATGTTTATGTTTATGTTTATGTTTATGTTTATGTTTATGTTTATGTTTATGTTTATGTTTATGTTTATGTTTATGTTTATGTTTATGTTTATGTTTATGTTTATGTTTATGTTTATGTTTATGTTTATGTTTATGTTTATGTTTATGTTTATGTTTATGTTTATGTTTATGTTTATGTTTATGTTTATGTTTATGTTTATGTTTATGTTTATGTTTATGTTTATGTTTATGTTTATGTTTATGTTTATGTTTATGTTTATGTTTATGTTTATGTTTATGTTTATGTTTATGTTTATGTTTATGTTTATGTTTATGTTTATGTTTATGTTTATGTTTATGTTTATGTTTATGTTTATGTTTATGTTTATGTTTATGTTTATGTTTATGTTTATGTTTATGTTTATGTTTATGTTTATGTTTATGTTTATGTTTATGTTTATGTTTATGTTTATGTTTATGTTTATGTTTATGTTTATGTTTATGTTTATGTTTATGTTTATGTTTATGTTTATGTTTATGTTTATGTTTATGTTTATGTTTATGTTTATGTTTATGTTTATGTTTATGTTTATGTTTATGTTTATGTTTATGTTTATGTTTATGTTTATGTTTATGTTTATGTTTATGTTTATGTTTATGTTTATGTTTATGTTTATGTTTATGTTTATGTTTATGTTTATGTTTATGTTTATGTTTATGTTTATGTTTATGTTTATGTTTATGTTTATGTTTATGTTTATGTTTATGTTTATGTTTATGTTTATGTTTATGTTTATATTTATGTTTGTGTTTATATTTTTGTTCGAAGACGAAGGCTGCGTTTTTTTGACTATTTTTAAATTAAGCCGCTCCTGTGTTGCTACTACTTTTAGCATCAACAGCAATGACAACAACTATAAAAACAACAAAAACTACTATGAAATATCCCACCTCAAACCAAATTAAAAGGCTCCTCGTAGAAAAAAGGCTGCTATTCTGACATTTAGTAATTCATACTGCTCCTGGTTGCTGTTGTCGTTGAAGTTGTTGTTGTGGAAGCTACCAACCATTAAGTTGCGTCGTTAGTGCTGTCGATAGTTGGGTCAATTGTGTGCACGTCCTCTTAGACTACTTCATTGTAGTTGTTGTATTTTTGGTGCTTCTGTATTACTGATTGTTGATTACAATAATAATAATTATGATGAGGATGAAGATGAGTTGGAGGATGACGTTGTTGTTGAGTAGAATGATGGTGTTGTTTTCATATACAAAAACGCAAATACACATACACACACACAACCACCATAGAAATGACCATAAACAACACCAACAACCACTTGCTGACTGCAATTTTACTCCTTTTTCGAGTTTGATTGCTTGAAATGTTTTATTTTGGTTTTTTTCTCACTATATCCCATTTGTTGTTTTTAGATCGCACTCACACACACAAACATACATTTTTGAGTGTATTTTCGTTTTTAATGATAATGTAGCATAATCATATGTAATGGTGTTGCTTGTTTTATTTTGTTCTGTTTCGTAAGTATTTTGAAAGAATTTCAGTAAAGCGAAGATATGCCTTTTTTGTTTTTGCTTCTTTCCTACAGTGGCCAGTAGTGCTTTTTAAACATTCCAGTCTGTCTTATTGCCGCAACAGTGCCAATACAATATACATACATACATTCGAAAACCGTCTCTGTGCGTTTTGTTGTCTTCTGCTGTCAAGAGAAGAACACAAGATAAACATCGGAAATTAAAATTCTTTTGGTTTTTAATGATTTTGAACTGTGTTTTGTTTTTGTTTCGTAGCAATTCGTGGTAAAAAAAAAATAAATTCATGGGTCGAACCTGAATTTGAGTCTGTAGATAGTTATGACTATGTATCTTCATCATGCGCAGATGTGCAGGATTTGTTTGAAATTTTAATTATATGCAGCTTTTAAGTGTTTAGCTCTTGAAATTTGAGCAAAGTGTTAAACTGCTTTGCTGAGCTGTTTTTTCAGTTGTTATGTTAAACATTTTCTTTAGTGTTAATTGTATTGATTATATCTTCCTCAATTCCGAGCATGCTTCTATGAGAATTTAGCTTTAAAAGTAATTATTTTTATTGGGTTTGGGACATTCAAATAAGACAGTCTACTAAAATTGGCTTTTATCAGTTACAAGACTCCTAAGATACGTCAGATGCAGCCGTTTGGACAAATGGAATGTGTTCAACCTTATTTTAATGATTATTTATTATTTGAATGAGCGGGCTTAGAAAACTGAGTGATTTTTCTTCTTCGTCGGTGTTGCTATGAACTTGAACTTGATTAGTTTTCGTTGGTGAAACGAAGGAAGAACATTATTCCACAAAAGTATCCAACAGATAAGGATCGTCAATACCTCAACAACAAAGCATTAGAAGAGTTCTTTAGAACAGTTTTAGATGCCCGTGACAGCTTCAGTCACCAAAACTGTACTTGAATAGGTTTTACAAACAATTGCTGTGGGAATACTACCTATTATCATTCACTTAGTAATTGATGGGAATTAAAAACCCAAGTTAAACAAGTTGCTACTTGCACTGACCTTTATAGTCTCCATTCACAGTCAGCACCAGACTACCCGGCGGACCAGTCCACGAGAGTCAATACCCGGGCAAAGGTTCCACCAAACAAGAATCTCTAACATTACGACAACAAACCAAAAATTATTTAAAACATTTATGCATTTATTATCTATTTCGGGTTAAAAAATTGCAGCCCTGGCATTTGGTAGTTGTCAAATATTCATGTCATCCAAACTGGTTTTTGTGTAGCTAAAGGTTTGCCATTATACAATGTAATGGTGATTATAATTTAAAATTGTTAAATTGTTTTACAATAATGTGATTCTGCCGTGGCCACGTATCGCGCTTTACGAGAGGATTATGGTCGTCAAAATCGTCCTACTGAGTGAACTTTACTTTCAATATAGTGTAGAAATGTGAAGAAAGTGGATCGGTCACGGATATTTCAATGCATCATCGTAATGTACACTCCACCGAAAATATCATTGCTGTTAGAAGTGTGACTAAAGACCCAAATTTATCAATTCCTCGGTGCTCTCAGCAATTGGGGTTGTCTTACGGCTTGTTATGGCGTATTCTGCATTTGGATTTGCATCTTCATCCACACAAAGTCAAACTCACACAAGAAGTAAAATTTGCCAGGGACCAAGCATTAAATGCTGATTTTTCCAAGCAAATATTTTTCAGCTATGAGGCCAATATCGCGCTCGTTGGATGCGTTAATAAACAAAATTGTCGTATATGATGGGGCTCTGAAAATCACCAAGCTATTGTGAAGAAGTCATTGCATCCGAAAAAAGTGACTGTCTAGTCATTTTCAGTTCATTGATCTATATTTTTTTGAACACAATCAAGGAGCAATCAATGTTACAGTCAATTCTGAGCGCTATGGCCGTTTGTTAACCGATTTTTTTTTTTTGCATGAAATTGAAGATATGTATCTGGACGATATGTGATTTTAACAAAATGGGGCCACAAGAAACACAACAGCACTAAGTAGGGCCTTGTGGCAACAGAAATTTTCAGGACGACTTATTTCGAGATTTGGTGATGTCATTTGGTCTCCGAGATCGTGCGATTTATCATGCTTACGAAAATAAACCCCAAACTCTTGAGCAATTAAAAACAAGTGATGGCCCAAATTACCTCAAAAGGATTGAGTACTGCAAAAAGTCTCGTGAAGGACATCTAAATAATATTGTTTTCCACGTATAATGGCAAAGTCCAATCATTATAACGAAAAAATTTTTTTATTGAAATCTGAATTTTTAGTGAGTTTTTTAAACTTTACTTTCCAAAGGAGAAAATGGATAACCCTGTATTTGAGCGTGACACCTTCGGTCACTAGAATTGTGCTTGACTAGGCTAAAACAACTATTGGTATCACAGCAATTAAATACTGCTAGGAATGAAAAATACATTAAATACTTGGATGAGTGACGTAGTGCACTTCGTAATATACTTACTATGGCCAAGGATTACAATGTCTACACGGTTAAAAATTTTGGACTACTTTTTAATCCAAACTTTGGTTTAAAGGAATTTTTAATCCAAAAAGTACTATTATTTAATCCCTATACTTGATTAGAAATTTTATTAATTTAAAGAAAAAAAAATATAATAAATAAAATACTATATAATAATAGGTATTATTATATAAATGTAAAACATTTGTTTTCCAGACACCGACTTCATGTTTTTTGGTGTTTAAGGCAAATTAAAGTTGGAAAAGACTTCTCAAATAAAATTTTTTGTTTTAATTATTTTTAAAGTACAGCTGATCAACGCATCTTATTTTTCATTGGAGAGTTCTGTTTGGATACTATTACAAATATAACGCACTGATGAGAAGCACCGTTCTGATTCTATTCTAGTTGGAGAAATAGTTGTATGATAATCGTGAGCAATTTGTAAGTTTCGATCGCAATTGACTTCACCACAAAAAAAAAATTATTTCCTGAGTCAGAATATCTGACAATTCTGAAATACATAGCTGACTTCCTGATGTTGCAAATTGCTCTAAGATTTTGCAAAGTCTTTGCCCAGTGATTCACACTCACCGTTCTAACAATCTTTTTCAGCCTCATTAAAAGGTTTTTTTAATTTTACATTCATATCAACCTTAATTGAAATGGTTGCATTTATATGAATATATGTAATAGAATATTTTATTTAAAAATCCCGGTATCCCGGAAAGAAAATCCAGGGATTAAAAGGGGCTTAAATCATCCGGGATCCCGGGATTGACTTCCCCAGTGTAAATTGAGCTCGAATACTGAATTCCAAAATTGTGCGATATATAACTCCAAAGCTATTCGATAGCACAAATTTGGGTTAAAAGGAAGTTGCCACGCCCCCTTTACAAACGCCATAATATATTATCAGTAAAACTGCATGTGTTAATTGAGGTCGAATACTGAATTCCGAAGCTGTACGACCTATAACCCATAGCTATTCGATATAGAAAAATTGAGTTATGTGGTAGGTGCCACTCCCCCTTGTTCAACGCCCATAAAATGTCATCAATGAAACTGCATGCATAAATTGATGTTGAATACTGAATTCCGATGCTGTGCGATCTGTTACTCCAAAACTATTCGATATCGCAAGTTTTGGTTTTATCGGAGGTGCCACTCCCCCTTGTTTAACTCCCATTAACTGTCATCAGTGAAACAACATGTGTAAACTGTGGTTGAGTACCGAATTTCGAAGCTGTGCGACCCATAACTCCAAAGCTATTTGATATCGTAAGTTTCTTATATATTTGTGGGCGGTAAAAGGAGGTGTGGCAATTTTTTCTTAAACCATCTCATACTCGAAACAAATTCACTGCCAAAATTTGAGCTCAATCGGACCAGTAGTTCCGGAGTCTTGTTATCTTTTCTTATAAGTAGGCGTAGCTATAGTGGGACCACGCCTATTTTTAGTATAGTTACCGATAGTTATCATACGAACTTAATTAAAATATATAAAAAATAAACTGGTCATTTCAGCCCTTGGAAGGACTTTGACCTAGCCTTCTATTGATCAATTGTGTTGTGTGTGTGTTATTAAATGTTTTATTACAAATGACCAAGAACTGGACCTACGTGTTTTATGCCGACTCCGAACGGCTTATGTTCTCAAGAAGCTGTACATGATAGTTTTTACTCTCTGAGGCTTGCAATTGTCTGCAGAGAGGTGACGACCGAACAGAAAAATTAATTCAATTAAATAAAAACTTTCTGTTTGAGCTGGAATTGAACCTAGGCTTCAGAGATTCTTTAGCTTAGGGGCCACGCACTCTACCCACTACGCTACGGCCGACATGAACTTAATTACCAAATTTTATTTTAATGCGACGAAAACCGTCTTAAATATAGCATTTTTATTGATTTGTGGGTAGTAAACGGGGGTGTGGCAACATTTTATGTTTTTCTTAACCTTTGCGTAGCAATTACGAACAAATCCGCAGAAGGAACAAGTTTCCAATTTGGTCCAGTCGTTTTCAAGTTTTAAGCATCCGAACAAATCACGATCCATTTTTATGTATGGGCATTTCCATCGTAACTCACGCGACATGCGTACGACTTAAAGCTTCGTTTTATCGGAAGTTTATGTTATTAATGTAAAAAAATTTCTTATATTCATATGTCTTACAAGACATAGTAATGGTATGCTTTACCAAAATTGTCGTTCCTGTAACTAATTAAGAATGACAGTGGTAAATATGGGCGTAACTCACGCGACAAAAAAAGGAAGTGTGTTGAACAAGCAAGTTTAGATTGTAAAATTTCAGCGAATTTTCCCATATAATTTGTTTTTATGCGCTTTAAAAGTTTCATAATAAATCCACTTTACCTATGAACTTTGCTTATTTAAAAATATATTGAGTTTCCAAAAAATTTTTGCCGTAACTCACGCGACATTACCCACGCGACAAAATTTCCTTAAATTTAAATTGGATGATTAAGTAATATATTTAAGATTGTAGAGCGTCTTAAAGATAATGAGTATCCATTAGTATTGGGTAATTTCAATTTAATTTAAAAGTAAACTGGACCTATTCTGATAATTTTCCAGCTTTAACTCCAAAGATACCAGGTAATGAGTCCGAAGTAGATTTCTTAGATTCTATTCTATCTATTGGGTTGCATCAAATTAATTCTATTTGAAATGCCTTAAACAATATATTAGATCTAGTTTCTTCGGACTTAGAGTTTAATGTATGCTGTTCTGAAGCAATTTGCTCTTTGTCAAATAACAGGGTCTATCACACTGCTTTTTTAGTTCAATTTGATATATTGGCTCTAAAAAATCCACTTCATGGTGAGAGTGTTTTTGAATTTGCATTTGCGAAGGCTAATTATACTGTATCAGATTAGTTGAATTGGTGCACATTCCTTGGTAACTGTCAAGATAATTTTGATTTATTAATTAATGTCATTAATGAGACGTTTCAGAAACTTGTACCGTTGAAAAAAAGTCCACATGAGCATTAAACCTATTTGGTATAATAAGCGTCTTGCTAATCTAAAAAATATTATGAATTAAAAACATAAGAAATTTAGGAAAAATTATATATTCCGTCATGAATATTGCCAGGCACGCACATATTATGAGAGTCTTTAAAAGTTTTTATATAGAAGTTATTTACTTATCAAATATAAAAAGTAATCCTAAATCATTTTGGACTTTTTTGAATAATAAAAAAAAATACCTGGGGCCTTCCTAAAAATATGTTTTATCTAGATAAATGTTCGGATAACCTCCAAGATATTAGTGAGCTATTTTCTTTATTTTTTCTTGTGATAATGCTTCTAACAATCATGGACGTGTTACGCCCGTCAATGTACCAATTACTGACCTTGGCTGCATCACCTTTTCGGAGTATGTTGTCTTTGAAGCTTTAGTAAGTCTTGATCTTAAAAAGGGTTGTGGGCCGGATAATATTCCCCCCACGTTTTTTAAAAACTGTGCTTTTGTCTTGTGTAAGCCGTTGAGTCATATTTTCAATACGTTACTCCGTGAAGTGAAATTTTTAGACAGTTGGAAGATATCGGCAATTACTCCAATTTTTGTATCGGGATCAAGGCAAAATATTGCAAATTATCGACAGATAGCTAAATTACCACTTATTCCTAAAATTTTTGAATCTTTGGTAAATTTGATAAAATTTATAACTCCATTAAAACTAGATTATCTGAGAAGCAGCATGGATTTGTGTCATGTAAATCTACCTCTACTAATCTAACTCTTTTTACACACTTTCTGTCCAATAATATGGAAAAAGGTCATCAAGTAGACGTTATATTCACGGATTTCACAAAGGCTTTCGATAGAGTTCAACGCTCTGTTTTGATTAATAAGCTAAGTAGTCTCGGATTCCATTCCTCGCTACTTCTATGGTTAGAGAGCTACCTTGTTGGTCGTCAACAATATGTTCAAATTGGTAATAATTTATCTAAATACATTGACAATTTTTCTGGGGTACCCAAGGTAGCCACCTAGGTCCTCTGTTGTTTGTTCTGTTTATCAATGATCTTTCGAATTATGTTCGCTTTTCTGAGTGCCTGATGTATGCTGATGGTGTAAAGATCTTTGGATGTGTGGACTCTCACGAAGACTTCCTGTTGCTTCAACGTGACATGGATAGTCTCCAATTTTGGTGCGAGACCAATAAATTACATTTTAATGTGTCTTAATGTAATGTAATGTCTTTTTCTATGAAGAGTCAACTTCTCGAAGGATCTTATGGTATTAATACGGTATTGATCGAGAGAGTCGACTTGAAGAAAGACTTAGGGGTTTTATTTGAGCGAAAGTTAAGCTTTGTCAAACATTTTGATGCTATTATATCAAAAGCGAATGCGATGATGGGATTTCTATCGCGCAATACTAAAGAGTTCTCCAATCCCTTTACCGTGAGGACCATTTTCTTTTCAATTGTCGGTTTTCAATATCGGTTTTAGAATATAATTGTGTTATCTGGGACCCTCAATATTCTATACATATTAAAAGAATTGAAAATATTGAAAGGCGTTTCACAAGGTTAGCAATTTGCAAGCTCCACTGGGATTTTATGCCTTCCTTTGAAGCGCGATGTGCTCTTCTTGGACTAAAGTCTTTGGAGTTCCGGCGAAAGTATTTTCTCACCTTATTTGCTAGGGATGTAGTGATGAATTACAGTGTTGCGCAAAACAATAGCAACAAAATAAGTTCGCTGCAATAAAATCGTGTATCTTTTTTAATATTGGGGACACACAAAAATGATTATAGGAATCAAAGCATATATTCATGCATCATATATAAAACAAATCAAATTCAAATTTGGTTTTGTTTTTTTTATTAAATTTAAAATTAATGTGACTACATTCAATTTGTCTGAGAGCAAAACAAAAGCAACAAAACTTGAAAAATGTAAAAAGAGAACAGAAGTTCCAAGAATTATTGGTAAAAGTTCCGTTATTGTAAAGCACGTGTTGTTTGTAAGTCATAAACATTTAAGTTCAGTTTTCTTTGTACTACAATAGTTGTGACATTGACTGTTCTATTTATAATGGCACGTTTTAAATTCTGTGAAGCTCTTAAATTTAAATTATTTCCGAATATAAAAACAAAAATTCGCAAATATCTAACGTGAAACAGTGTGATATTAATTAGTCAATAGTTTGTAGATTAATAAAGAAATATACCTTCACAAAAGACATAATAACGGCACATTAAAGGGGGCGACCGCGGAAGATATCTCATAGAGGTTGTTCGGACACTTGATTCAGATATCCACCACAGCACTGTTTGAAAACGAGCCATTGAGAACGATTAAAGAAGTAACATACCGGCAGAGAAACCTTTGCTTACAGCTAAGCATAAAAAACAAGGTGAGGTGTTACAATTTAAACAATTCGGTCTGAAATTTTGACAACTAGTTGCAATTTATTGTTTTTTAGACTCAGTTTTCCTAAAGAGCACCTAAATTGGACCATTAAAAAATCGAAATCCGTTTTTTTAGCGATGAATCAAAGTTCAACTTGATTAATTCAGATGGGATGTGCACGGTACGGCGCCACCCAGGTACACGACTTGAAGCCCGAAACTGCAGAATAAATTTTAAGCACGGAGGCGGTGGTATTATGGTCTGCACTTGTTTTTCCTATAATGAAGTTGAACCATTTTAAAAAAATCGATGGAATTATGGATCGATTTGTATATAATGACATTTAAGAAAGCAAGATGCAACCACATTCAGAGTGGAATATGTCGCTTCAGTGAACGTTTCATCCCGATCATGACCTGAAGCACACTTCAAAGCTCATCAAAGATTACATTAGAGGCAATGGGATTCAAGTCCTTGATTGGCCGGCACAGTCACAATGATTTGAATCCCATCGAAAATCTTTTTGGGATTCTGAAGGTAAAAGTTTTTGGTCAAAGGTTTTCCAATAAGACTGCACTGTATGAAGCCCTAAAAGTTAATTGGGCACATATACCTTATACCAACATATCTAATTTAATGGAGTCGATGTCGCTCAGATGTGCAGCGGTTATGAAGAATAATGAATCTTACACCAAATATTAATTATGTTGCTTTTGTTTTGCTCTCAGACAAACTGAATGAAATCACATTAATTTTAAATTTAATAAAGAAAACAAAACCAAATTTGAATATGATTTGTTCTTAATATGATGTATGAATATATGCTTTGGTTCCTATAATAATTTTTGTGTGCACCTAATATTTAAAAAGATACACGATTTTGTAGCAGCATACTGATTTTGTTGCTATTGTTTTGCACAACACTGTATATTGAGTGTGCACCACTTCTATCTCTTTTCAAATTTTACAATATGACCAAAACGTTCAACACTATCTGCAGCTCGATTGAAATCACCCAAAATAGGGTAGCATTTAACAACGATATCATGCTGAATTAATTTTATAATCTACGATTAAATTATGTACTTACAGTAACTGCATAACAATAAATGTTAATAGTTGATTAAATAAATAAAATAAATAATTAGGTAGTAAAGTAATTATGTAATTTAGTAATTAAGAAACAAATTTAATATATTGTCCTTTTCTTGCCTCAACCATTTTTCTATTATCTTTATCCAATGCCTTCCATTTTTTTACTAAAACAAAAAGTTTATGAAACATTTACGAAAAAGGAAACTACATTTGTGAAACAGTGCAGACGATTTGATGATAATTTTGGTTAATGAATTTTTATAGAATTTTCTTAAAATAATAAAATTAAAATGTTTCTCTTAATAATATTATAAAATAAAAAATTTTTAACAAGTTTGAGGTTTTTGGTCACGGTTGACTTTTTCCAGGAAATGCCCATACATAGATTTTAAACTTTTACTTGGATTAAAAAGTAATCTTTTTGCTGTCGTATGCTTCTATGCAATCCAAAAGAGTTTAAAATTTAGTCCAAGATTTTTAACCGTGTGATTAGCACACACTGAACCCTCATTCTAGTCAAGTCTAGGTCTGAAGTCAACGATAGTTCAGGTCTTCTCGTCTAATTTGATTTAAATGATAAACATTTAAGTTGTATTGGATGGATCGTTCATAGATGGCTTAGTTATATTTGTTGTGATAATTAGTACCATAACCATGCCTTCTCCAAGATTCAGCAACCAACAACCAAGATTCAAGGTGGAGCCTTTGTTTTACATATATCACATAAATCATTCAAGAGCCGCGCCTCAAGAATGAACTCATTTTAAGAACAATTCATGGTTCGTGCTTTGGTCACACAAACAGACAGACATCCCGAAGGTCCTCTGGCAAGTTTGTTTGTTCTGGAAAGTCCGTAAGGACAAATTTATCTTATTTTTTTACATTATCCAGCAATTAGATATGACAAAACCAATCTAATGCCAAAACGTCCATTGATTGCTTGTCCGAATCGCAATACAATAGTATAAAACTAGACTAGCGGCCAGGTCAACCAAAACCTTCCATATATCTGTGTTGATAAGCGATAACATCTTAAGTATAATTTCAAAGTTTCGAGATATCTTGCTTCAAAGTTTACAATCGCCATACGAGTTATATGAAAGGGTCTTTTGTGTTTGTGTCATAACTTTGGCTAAGGTCATGATAAAAGCTCCAAATTTTGTGTGTATGTAAGGATATATGAGTGAAACATATCTACATCAATAACTCAGTTATGTCTTTAGTCGACTTAAGCGATTATTGCTTGTGCACACAGTGATATACATGGTATCGTGCAAAAACATTTGAACAATTAATAATAAAATATTTTCTTCTTCTTTGTTGAACAGTTTAGACTGATGGTGATCTTGAATCATTAATGCACACTGTTAAGTTGCATAGAAAAGCAGGTGTCAAAATTTCTCTCGAACTAATAAAAATAATCTGTGTTTTATTAGCATTCATTCGAGGAACTGGAAGCAATCCCTTTTTTGACACAAAGAAAATAAAGTTGTTTGTGAATGGCCAGAAGGGGGAAGGAGATGAGGGGGTGTTCTGCTTGAAAAGGATGCTGTTGTTTATGTTAGCAACTAGCATCAGCTTCCTTGTTATTGACGACTGCTGCATGTTGACAATGCTGCTTCTTCGCTTTAACTGCTGATTGCAATCTTCTATTAAATACAACAAAGAATACGAAACAAAAAAGACTATGCAGCATTTTTATGCTGGTTTGGCTTGCGAGCAAACCTCTTTTTTTCTGCCTTGGCCAGAAAAAAATGCTAGCAACAAGTCGCAGCATCAGCAGCAACAACAACGCATGCCAGCGCGAAAACAACAAACCGTAGAATCAGAAAAAAACCAAAAAAAGAAAATTTTTTAAAAATAGCTTTTGCATTGCATGCCGTAACAAAATTGTAATAAAAATAAACTCACAAAAAAAAAACTACTAGAAAATGGTTAGAGAAATGTGGGCAGAAGATTGCTGAAGTTATATATTAAAAAAAATATTTTGTTGTATTTGTTGCAAAAAAGTAACTAGTCTCCGAGTGCTTTTGCCTACCTATATATATATATATATATATATATATATATATATATATATATATATATATATATATATATATATATATATATATATATATATATATATATACTGCTATTCAGCATCACCAACCACCTCTATTGATGAAGTCAAGTCCGTCTGCCCCTCTGTCTGTGGATAGAGCCATAAGTTTTAAGCTATCATTATGAAATTTAATATATATAAGATTCTATCTAGGAAATGAAGGTCAAGTTCGAAGGTGAGCCAAATCGAATGAAGACCACGGCTACCTCCAATACAAAGCGATTTATCAAAATGAGAAAACCTTTATAAATTCCACAAAAATTAATGTAATGACTTGACATTTTGCACTCAAGCTTTGATTTATAATTTCAACTTTCAATTTTGAAATGAAGTAAAATCGAATAAAATCTACGCCTACCTCCCATACAAAATGTCACTACTAAAACGGTGATATTTCTTAAAATCCCACAAAATTTAATAAAATTAAGTTTTTGTTTGAAATGATTTTGCACATAAGCTTTAATTTTTAATTTTCAATATGAGTATGAAATTCCAAAATCAAAAGGAAAGTACGACTACCTCCCATACAAAGTGACCTCATTAAACTTGCCAAATAATTTATTCCAATTCCCTTAATATTAATAAGTTGACTTGGTTTTTTACTCACAAACTTAACTATTTAAAACGTACGCTGAGTTTTGAACTTAGAATAATTGGATGACAGCAACAACTATTCCCCTTACAAAGTGACGTTGTCAAAATAATAAAACCTTCATAACTTCGATAATACGACTATGGGAGTATTTAGCTTGTTTCCAGCAGAATAAAATTTAATTATATATAATATAAGATTAGAGTAAAGATGCTCAAAACTAGCTCTCGAGCTAAGAAATTTTTCAGCCATGTATACAAATATAAATTCTGGTGTCACTAAAAAGCTTTCAGTCTGCATGCAGACTCAAAGCAGGCAGGGTTACGTCACTTTGGTTGCTTGATTCACATATAATTACGTAGTTAGCATACACCCAAAGAAATAATATGATGATGCTATGCGTATTTTTATTTGCTAGCATTTGATAATTTAAAAACGCAGCGCTTTTTTATATAAGCAATCATTGTTTTTGTAGTTGGCAAGTTTAAAATATTTTTATTTAATGCTTATTTTCTTTTATAGGTAAATTTTCTCAACAATAGGCTTTCTAAAAACTGCAGAAAAAAATACAGTAATAATATATATCAAACAAATCATCGTACATAATAAGATTTCAAAATTTTTCAATTCGCGTCGATTTATCACTATTTTTCTATATGAAGCCTTCAAAAAGCTTTCAAAATGCTTTAACGTTGGATTTCGTTCAGTGCAAAGCTTTAAGCGTTACCTATATATTCAAGTAGTTTATATACAAATGCAAAAAATGCCACTGTAGTGCATCTCACCGTTCTATCGTTCACACACTGCATAGCATATGGTATTTTAAGCTATAAACTATATTTTGTTTGTTAAGTCACAGCATAGCATGATCGCTTACACAAAAGTTCAGCTTGTGTACATGATTCCATTCTTGAGTCATAGCGATGTGCAACGTAAGCATTTGTGTTTTGCTTTTGCAGAAGTGACCAATATGAAGTACATAAGAAAAAAATAAAAATAGCAAATTGTCGATGAACCATTTAGAATTTAAGACTCAATATTTTAGAATGTAACTCAATATTTTAAAAATACTCAAAATTTTGTAAAACTCAAAAATGATGGCGCAAAACTTATAAAAGGGTGTGCGCGTCGAATACATAAACGAATTTGGTTTTGGCTTCTTAGCTCGCAAATCTCATACTTTTTATTTTAAACTCTGCCTCCACTTCGGTGAAATAGTCAAAGATCCCTGCTTTTGTCCTTGGATAAAAAAATGGATATAGCGTGAACCCTGGTTCACACTCTGCCGGTTCACAATATAAAATTAAATAATGATAATTTTTGATTTAAATAAAAATTTCATATAAAGTAATCAGTTATTACATCACGAAAATTCGTATCTTTTCCTATTTGTGTCGTATTATTTTTTATTGCTTACATTTCTTCTAAACTTACGAATTCCCTATCTGTAACCCTTCTGGAGATCCCTATAAAAAAATTAAGAAAATTTTCACGAATAGTTCATATCTCCCTCGAATCGATTAATTTATGTTTATGTTTATGTTAATGTTAATGATTATGTTTATGTTTATGTTTATGTTTATGTTTATGTTTATGTTTATGTTTATGTTTATGTTTATGTTTATGTTTATGTTTATGTTTATGTTTATGTTTATGTTTATGTTTATGTTTATGTTTATGTTAATGTTAATGTTAATGATTATGTTTATGTTTATGTTTATGTTTATGTTTATGTTTATGTTTATGTTTATGTTTATGTTTATGTTTATGTTTATGTTTATGTTAATGTTAATGTTAATGTTAATGTTTATGTTTATGTTTATGTTTATGTTTATGTTTATGTTTGTGTTTATGTTTGTGTTTATGTTTGTGTTTGTGTTTGTGTTTGTGTTTATGTTTATGTTTATGTTTATGTTTATGTTTATGTTTATGTTTATATTTATGTTTATGTTTATGTTTATGTTTATGTTTATGTTTATGTTTATGTTTATGTTTATGTTTATGTTTATGTTTATGTTTATGTTTATGTTTATGTTTATGTTTATGTTTATGTTTATGTTTATGTTTATGTTTATGTTTATGTTTATGTTTATGTTTATGTTTATGTTTATGTTTATGTTTATGTTTATGTTTATGTTTATGTTTATGTTTATGTTTATGTTTATGTTTATGTTTATGTTTATGTTTATGTTTATGTTTATGTTTATGTTTATGTTTATGTTTATGTTTATGTTTATGTTTATGTTTATGTTTATGTTTATGTTTATGTTTATGTTTATGTTTATGTTTATGTTTATGTTTATGTTTATGTTTATGTTTATGTTTATGTTTATGTTTATGTTTATGTTTATGTTTATGTTTATGTTTATGTTTATGTTTATGTTTATGTTTATGTTTATGTTTATGTTTATGTTTATGTTTATGTTTATGTTTATGTTTATGTTTATGTTTATGTTTATGTTTATGTTTATGTTTATGTTTATGTTTATGTTTATGTTTATGTTTATGTTTATGTTTATGTTTATGTTTATGTTTATGTTTATGTTTATGTTTATGTTTATGTTTATGTTTATGTTTATGTTTATGTTTATGTTTATGTTTATGTTTATGTTTATGTTTATGTTTATGTTTATGTTTATGTTTATGTTTATGTTTATGTTTATGTTTATGTTTATGTTTATGTTTATGTTTATGTTTATGTTTATGTTTATGTTTATGTTTATGTTTATGTTTATGTTTATGTTTATGTTTATGTTTATGTTTATGTTTATGTTTATGTTTATGTTTATGTTTATGTTTATGTTTATGTTTATGTTTATGTTTATGTTTATGTTAATGTTTATGTTTGAATCTGTTGTTTTTTGTGTTTATTTTCACAGTAAATCAACAAAACCAGGTTGCACTTCAAATAAATACTTAAAAAACAGGTGATTACCTCGTGGAATCGTATTGGACTTGAATGGAAGATTTGATCGCTCATTTCTCACTCGATAAATAAGTAAACGGGAAGTGAAAACACAGTGAAGTGTTTCGGTTTACCCATAAAAATCGTTTGATACATTGATTCTCTTTAATTAATCATTAAAAATAGAATTCAGCACATCTGAAGAACTATACCTAAGACGCGTCAATGCAAAATAAAAAGCTCTAGATGAGGTTAAATTTACTAAGTGTGACAAAGAAAGGTTTTAGTTAATTAAGAAGCAATATTGGAGCAAACAAAAATTGTGTGCTTAAATTTGACACAATCTCCGCAATTTAAAATCATTACACACGAGTAGGTCAAAAATGACCGAACGAAAGATTTAAGAAACGAACTTTCAAAGCCAATTTATATAATTTAAAGAGTTTGCTTGAACTTAGGTTTTTAAAAAATGTATATATTTCGAATATATTCATATTAAAAGACTGCCAACATTTTTTGGGTCAAATCTTAAAATCACGCCAAACTTTATTGCATTTTAAGCAACGTTTTGCAAATTTTTTAAAACTAAACCAATAAACATACAGCAAACACATAGCAACAAACAAGCCAAAGGAAGGAAAAATGTGCTAGCAACATACAAACCAACAACATGAGTCCGTCTTCTCTCTGACTGAGTTGCAATAAGCAGAAATAAAATGAAAATCTAAAAAAAGTAAAGTTACAAATAAACTTGAAACACAAGCAAGATAGAAAAAAAAGCCGACAAAAACAAAAAACAATAAAAAATGCCAAGAAAAAGAATCAAGCTAAGAACGAGAATGAAGAAAAGAAAAAAAAAACACGAAAAACTAAAAATAAAACAACAACAACAAAAAATGCTACATCATCAGACACAAGACGCGTGTTCAGTAATTCAGGTAGCAGTTGCGCGTTGCTTTAACACAACCGCGAGCGGCATGCATGCAGTCAGTAACAACATGCAGCCTCCAACTAGTTGGAGTGCAGCAACAACAAAAATAACCACAACAAAAACAACAACAATTTAAGTACCCACTGCAATTTTGGTATCCAAGTGAACTTAAAAAGAGCACAAGCGAAAAATAGCTGTGGATGCATATTTTTGTGTAAACTTGTGTGCAGATTGTAAATGTTTGCTGGTTTGCTGGTGTTTGTGTGTGTGAGTGAGAGTGTGTGTGTGTGTGCATTCGTGCTTGTATGTATGTGTTAGGAATGCATTCCAATGATTGCATTCTTGCTGCTTTTTTAATGTTAGCCACAAGCATACACTTTTAACTTTTGCCAACCAACTCGTTTTTAGCTGCTGCTACAAAAACACAAGAACACAAAAAAAAAAATACAAAAATGCCCACAAGCCGAAATTGCAATGTGTTGACGAAAAAATCCAATAAAATAATTAAAAAAAAAACAAAAATAAAATCAAATAAAAAGGCTTTATTAAACTTCCATTGGAATTTTTTTTCTGCTGTTAACTTTTTATTTTTCTATGTTGAAAGAAACAACAGGCAGCCGCTGGAGACGATGGTATGCTGACTGCTATCAGCGTGCCAGGATATCTGCTGTGAGTGTGCGTTGAGTTATTTTTTATTTAACGGAAAAATAAAAATTTTCAACAAGTTGCTGGTTTTGCTGGCTTTTGCAGCATTTAAGATTTTGATTTTTGCGTCAACACTTAAAATGACTTCAAGCTTCAACAGGAAACAAGTACTATTTTTATAACCAGGTTTGAATTTGGTTATTAATTAACTTTAGTTTCATATATTTGCTAAAATATCCAAGCATAAATTGCTGTTAAATTGCGCCATACGCACCAAAACAAAAGACTTAAGGCACAAACTTGTTTTATTTTAAATACGTATTTATAACCAGCCAGCGTCAATATGTAGCCACAAAATATGTAGATATATTTGTTATTTACCATAATTTAGATAGCAAAATTTGCTGCGCGATTTCTTTACATTTATTTTTCCATAGAATGGAATTTATTACTTTCGCCAATTAACGAAAGACTTAAGACACGAACTTCGTTAAAATACATTTCATTTAAAACAGCTTCGAAAAATTGCTTATTAATTTTTTGCTAGCATAGTTTTAAGAAAGTAGTTTTTTAATTTAAATAGTTTACCTAAAATTTACATTTTCTTGCAACCCAATAAAAAAATGAAAGGTAATGCAGAAAATCATATCAAATTTATATGAAAGATACATTTTTTTAGATTTTTATTTTCTTGTCAACTCACCTATCAACACCGCTAAACCGAAGAGTTCGGTGTCTAGCATTCCTTGTGTGGCAAAATGTAAACATGTCTGCGTGTACACTTCTCTGACTCGACTTTTTGCATCGACTAGGAAGTATAAAGTTTTGGGTTGCTGATTGCCTAAAAGCCTAAAACAAACATAAAAAAAGAAAAGAATAAATAACAGTTGAATAAAATAGCAATACACATACCCACACACAAACACACACACACACACACACATACATACACACGTTTTTAATGCTAGTGGTTGCAATAATATAATATAGTAGTTACCTTAGTGCTAAGAAACGAGAGCCCGGTGATAGTTGTTCGGCCGATGACGCGCATACTTCTAGTGGCGCGCTGACAGTACAAAAAGCTCGCATGCTGCATCATTACTTGAATGCAATTTGCTGTTTGAAATATTTATCTGGAAAATAAGAAAAAAAAATAATTATAAATAAAAGGTTTTCAATAAACTAGCAATAAGTATAAGCAAACTATGATAAAACTATATCAAATTATTACTAATAGAGTCAAATATTTATACCAAAAGTAGCTGGCTCGGCAGACGTAGTTGTTCTGCCCTTTCTAAAGAGTTTGGTTTGGTGAAAAGGCCTGTATGACAAATTTTGAACAAAAAAGATTGTTGACTTTGTTGTAGCATCGTAGTCAGCACCAGAGATTTTATATATTACGGATCAAAAAATAGCACCAAAATACTTATCTAACTTGAAATCCTCTTTACACAAATTTCCATGCTGATCATATAAGCGGTTTAGGTGTTTTTTGAGGTTTTGCAAAATATTTGTACAGTAGCGACCTCTGGTGTAACAGATAGATTAAAATAGATAGCACCAAAATACTCATCATATCTGAAAACCACATCATACGTATTTTTATGCTAATCATATGAGTGGTTTAGGAGTTTTTGATGGTATCGTAAAAAAATGTGTACTACAGATAGAGCCAAAACATTGTCGTACCGGAAAATTTCTTTATACTAATTTGCATGCTAATCGCATAAGCGGTTTAAGAGTTTTTGGCTGTTTTGTAAAAGATTTTTACTACAGCGACCTCTAGTGTTAAAGATAGATCGAAAAAATAGCACCAAAATACTCATTGTACTTGAAAGCCTCTTTATACCTATTTTCATGCTAATCATATGAACGGTTTGGGAGTTTTTTGAGGTTTTGCAAAATATTTGTAGAGTAGTGACCTCTGGTGTTACAGATAGATTGAAATAAATAGCACCAAAATACTCATCATATCTGAAAACCATTTCATGCTTATTTTTATGCTAATCATATGATTGGTTTAGGAGTTTTTGATGGTATCGTAAAAAATGTGTACTACAGATAGAGCCAAAACATTGTCGGTTTAAGAGTTTTTGGCTGTTTTTTAAAAGATTTTTACAACAGCGACCTCTAGTGTTAAAGATAGATCGAAAAAAATAGCACCAAAATACTCATTGTACTTGAAAGCCTCTTTATACCTATTTTCATGCTAATCATATGAACGGTTTGGGAGTTTTTTGAGGTTTTGCAAAATATTTGTAGAGTAGTGACCTCTGGTGTTACAGATAGATTGAAATAGATAGCACCAAAATACTCATCATATCTGAAAACCATTTCATGCTTATTTTTATGCTAATCATATGATTGGTTTAGGAGTTTTTGATGGTATCGTAAAAAATGTGTACTACAGATAGAGCCAAAACATTGTCGGTTTAAGAGTTTTTGGCTGTTTTGTAAAAGATTTTTACTACAGCGACCTCTGGTGTTAAAGATAGATCGAAATAAATAGCACCAAAACACTCATTGTACTTGAAAACCTCTTCATAGCTATTTTCATGCTAATCATATGAGCGGTTTTGGAGTTTTTGATGATTTTGTAAACGATTTGTACCATAGCGCCCTCTGGTGTTAAAGATATAACAAAATTGATAGCGCTAAAACACTCATCGTACCTGAAAACCTCTTCAAAATTTTCGTGGTAATCAGATTAGCGGCTTAGGAGTTTTTGGTGTTTTTGTAAAAGGTTTGTACTACAGCTCTCTCTAGTGATAAAGATAGATAAAAATAGATGGCACCAAAAAATTCATCGTATCTGAAAACCCTGTTATACCTATTTTCATACTAATTATATAAGTGGTTTTGAGTTTATGACTGTTTACCCGATCGCAGAGCCACATACCGGATCTAATTTTAAATAAAAACCATCCAGGGACTCACTCAAATACACGAAAAACTTTCATATAAATCGGTCCAGCCGTTTGGAAAAAGTTTAGTCACATACAAACGTGCCGAAGAATGATCTATACTATTATATAAAATTGAAGTGCAAATTTACATTTACCATTTATCTCCAGAGAGAGTTAAAGAGGTACTTTCCTTTCCTTTCGAAATTTTAATAACAAGTATATTTAATTAAAGTGTTAAGCTCTTTAAGAAATCATCCCTGATGCGCCGCTTAATCGTTTGCTTTTTACGCCGTTTTAAAAAACTTCATGTTTTTCTCTACTAATCTCTTTTATTAAAAAATTATTTTCATTCTGTTTGAACAAAGTCATGGCTCATTTATAAGGTTGAGGCACTTGAGAGCGAACTCGGTCGAACTGTCAGAATGGATGAAAAGAAATGAAGAAAATGAATGCTTAGAACAAGGAAAAGCACAGTGACAGTTCGAGCAAAGGCGGGAAAAAGAGTGCATTTCTCTCAAGTGCTGCAACCTTACAAATGAACCTTGAACAAAGTAAAATTATATTCATGGCCGACGCTTCGGTATGTTTGCTTTTGACAGTCCGTCCACTACACATTTATTTATTTTTGCAGTATAAACCAGAGCTCAAAAAAAAAAAAAATTACGAAAGGTCTTATAAGATTTTTGCAAAAGGCGGTTTACTGTGAAAGGTAGATGTTATCAGTAGTGTAGCGGCCATTGCCCAGGCAAATGTAATTTTGAATTGTATATAGGTGTTGGAGGCCTCACAGCTACATTGTATATAAGAAATACTTGGGTACGTCATGTGTCCATTTACCACTGGGTTGTTTTCAGTGTACTCTTTAAAGCGCTCATTAATACATACTTAATATGGGAGCAGTGTTGCCATGATAAAATTTTTCATATCGTAACTTTCGCACTCAGCTCGTCGGACTCTCGTCGGATTTGTAAAACTCTGAAAAACAACCACCAAGTTGATTTTGCTTCGAGTATCTTAAAGCGGGATTCACTGATCACCTTCAGCAAGCTTTCTGCAAAAATTGAAACTAAATTAAGCAAGTCAAGGAGCGTGCAGCAAGTCATCATGGCATCGCTGTCAAGCTCTTTTTTCATAAATGCGGCTTAAAAGTACTGAATTTTGCATACTGAGTTTTTGCCATCAAGAACTACCAAAATATTAGATGCCAGTCAACAAATATTATGAAAAAATATTATTTTGAAGTCATATATCTGTGGTCACAAGGAATAATGACTAAACTCAAAATATCGTAAAAAAGCGATAAGGAATTTACTTTATTGCCAATTTTTGAAAGTATGCAGATATTCATTTTTTGCCCAGAATCACTTATACATGCATGCATTTTGTTTGTAACGTTTCATATAATTCAAAAAAATGGGTTGTAGTTCGTGTAATTAAATTATCGTTTTTTACGATACTTTGAGTTTAGTCGTTATTCCTTGTGACCACAGATTGCTCTATTAAAAAGGTATATAAAAAAATTGTACATCGGATTAATTTTTCCTGAAATCGTAGCATTTTGGTTAAATGTCGGATCATCGGATTCAAGACTGAAAATCGTAGCAAACACGATATATCGGATTATATGGCAACACTGTATGGGAGAGTATAAATGTGCAAAGCTACCCGACATCGCAATAGACACAAAGAGAAACACTATAGCAGAGGAAAAGAGAGATAAAGCTTTATGCAGCTTGTGTGTCTAACAATTAATTGCAGCAATGATTTTTATGTGTAGTTTTTTTGGCTACTTCATAAATTTAAATTTCAATAACTTTCAAGAGTTGTTTAAAAAAATAGAGGATGCATGATTGCAAGTTAAACATGTAGCTTTATATAAGGGAAAAAATTACAAAAATCGGTTCAGTAGTTTTTAAGCTTAGCATCGTCGCAGATACGTGAGAAGTCTTTTATATAATAGTATAGATTTATGAATAAATGATTTATCATTTCTAAGTAACTTTTTCCTACTAAAATTATAAAAGAAAAAATTTATCGGCTCAAAATTAGTTTGTCGATAATTTTGTAGAAAAATTTAATTTTTTATGTAAAAAATGTTCACGAATTTAATTTTCTGTAGCAAGAACATCGATCATACAGAAAAAACAAACAAAATTCACAAAAAAATGTCTACCCGAAAACGTACTCAAAAATATCACATTACGCAAAACCTTTGCATATGGTTCAGTGGGTAGGCTGCCCTAGCTCAAGTAGACTCCTCGAGACCCTTAGGTGGCGAGGAATTATTTGGCCAAATCGTTAGATTTAAAACGCCAGCACTAATTATGAATCCTTTTTTGATTCTATTTAAAACTGTACTTTATACTTTTAATTGTGTCAGTCGCATCAGCGTATTTACAAAATACACTTACCGTTGGCTAGTTCCACTTCACGACCTCGGTGTTGAAACGACGCCAGTCAAATGCTATGAATTATTTTCTATATTTTTCTTAATTTTTTTTTAGTTTTTTATGACTTAATCTCTAGAAGAGATATATCAAAGTAAGGCGTTGACATTTGTTATATATTCCTTTGACCGGTCTAGCAAAATTTGCTATTAAAAAACAATCTTATTTATTCAGAATTTTAATAATGCCTATGGTAGAAATTTTAACACCATAAACAAAAGACTTAAGCAACAAACTCTTTGTGAAGTATTTTTATGGCTTTAAGTTTATGTTCTACGGTGTGTTTTATTTAGGCATGAAATAATAGAAACACAAATCCAAAAACAGAAATTTTATCACTTCGAACCCATTGACAAATATAGCAGGTCAATTTTACTTATTTGGTGTTTGTATCATGATTTTGTATAAAAATGTGTATTTTTTTTTTGTAAAATATTAGCATAAACCAAAGTTAAATATAGTTTAATAGAAAATGTATTTTGTGTTTATGGCGCTAGATAAAAGAACGAAAAGCTTATGGTTAGGCCTTAAAGAATTCTTTTCGGGTTCAATTTTAGCATAAAAATTGGCGGTTACTACTTGTTTTGTGTTTTGCCAGTAGGAAGGTGTTTTTTATTTTTATTTTTATTTAAGGCAGAGTGGCTAGCGCATTCTTTCAGTGGTTAAATGTTAGTTTTTTCTAACTAAACTAATGCATATTAATGTAATCGCTTATTTTGAGTCGTAATTTGTAAGCGGATTTAGTTAAAAAAAATCATTCTTTTATTCAGTTGTCTTTGATTTTTCTGAGGTATATTTCTTATGTTTTTCTACTTAAACTGATTTTTACATATCATTTTCGTAAGCTTTTAAAGTCTTTTTGTGGACAATTAGCTAGCGTGAATACAAGTATTGTTTTATTTTTACTGATATTATTTTTTGTTTTGTGATTTTGATAGAAACTATTTTTTATCAAACTATCATTTTTTTCACCCTTTCAAGCACACATTTTTTTTCAACAGAAAAACTTTAATCAAAAACCCTCGGCAGCAAACTTTCAAAAAAAATAGAAGAAAGTTTCCAGCAAAAAACGTTGCATAAATAACATTATTAGCCACACATTCAATATATGCACACGTTTTTCTGGTTTTTGGTTTTTTTTGTTTAAAACTTTATCTATCTATCGATTCACTGCTGTCACCATTGTTCATATTTCATTTGTTATAATTTTTTTATTTTCTTATACAAATTTTGTGTTTTTTGTCTTTGCATATGCTGCATATTTAATTAAAAAATTTTTATGCATACAAATTTTTTATTTTCTTTTTATTTATTATAATTTATTGTCTTCATTCACTGGCACTTAAAAAAAACGCATTAACATTAAAAGCTGCTTTGAGTGCCAAGCTGCACATCGCCATCGTTAGCCACTTGAGCGGTAGTCGCATCACAAGACATCAATCAAGTCAGTAGACAAATACTGAAACAACAACAATGGCAACAACAGCAGATAAATACCCAAATCAATGCGTCAAAGTCATATGCCGAATCTAGGCGTAGTCGTTTTTGTCTCTATTCGGTATTTATATTTTTATCTATGTTTGTGTAGCTTTTATTTAGATTTTATATATTTGTCTAATATTTAATAAGATATCTAATATTTTTTATTATTTTTTATTTTTTTTTATAAAAAGGTTTTCTTAATTTTAAAATTTTTTGTTTATTTTCTTGACCTGCTGGTGGCAACGCTGACAAAAAAACTGTTTGTATTAACTGCAACACCTTTCTACAAATGCTGTAACATGGCAGCTGCTGTCAACAAGTGTGTACAACTACAGTAAAAGCGCGCAAAAAAACGTAGTTTGTTTAACGTTATTTTCAACTCTAACGACGAAATAAGGTCAGTAAAAGTTTTCTGTTTAGCTTTTTTTCGGTTTTGGTTTTGTTTAGTCAAAAGTTGGCTTTAGTTTCGCTTAAATATCTTATAAGTGGGTGGTTGTTAAGGAAAATAATATATTTTATTCTTTTTTATGAATTTTAATATTTTTACTAAGCTTAAAGTAGTTAGTCAGACGTTTGCAAGTGCTAATGGCAATTGTCACCCATTTTTGTCATAGTTAAATGAAAGACTGCTACAAAAACGAAAGACTTAAGCAACGAACTCGAAAAATCATAAAAGTTTGCCAACAGCTTTTTTTATACTTAATGTTTGGTAGCCAAATTGTGTCAAAGTGTTAAAACAGTTGAGTTAAATTAACTAAATGGGTTAAATAAATAACAGAAGAATATTAATTAAATCTTACATCTAATCGGCTCCATTGTATGCGCGGGCATACATATATATTTTTTTTAATTGTAAAAAAGCTAAAAAAAAATTAACAACCATTTATGTTTTGTGTTTTTTTATATTTATAACATTGTTTACTATCATATTATCAATCATTTTATATCAATATTATCAATACATTTGAACTTCATAAAGGAAGATTTAAAATGAAATTAATTAGAATATAACATATGTTAGAAAACTTTGTTATGCTGGCGGTCATGGGCTCGTTGTCCATGTCCAGTCATGCATTGTTGTCGTTTCAATGTAAATTGAAAATTTGAGAGCGAGAGAGTAAATTTTGACCACCACGGTCACCAAATGATTTGACAAAAATATGAAATCACGGGATCAACACAGTGTTGCGTTGTGGAATTATTCAAAATATTTGTGTTTGAGCATGAAAATAGCACACTTTTAATACGCAATGTATGAAAGTAGCAGGGAAACCTGCTTAATAGCACCACTCATCGGTTGAAAAAGTACTAAAAGTAGGGAAAAGGATACTAGTGTTCAGGAATCATATGACAACCAGCATAACATACTTTCGTTACAGCTCATCAAACGAAAAAAGAATGTAAAAAATGTCGTGGCTTTAGTAAAAATTGAAGGCATTGGCTAAAGATAATGGACAAAATGGTTGAGGTTGAGGCAAGGAAAGAAAAATATATTAAATTTGCTTTCTACTTACTAAAGTACATAATTTCTTAACTACCTAATTACTTAATTACCCAGTTGAACTACAATCTAAAGATCTATCAAAGATTTATCCGACCTTAGGAAAAGGGTTAGAAAAATTTTCAACTCGTGTCATAGGCAGTGTCTTTGGCAAACATACAGAGACATCCTCAAAACCTACAAGAAAGCAATTCGAGACGCGAAAAAGCATTCTTGGCGGGAATACACCCAATCGATCGACAATATAAAAGAATCGGCAAGACTAAGCAAAATTCTGTCCAAAGAAAGCACCAGTCCATCTTTCATTCGGAAAGACGATGGTACGTGGACAGAATCTACCAATGAATCACTGGAACACTTACTCAACACACACTTCCCCGGCTGCAGGAGCAACTGCAATGAGAACTTAGGTTTAGAATCACCTGAGGTAACTGCGGCGGTTCCGACTGGCTCTTTTATCTCAATGGAAAGGGTTATCTGGGCCTTAAGCAGCTTCTCTTCATACAAATCCCCAGGTCCCGACGGCATACTTCCAATAATGTTGCAGAAACTACAAGATGTAGTTGCACCTATCCTACTCTCTATCTTCACTAAGTGCCTCTGCCTTAACTACACTCCAAGGAGCTGGAGAAGAGTTAAGGTAATATTTATACCCAAAGCTGGGAGGTGAGGTCATGAATCAGCCAAGGATTTTAGTCCAATAAGTCTCACATTATTGCACTGGTAACCCTAGAGCGTGTACTGGATATTCATCTCAGGGACGTTCTAAAGGGTGCTAACATATCCAGCGCCCAACACGCATATCTCAATGGCAGATCCGAAGATACCGCTCTACACGAGTTTATTACCACTATTGAAAGATCAATCTACTTTAAACAATACACTCTTGCGGCCTTCTTAGACATAGAAGGGGCTTTTAACAATATTCATACTAAGGCCATTTTTGATTCTCTTACCAACCTTGGTGTACAAGCACCGGTGAGAATCTTGATAGTCTCAATGCTCAGTAACAGAATAATCCAGGCAGACCTGGGTGGCTGCCAACTCACGAGATTTGTCAGTAGGGGTACTCCGCAAGGAGGAGTGATCTCCCCCCTACTCTGGCTCATCGCCATGAATGAATTTCTTAATACACTAAATTGCAATGGGGTCAAAGTGGTGGCTTATATGGATGACGTGGTTGTTATGGTGTCAGGACTGTTCCCCTCTACGCTCAGTGAGCTAATGGAGGTTGCTTTGGGAAAACTCAGTGTTTGGGCTGCCAGGTGCGGCCTAGGAGTTAACCCTAGCAAGACGGAGCTGATGTTATTCACCACAAAAACCAAAGCGCCACAATTTGTCCTTCCAAAGCTCAACAACCAAGCTCTTACAATATCCAGTAGCGCAAGATATCTAGGTGTCATTCTGGATCCTAAGCTAAGCTGGAAAACTAACATCGAACAAAGGGTCAATAAGGCCTGCATAGCCTTCTACGCCTGCATAAAAACCTTTGGTAGAAAATGGGGTTTTCAACCAAAAATGCTCTTATGGCTATACACAGCGGTAGTGCGACCTATCTTGGCATATGGTGCACTAGTATGGTGGCCTGCACTGAATAAAGCATACAACACAACAAAACTAGCTCGGATCCAGCGATCCGCATGCATAGGTATCACAGGGGGTATCCGCTCATGCCCCACTGATGCACTTAATGTCCTGACACATTTACTCCCCATAGATCTACACATTAAGCTTACCGCAACAAACAGTGCAGTCAGACTCAGAGAGTCGTATAACTGGCGAAATAGACCATATGGACATAGCAACATTCATAATCCGCTACCTCGGGAACTGATTCCTGGAAAAACGGACTATGACACTCCCAAACTCGACTTCACGAAATCCTTTACAACCAAGTTTCCCACCAGGGTGGAATGGCGCAATGGTGAAATTGATCTAGCCTTCGATGTGTCCTTTTACACGGATGGCTCCAAGCTGGAGTGCGGAGTGGGAGCTTGCATATACTCTGAGAAACTGGGGGTGGCGGACTCTTTTCGTCTACCAAACTCAGCCAGCGTCTTTCAGGCCGAGCTTTTTGCGATAAAAGAAGCTTGTCGCACCTTAAGGAGAGCTAACACCAACCACCTTAATGCAGCTATTCTGACGGATAGCCAAGCTGCCGTTAAATCTTTAGCTGCGATCAGTACCAACTCCAAACTGGTAAGGCAGTGTAAGGATGAACTGGCCCGGCTAAGTCACCAACTTAGCATTACTATAATCTGGGTTCCCGGCCAAAGGAACATTAATGGTAATGAAAAGGCGGATGAATTGGCTAGGCGGGGTTCTTCCCTTGACGTTTCCAGAGCGGAACCAGTCGAAGTTCCACTGAACACAGTCAAGGGAGGAATTCGTTCTTACTACTTAACCTTAGCCGGTCGTAGATGGAGAGAACTACCAACCTGCAACACATCAAGAAAAATATGGCCCCTTTACAACATAGGCAGAACTCTATAGATGCTCTCAAAACCCGGAACGACATAGCCAGATTAACGGCTATTATTACGGGTCACTGGTGCATCGGAGTTCACGCCGAGAGAATCGGACTACCTTTCAACACCCACTGTCGCAGCTGCGATGACCCACATAAAAAAGAAACACTGACACACTTTCTGTGCACCTGCCCGGCCCTGGCCAGGTCCAGACTAACAACGCTTGGCAGGCCCTTCCTCAGCAACCTAGAGGAACTTCAACAACAAAAATCAACAATCTCCTAACGTTCATCAATCGCACCGGATGGCTATAACCTAGCAGTGCGCCACCCAGTCAACCAACAAAAACACAAGGTTATGGTATCAAAACGGCACACTAGAACTAGGATCTAAGCCAACCAACAATGGAAATTTAAGGGCAGGTTTTCATCTCGAGCTACGAAAACACGGTGATGTTCTTGATTTTTTTTTTTCATAGAAGAAAGTAAATTACACCTTGAGTTTTTTTAAAGTTATTTATTGCTTCTTAAAGTGCCGGAAAATATTTTTTTCCAGTGCATAAATGTGTAGTGTGAAGTGTTAATACACCGTCAAACGTCACGTTGAAAAAGGTACCCAAACGGTCTCCATTCCACAACATGTTCACGTCATCTGATATAAGAAAAACCAAATTATTTTATAAATCTATATATATAAAATGGAATGTGTGTTTGTTTATTTGTTTGTTTGTACTTTATAGGAGACCAAACCTCTGGACCGATCTTCCTGAAATTTTCACAGCATTTAACTGGGACTCTGGCATGATTAATAGGGTACTTTTTTTACCACGCCCACTTTTTTAAAATTATGTAATTGCTCCCATATAGTTTTTAACAGATTTACTTCAAATTGTATACACATTATACTCCAGGCGAGGTAGAAATAAACATTTCTTACGCCACGCCCCCTTTCACGCCCCTTTTCACGCCAAATTTAAGTTTTAAAGTTTTTGTTCTCTACAAATTTATTCCTTCCAACGGATTATTTTTTATTTGGTAGTATATTGCTCTTAATACTGTTAACGTCGCCATATTACTATGAACCACGCCCACTTCACCGCCCCTTTTTTAAATTCAGATACTTACTTATACCACTAACAATGTTTGCAATACAAAATACTTTTTTTGTAATATGTATTTACCTTAAGTTTTATATACTTTTTATCTACAGGTAAGGTAGCCATAGATTTTTTTATTACCAAATCCCCCTTTTTCGCCCCATTTTACTTTAATTATAATTAATCTGCTTTCAATCTATATATTTATAACTGAATATCTCTCTGTCTGTTTGTTTGTTTGTGCTTTATAGGAGTCTAAACCCTTGTACCGATCTTCCTGAAACTTTCGCAGCATGTTACTATGACTCTGGAAGATATAATAGGCTATATGAAGTTTTTATTGAACAAAGGGGCGTGGCACCGCCCATATAACCCAAAAATTTAAATCGCCATATTTTGGGCATTTTTTGACCTACGTCGATGATATTTGGTACTTATGGTATTGGCATAATTAGGAATACATACCAGGAGAAAAGTGTGTGGGACCACGCCTCTTTTCAGGAAAATTAAAATCGCAATATAGTTTTAACTACTGGACCGATCGTCAATAAATTTTCACAATAGGATATTCTTACGAAATAATAAATTCTTGACTGTACAAAGTTGTAAGTGGACAAAAGGGCGTGGCCTCGTCCAAATAACCCAAAATTTAAAATCGTCATATCTTGCGCATTTTTTGACCAACGGCGGCAGTATTTGCTATTTATGGTATTGGCATAAATAGAAATACGCACCAAAAGAAAAGTGGGCGGAACACGCCCCTTTGTTTGCGATATATTGGAGGCTGGACCTGTTAACCGATCTTAAATTTTCACAGCGTGCAGCTTTGAACCAGGAATACTTATTACGTGATAATATTTTTCGACCATGCACACTTCTACACCTACTTTTTTACTACGTTTATTAACGGCTTTACCACAAATTTAAAATACATATTAATTAAAATAGTGGGGTAGCCCCATTCTCTTTCTCCCACAAATGTCTGCAAAACAGCTGATTTTGTAATATGTGTTAATTAAAATAGAGAGTGGTGTAACCCCATTCTCATTCTCCCACAACTGACTGCGAAACAGCTGATTGTGTAATTGCTGCTTTTTGATTGGTCCAAAAATAAAAAGGGGGAGCATGAAGCAAATAACGTGCGGTTCAGTGATGAATTCTAATTGGATTAAAACAAAAAAAAGGGGAGAAGCATTGCAATAATTAAATTAAATTTAAATAAATAAATTTTTTTAAACATATAAGTACTTTTAATTTTATTTTATAACGAGGGGGTAGCGAAGCACACCGGGTTCAGCTAGTTATATTATATTTATTAGAGGTTGAACCTTTAATATTAATAAATAATTGAAATAACAAAAATGGTGGAGATTTGAATTTTAAGTAGCGTTTTTTCGCATTTTGCGATCCTTAAAGTTCTTTAAAAAAACCAGCCAATATTATCTAAGTTTAGGTTTGGGATCCTATAAATTTTATCTACTTTAATCAATCCATGTCCAAGTCAATCCATAAAGTAGTTCTTGAGATATCGTGAAGTCCAATTTGTAAAACATGATTTTTCAGAAAACTCGTTTTAAGATTTGGTTAACGATTGTTTCGAGTGCGTTAATGAAAATATGGGTTCGTTTGGTATGCAATAACTTTTTTATGCAATTGTTATCAGCCAAACCGTTATGGGAACATATGCTACAATCATAAGCTATCGAAAAATGAAAAACAAAAATTAAGTTTTTTTGTCGAGCTTCATGAGAACCTGCCCTTAAATGCCAGATCAAAAAGCCTAATAAAAAAAAAACAGAGAAAATTTTTAAATTTGATCACTTGGAAAATTAACTTATATTCTTTCAAATTCTTAAAAAAAAACTTTTCCCAATTCAGAGAGTTTTGCACATTTTGTAATCGAAGTCAAAAATCACTTCCGTTTTTTGTAAAGTAACACCAGCACATATTTTTGCTTGTATCTTTTAACTAAGGGTTGGCCAGTAATGATTACTTTCGTGTAATGAGTAAATGAAAAATTACTGATTAAAATTAATCATACACAAATTTATTACTTGATTACTTGAAAAAAAACAATAATCGCTTTTAAGTATTCAGTGATTTTTTAAGAAATCAGTAATCATGCAAAAGTAATCAGTGATTAATTTAAGTAATCAATCACTTTCCAGTTATAAATAAATTATTCTGATTAAGAGATTTATTAGTAAACAGGCTTACCTATCGTTGATTGCCGATTTCTTTAACTAATATATTGTTTTATATATGAGCTGTTCAGAGCACAAGTGGCGTAAGTCCATTTTTTAGGGAAATTGAGTTAAGTACGTAGAAGTGAAGAGGAAAATGTAACCTATTTATGAGTGCAGGCTAGAAACTCCTAGCTTACGTAATCTATGAAAAAATGCAATACTTTGTTATTGCTCTGACAAATTACATTATTTTTTCAGAGCACAAGTGGCGTAATTCCATTTTTGGTATTTTTGAGAAAATCGAACATTTTGAAAAATTTTTATAGTACATTCCAAACAAGCGCGTCAGAAGCTAATTTCATCTGGGGGGGCAGTACAAATAGGGGGGGGGCAGTACAAATGGTGGTGTAAAAAAAAGTTTACTAAAATTTCTTCAAAGAAACATGAATGTGAATAAACAAATTTTTTATTTTAGTTTAAAATAAAAAAAAAAATATAAAAATATATAAAAAAATATTAAAATTTCATTATTTTTAAAAGTTCTTCCAATTTTAATATTAGAGATCATTCTTTAAAGGATCTTTCATATGGTAATATGAAAATACAAGAAATAATGGTTGCTTTTATAAAGCAAGACTAGGTATATCTTTACATGGTTTAAATGCAATAAGGTACAAAAAATTATATCAATTTAAATTATTCCAAAATGTTTCTTTCTGTCCTTGCGAGAAACAAACTCTTTCACCACCTCCATCGAATTCAATTCTTCGGTTTTATCTTTGTGAATGTGTATGTATGTATGTGTGTGAATGAGTGAGTCGTTTCTGTGTCATAGTTGCTCGAAGATACGTTTTAAGTCGTCTTAGTGCACTAAAAGAACGCTCAGATGAAGCTGCTGATGCAGGCACAGTCAAAAGCAAAGCAATAAGTTTTTCAACTTCATTTAATAGTTTTTTTACACGATCCGAATTTTTCGCAAATTGGTATACAATGCCACTACAATTTCAAGGTGTTTGGCCAGGCAATTGCTTCAGCAATTTCATCTGCAAAAAAGTCATCAGCATAAAGATCTATTTTTGTTTTTAGATTTTGTTCAGAAGGCACTTTTCTGTTAAAGGCTTCGATTACAATATTTTCCAACGATTCCAGAGTGTCAAGATCTGTTTAAATGTACAATAAGATTAACAAAGCGCCAGTTTACACTAGCTTCACTCAACCGACTCACCGAATGTTAAATCAAAGTGAGTCGGTTGAGTGAAGCTGGTGTAAACTTGCAAAAATAAAAAAAAAAGTAAAATATCAACCTGTTTGATCGAATCTAGCCGTTATCTCATTTGAGGGAAGATCTAAAATTTCGAAATAATCTTTTCGTAGCCGATCATATAATGCCAACTGTACTGAAGGAACCGGATTTGATGTTTCTTCAAAGCGTCGAGGTGGATTTTCATCAGCTAATTCACAGTAGGGGCTTTCGCATGGTCCAAAACATTGGACCAACATGGCAGATTGTACAACATGTAGTACCATGCGTAAGCTAAAACGATAGTCGAAATTTTTGGTTTTTTTCTGCCGATTGTACAATATTGTACAATTATGTAAAATTACTGCTCAATTGTTAGGGCATCTAAAAGTTGCTTAGCTATTAGCCGGATGTGTTCTGCTTGAGAGCTTGCAATTAATGATGTTGCTTTACAAGTTGGATCGTTCGAACGCTCAATCAAATAGTCCCATTAGTTTTCCATCTAACTTATCGTACAACATGTCGTCCAATATGGAAAGCCCCTAAGAACATGTCAAATTTTTTCTTACCAGAGTTGCAAAATTAACAAGCATTAAGCTACATACTTAAGGGTGCTTTTAAACTGAAGTGGTGGGTTTGCAGTAGAAAGTCTACATTTTGTTATATCTTTTTGCAAACACAGAGAAAGAAAATGGTTATCCGTAAGCATGCTTATGAAGAAGAGAGAAAGAAGAGGAAAATATATAATACAAAAACATTATCGTTGTAAAAAAAAACTGATATTTTGAATAACTATTGAAGTTTTCCTTTTAAATTGTTTATCTAGCTAAAAAAGTGGGGGGCAACTGCCCCCTTGCCCCCCCGCTTCCGACGCCAATGATTACAAATATAAAAAACTCAGTTTTGCTTATAAGCTAGGTCAAGAGCATAAATGGAGCTATTCAGATCGTAAAAAATAAACTAAATAATACCCAAAAATGATGCAAAATATTGCATATTAGTAAACAAATTTGGACTTGCGCCACTGGTCCACTAAACATTTTTTTAAATTTCTCGTTTCCGCTGTAAGTATCTAATAGAAGATATTTTAAAGAATTTTTGATGAGGAATGACAATATTTTCACCTAGAAGTTAGACAAATTCACCCCTTGGTGATTATCTTCATTATTGAGGGAGCTATAAAATGAATGGACTTACTTTACTTGTCCTCTGAACATTTTTTCAAACTTCTCCTTTGCGCTGTAAACATCTAATGGGAAATATTTTTTATGAATTTTTTAGGTAAGGATTGACTGAATTTAGCTTCAAAAGTACGATTAAATCATCCGTTTGTGATTTTCTGAATAATTAAGGAGGCAAGAATGCATTTATTTTTATAAAAGTTTCACAGTTGAAATAAAACACAGTTGTTTTTATATAGTAGGAATGTAATAATATGTAATATTTATTAATATATTAAAAAATTGAATCAAAAATCTTTACAAGTATAAGTTTTCATCGGTGACCTAATTAACAAAAGACTTAATTGTCTTGTTGATATTTTCCAATTCATTTTTACAGCGGATATGACAAATTATAAAAAATTTTCAGAGGACAAGTGGCGTAAGTCCATTCATTTTAAATCTCCCTTAATAATAAAGATAATCGCTAATGGGTATATTTGTCCAAGTTCTAGATAAAAATGCTGCCATTTCTCATCAAAAATTCTTAAAAATATCTCTCAATACATTTTTACAGAGGAAAGGAGGAATTTTAAACAATTTTCAGAGGACAAGTGGCCTAAGTCCATTAATTTTATATCTCCCTTAATAATAAAGATAATCGCTAAAAGGTGGCATTTGTCCAACTTCAAAGTGAAAATACTGTCATTCCTCATAAAAAATATCTCCCATAATTAAGTATTCTGTAAGGATATTGTATATTCCAAGTATTTTAACTATGAGTTAATAAATAAAAACAAATATTGGAGCAAAATTTAAAAAAAAAAATATTTTTTCCAAATTGTCGATTTTGAGCTATTCTTAGCCTATTTCCACAGCTATTTATTAAGATATCTCGCGAACCAGTCGTACGATCTTGACAAGCAATGAAGAAAATGAAAGGTAATAAAAATCTACGTCAGTATTCTTGATTCCACTTTTCGATACTCCTTTAAGTTTTTTTAGAAATTATTCAAATTGTCCAGTTTATTTAAGGAAAAATAAAAAAAGTTTCATGATACCACAATTTTTCAGTTTTTCCAAAATGATAAGGTTTTTCAAAAAGATCCTGTAAGTAGAGTGAAAAAATTACACGTATACCGACATTTTAAAAGTTAAAAACTAAATAAGTTTTAATACGGGTATAAAGTTGACACAGGAGAAGAAGTTGAGATAATTGGATGTAACTTAGTACAGTTTTTTATGTACACCCAAGCATAAGAAGTATTGAATATTTTTGGAACAGACACGTCCACCTCCCATACAACCCACTGCAGTAAGACCCATAAAATTTCTATGTATCCATGCTATCCATAACAAAAGACTTAAGACACAAACCTGCTCTAAGCTCAACTCTGTTAGAAAGCCCTAGCTTTAAGCAAAATCTTTTCATTTATTGCAACTTAGGTACTTAAAAATAAAATGCAAAGCTAAGTTTTATTTCCGGTTTTGTGCGTTAAAATAATATAAATGCCGTTTTTGCATTTCAAATCTTACAAACAGACAAATAATACTTTAAAGAAGTAGCCCAAAGCTGCTTAAAAAAATTTTTAGAAAAAAGAAAACCCAAAAATAGTATTTGTGTCACACCCACTTGTAAACATACATTTTTCCAATACCAACTTAAAGTAATAAACATTTATTTTCCTATAGTTGCTTGTCTTCGTAGGAATGCTACGCTAATTGCAATAACAAAAAAAAAAAAACTATGTTTAAGCACAAAAAAGGAAATATAACCCCAAAAAACAACAAAAATCCATTTAAAGCATTAAACGTAGAAAATTCGTTATTTTCCTGTTAAATAGAGTGTGACCAGTTATTTTTTCTTTGCACAGTACAGCAACAACAAAAATTAAAAAAAAAAAAATAAAAATACGAAACAAAAAATACGAGTATCGCTACAAAAGCAGACATTTTTAAACGCTTAGTCATTCATTGAAGCGTTAAAACTATTTGGAGTATTTTTTTCGATTAACAACATTTTTGTTGTTGTTGTTTGCTTTTCCACAGTTCACTCATACACTGGTTATTCTTATAACAATGCAGTTTATTTATAATTGTTATGAGTCGAAGCAAGTTAAGCAGAGTTGAGCTGCTCAACTGAACTCTCGCCTTGTAATGATATTTTTCCGCAATTTAAACGTACCGCAACAAATTAAATCTGCTTTATAAGTTGAAGAAAATAAGTGCAGTAATGCAATTTAGGTAGTTATAGCGAAAAAATAGTAAAAATTTCAAGAGAAAATAACTATTTAGCTGTAATTTTTAACTAATTAACTAAGTTGCTGACGTTAAGAAATTCCGTGGAATGATTTTTTCAATGCAAACACTTTGCGTTTCTAGCTTACTATAGTAAGCAAATAAATTTACATGTTTAAGCCCATGCACTCTAATAAAATAAGAGAGAAGTGGGTGATGCATGCCTACTCATTTCTAATCACATATAAATTGTACTTTATTTAACTTCAATTTCCAACAGGGACAGACTTTCAGTATACTCACACATTATGAATCAAACATATCTAAAATATCGTATTATATTCGTAATGTACCTATATATCGTATTATATATTTAAATGCATATGTTATATTTATTAATATATATATATATATATTCATATTTATATTTATATTCTATTTATATTCATGTTCATATTGATATTCATATTTGTATTTATATTCATATTCATTTTTATATTCATATTCATATTCATATTAATATTCATACTCATATTCATATTCATAGCCATATTCATATTCATGTTCATATTCATAACCATATTTATATTCACATTTATATTCATATTCATAACCATATTTATATTCATATTTATATTCATATTCATGTTCATATTCATATTGGAACTCATATTCATATTCATGTTCATTAGGGCGGGTCAAATTCTGGCTCAGCGAAATTCGTAAAATACATGTAATTTCAAGACTTTTTCTCCACTACAGCATATACAAATTCTGAAAAAAAGCTGTGCGGACTTTCGTAAATAGATTCATACACATACATTCATACATTCATATTTTATAATTGAGAACAAAATCTATTTACGAAAGTCCGCACAGCTTTTTTCAGAATTTGTATATGCTGTAGTGGAGAAAAAGTCTTGAAATTACATGTATTTTACGAATTTCGCTGAGCCAGACCTCCAAAAACTTCGTCCATACAAATTGACCCGCCCTAATGTTCATATTCATAACCATATTTATATTCATATTCCTATTTTTTTTTTTTTTTTAAAGATCAAAGAACTAAGGCATGCGCCTTATACAAACAAGGTTTGGTCTCTGACCTGAAAGGAAAGCCTAGATTATTTAGAGGAATTTATTGAAACCATACGTGAATTATTGATTAGGCGAAACAACCGTGAAAGACAATTTGAATTGCTTTTAACCGAGGCTAATGTTATGCCTTAATCTCGGTAAGCATTTCCAGCCCTTAGTTGTTCCTGTCCATTAATTCCACATTTTCCACAATTTAGCTGTGGATTTTTTGTTTTCCATAATTTTTAAATGTGCAGGAAAGAATAAAGAAAGTGAAAAGAACCATGCCCGAGCCCGGATTCGAACCAGGTACTTCTGGGTTGATAGTCTAGCGCACTCTCCACTAGACTACAAAGGCCGACTAATATTCGTACTCATATTCATATTTATATTCATATTCATATTCATATTCATATTCATATTCATATTCATATTCATATTCATATTCATATTTATATTTATATTCATATTCATATTCATACTCATATTCATATTCATATTCATGTTTATATTCATAACCATATTTATATCCATATTCATAATTATATTCACATTCATATTCCAAATCATTATTCATTATTCCTAGTTCATAATTCATAATAAATAATTTATTATTCCTATTATTGATTAATAATTTTTTTAACTATCTATTTATTCTATCTATTATTAATTTTGCATTATTCATTATTCCTTATTTATTTTTCATTATTCTTTAGGCATTATTCATTATGAATTATTTAGTATTTATTTTCATTGTTCATTATTTATTATTTATTAAGTATTCATTGCTCTTAATGACTAATCATACATATTTATAAATGTATAAAAAATTATGAATAAATTGTTTATAAGGAATAATAATTATTTAAGAAAAACAATGAATAACTTATTATGAACTATTCATTATTTATTATTCAGAACTCATTACGCATTTTTCATATTTATTTATACATTAAATATTATTCATTATTGATAATTAATTTTTCTTTTTTCATCATTAATACTTCATTATTAATTTTTAATTGTTCATTATTTATTATTTAGTATTTATTATTTATCATTTATTATTCATAATTAATAATTCATTATTAATTATTTTTCATTCTTTATTCATTATCCATTATTCATTATTAATTATTTATTGTTCATTATCCATTATTTATTATTTGTTATTGGTTATTTGTTATTCGTCATTTTCCATTATTCAGTATTCATTATTTATTTTGCATTAGTGATTGTATATAATTTATTATTAATTTTTCATTATTTATAATTCCATAAATCATTATTAATTATTCACCCTTTATTATTCGTTATTAATTTTTCATTATTCATTACTGATTATCCACTATTCTCTATTCATAATTCATTATTCATTATTTATGATTCGTAATTCATTATTAATTATTTAATTATTTAGTGTTCATTATCCATTATTCATTATTCGTTATTGGTTATTTGTTATTCGTTATTCATTATTTAATTCATTATTCGTTATACATAATATAATTCATTATTAATTTTTTCATTATTCATAATTCATTATACATTATTCATTATTTATTAGTAATTATCTATAGATCATTATTAACTATTTATCCTTCATTATTCGTTATTAATTTTTAATAATTCATTACTTATTATTCATAATTCATTATTATATATTTAATTATTTATTGTTAATTATCCATTGTTCATTGGTTCATTGGTTATTTGTTATTCGTTATTCATTATGTATTATTCAGTACTCTTCATTCATTTTCCATTATTTATTATTTATTTTTCGTTATCCATTAATCATAATTCTTTATTCATTAAATAATTCATTATTTGTAATTCATTGTATTTAGTTCATTATTCATTTTATTTTGTTCATAATTCATTATACATAAATTATTATTTATAAGTAATTTTCCATAAATCATTATAAATTATTCACCCTTCATTATTCGTTATTAATTTTTCATTATTCATTAGTTATTGTCCATTACTCATTACTCATAATTCATTATTCATAATTGATTACTGATAAATCATTTTTAATTATTTACTATTTAATTATTTATTCTTCATTATCCATTATTCATTATTTTTTATTGGTTATTTGTTTTTCGTTATTCATTATTTAGTATTGATTATGTATTATCCAGTATTCATTATGTATTTTCCATTATTCATTATTAATTTTTCACTATTCATTGTTAATTTTTCATTATTCATTACTTAATTCATTATACGTTATTCATTAAAAAAATTCATTATTAATTTTTCATTATTCGTTATTTTATAATTTCGTTATAATTTTTAATTTTTAATTTTTAATTTTTAATTTTTAATTTTTAATTTTTAATTTTTAATTTTTAATTTTTAATTTTTAATTTTTAATTTTTAATTTTTAATTTTTAATTTTTAATTTTTAATTTTTAATTTTTAATTTTTAATTTTTAATTTTTAATTTTTAATTTTTAATTTTTAATTTTTAATTTTTTATTTTTAATTTTTAATTTTTAATTTTTAATTTTTAATTTTTAATTTTTAATTTTTAATTTTTAATTTTTAATTTTTAATTTTTAATTTTTAATTTTTAATTTTTTATTTTTAATTTTTAATTTTTAATTTTTAATTTTTAATTTTTAATTTTTAATTTTTAATTTTTAATTTTTAATTTTTAATTTTTAATTTTTAATTTTTAATTTTTAATTTTTAATTTTTAATTTTTAATTTTTAATTTTTAATTTTTAATTTTTAATTTTTAATTTTTAATTTTTAATTTTTAATTTTTAATTTTTAATTTTTAATTTTTAATTTTTAATTTTTAATTTTTAATTTTTAATTTTTAATTTTTAATTTTTAATTTTTAATTTTTAATTTTTAATTTTTAATTTTTAATTTTTAATTTTTAATTTTTAATTTTTAATTTTTAATTTTTAATTTTTAATTTTTAATTTTTAATTTTTAATTTTTAATTTTTAATTTTTAATTTTTAATTTTTAATTTTTAATTTTTAATTTTTAATTTTTAATTTTTAATTTTTAATTTTTAATTTTTAATTTTTAATTTTTAATTTTTAATTTTTAATTTTTAATTTTTAATTTTTAATTTTTAATTTTTAATTTTTAATTTTTAATTTTTAATTTTTAATTTTTAATTTTTAATTTTTAATTTTTAATTTTTAATTTTTAATTTTTAATTTTTAATTTTTAATTTTTAATTTTTAATTTTTAATTTTTAATTTTTAATTTTTAATTTTTAATTTTTAATTTTTAATTTTTAATTTTTAATTTTTAATTTTTAATTTTTAATTTTTAATTTTTAATTTTTAATTTTTAATTTTTAATTTTTAATTTTTAATTTTTAATTTTTAATTTTTAATTTTTAATTTTTAATTTTTAATTTTTAATTTTTAATTTTTAATTTTTAATTTTTAATTTTTAATTTTTAATTTTTAATTTTTAATTTTTAATTTTTAATTTTTAATTTTTAATTTTTAATTTTTAATTTTTAATTTTTAATTTTTAATTTTTAATTTTTAATTTTTAATTTTTAATTTTTAATTTTTAATTTTTAATTTTTAATTTTTAATTTTTAATTTTTAATTTTTAATTTTTAATTTTTAATTTTTAATTTTTAATTTTTAATTTTTAATTTTTAATTTTTAATTTTTAATTTTTAATTTTTAATTTTTAATTTTTAATTTTTAATTTTTAATTTTTAATTTTTAATTTTTAATTTTTAATTTTTAATTTTTAATTTTTAATTTTTAATTTTTAATTTTTAATTTTTAATTTTTAGTTTTTAATTTTTAGTTTTTAATTTTTAATTTTTAATTTTTAATTTTTAATTTTTAATTTTTAATTTTTAATTTTTAATTTTTAATTTTTAATTTTTAATTTTTAATTTTTAATTTTTAATTTTTAATTTTTAATTTTTAATTTTTAATTTTTAATTTTTAATTTTTAATTTTTAATTTTTAATTTTTAATTTTTAATTTTTAATTTTTAATTTTTAATTTTTAATTTTTAATTTTTAATTTTTAATTTTTAATTTTTAATTTTTAATTTTTAATTTTTAATTTTTAATTTTTAATTTTTAATTTTTAATTTTTAATTTTTAATTTTTAATTTTTAATTTTTAATTTTTAATTTTTAATTTTTAATTTTTAATTTTTAATTTTTAATTTTTAATTTTTAATTTTTAATTTTTAATTTTTAATTTTTAATTTTTAATTTTTAATTTTTAATTTTTAATTTTTAATTTTTAATTTTTAATTTTTAATTTTTAATTTTTAATTTTTAATTTTTAATTTTTAATTTTTAATTTTTAATTTTTAATTTTTAATTTTTAATTTTTAATTTTTAATTTTTAATTTTTAATTTTTAATTTTTAATTTTTAATTTTTAATTTTTAATTTTTAATTTTTAATTTTTAATTTTTAATTTTTAATTTTTAGTTTTTAATTTTTAATTTTTAATTTTTAATTTTTAATTTTTAATTTTTAATTTTTAATTTTTAATTTTTAATTTTTAATTTTTAATTTTTAATTTTTAATTTTTAATTTTTAATTTTTAATTTTGAATTTTGAATTTTTAATTTTTAATTTTTAATTTTTAATTTTTAATTTTTAATTTTTAATTTTTAATTTTTAATTTTTAATTTTTAATTTTTAATTTTTAATTTTTAATTTTTAATTTTTAATTTTTAATTTTTAATTTTTAATTTTTAATTTTTAATTTTTAATTTTTAATTTTTAATTTTTAATTTTTAATTTTTAATTTTTAATTTTTAATTTTTAATTTTTAATTTTTAATTTTTAATTTTTAATTTTTAATTTTTAATTTTTAATTTTTAATTTTTAATTTTTAATTTTTAATTTTTAATTTTTAATTTTTAATTTTTAATTTTTAATTTTTAATTTTTAATTTTTAATTTTTAATTTTTAATTTTTAATTTTTAATTTTTAATTTTTAATTTTTAATTTTTAATTTTTAATTTTTAATTTTTAATTTTTAATTTTTAATTTTTAATTTTTAATTTTTAATTTTTAATTTTTAATTTTTAATTTTTAATTTTTAATTTTTAATTTTTAATTTTTAATTTTTAATTTTTAATTTTTAATTTTTAATTTTTGATTTTTAATTCTTAATTTTTAATTTTTAATTTTTAATTTTTATTCAGAATTCATTTTCCATTATTCATTATAAATTTTTCATTGTTCGTTATAAATTTTTCATTATTCATTAAAGATAATTCATTCTTAATTATTTAATTCATTGCTCGTTATTCTCTGTATGTAATTCATTACTAATTTTTCATTATTCATAACTCATTATACATTTATCATTATTTATTAGTAACTATCCAGAAATCATTATTAACTATTTACCCTTCATTATTCCTTATTAATTTTTAATTATTCATCATTCATCATAATTCATAAATCATAATTCTTTATTCATTATATAATTCATTATTCGTTATTCATTGTATATAATTAATTCATTATCCATTTTTCATTTTTCATTATTCATTATTCATTATGCATTACTCATTACTCATAGTTCATTATTCAGATTTTATTACTCATAAATCATTTTTAACTATTTAATTATATATTGTTCATTATCCATTATTCATTATTTTTTATTTGTTATTCATTATTTAGTATTCATTATGTATTATACAATAATAATTATGTATTTTCCATTATTCATTATTAATTTTTTATTATTCATTGTTAATTTTTCATTATTCATTAATCATAATCTGGGAAGACAGAAATATGCACGAAAAAATCTAAAATAAGTATGCTAATATGCTCTAAAAAATGGCAAAATATGCCATCAAATAAGCACGAAAAATGTTGAAGTCGGAGTTTTATTATTCAAAATTTTATTCAATAGTTCATAAAAAAAAAACAAAACAATAGCCTTTTCAAGGCGTAAAAGTAAATATTTTAGTTTAAATAAATTATAATTTTAATTATAAAGTTAAAATTTAATTCTATTTTAATCATTTAATGAATATTTTGTTTGGTAGCTCGAAGCCAATGCCAAAAGTCTCCTTCCGGACGAAGTCCATTATTTTATATGGTGCTTATAGCAAAAACAGTGTATTGCATTCAGCGATTACACTGAACAATTAAATGCATTTTTATATTATCAAAAAGAAATTTTCTATGATTTTCAGCCAACAATGTTTTGTATTGTGAGAAAGACCGCTCGACATCGCAGGATGTAGTTGGGCACCATTTAAAATAAGGGACTTCGTTCGGAAGGAGACTTTCGGCGTATGGATCCATTGTCTGTGAGTTTTTAAACAAAATATTTTGTATACATATATAATATAATATCTCTTTATAAATATATATAATATCAAAGAAATTACAATGTTGCCAGATGTGAAGGAAGTATCAAAATTTGCCCGATTACAAGCTAAAATCTGTTCGAAAAGTTAAAAATATGTAAAAATATGCACAAATAAGCACAATCGTTATAAATATGCAAACATATTAACAAAACGTCCAAATATGCAAAAGCATATATTATATGCATTTGCATATAATTGTCTTCTCTGATCATAATTCATTATTCAATATTTATTTCATTATGCATTGCATATTATTCATTATTAATTTTTCATTATTCATAATTTATTATACATTAATCATTTTTTATTACTATTTTTCTAAAATCATTACTAATTATTCACCCTTCATTATTCGTTATTAAGTTTTCATTATTCAGTATACATTATCCATTACTCATAATTAATAATTCAGTATTTATAATTTATTATTCATAATTCATTATAAATTGTTTATTATTCATTATCCATTATTCATTACTCGTTATTGGTTATTTGTTATTCGTTATTTAGTTTTTAGTATTCATTATGTTCAATTCAGTATTCATTATTCATTTTCCATTATTCATTATTAATTAATAATTTTTAATTATTATTTATTAAGTTTTTATTATTCGTTTATCATAATTCATTATTTAATTCGTTATTCGTTATTCATTGTAAATAATTCATTATTCATTTTTCATAATTCATTATACATTTATCATTATTTATTAGTAATTTTCCTGAAATCATTATTAATTATTCACCCTTCATTATTCGTTATTAATTTTCAGTTATTCATTACTCATTATTCATAATTCATTACTCATAATATATTATTCATAATTCATTATTTAATTATTTATTGTTGATTATCCATTATTCATTGTTCGTTATTGGTTCCTTGTTATTCGTTATTCATTATTTAGTATTCATTATGTATTATACAGTATTCATTATTCATTTTTTATCATTCATTATTAATTTTTCATAATTAATTACTAATTTTTCATTAATCATAATTTATTATTCATTTATTAATTCATTGCTCATTATTTCATTATAATTCATTTTTATTAACTTTTAAATCAAAAGTGTAATTCTGAAATCTTATAGTTGAAATATACAATCTTAATTATTAAATTTAGTTTCTTATATGTTCAACCTTTATACTTATTCTTAAATCTCTACTTTTATATCCTAAATCTCTAAACTTAAATCATAAATCTTTTTATTAACAGTTAAAAAAGGATAAGTCAGAGTATCTTGAGATAAAAAATAATTACATATTCATTACTGTTAACTCTTTGGTTGCGGTTATTATTTTTTGCAAAAAGTTATGGTTTCGAACAACTCAAATAAGAGCTAAAAAAATTGCCCCAACACATAATTGCAAATATTTAAACACCGCAATTATTCGCATTCCACAGGCATGAAATGCCAACAGATAAAAAACACAAAAAAAAATTTCAAAGAAATAAAATGTAATCAGCAATAAAAAATGTATAAGCTATGAAATTGAAAAGCAAACAATCAACGAACACCGTGTCATATTGTTCGAGTGAAAACAAAAGGCATGAAAGCAAAAAAAAAAAAACAATAAAAAAGTAGCAATACAAGTGAACGAATTCCATGGAATTTATAATCGTAACTTATTTTAAAGTTCCACGCTAATCAATAAATATTTCAAAGCTATTCCAAGGTAATAAGTGCTAATTAAAATAAACACAGACACATACACGAGTATACTATAGGCGTATATTTTTAGTGCCAAGTTTGCCGACAATTTATTTAGCTATTCGTATCTTCAAGATATCTACGCTTTGCTTATCAGCTGCACTTGAACACGACTGCTGCGACTCTAAAAAGTAAAACAAAGCCAAATTTAAAATCTGTTTTTGTTGTAATAATAATAAAAATACAATTAAAAATAAAACTAAAATTAATAAAAAAAAAATTATATGTATGTGCAAAAACTCTGAAAATAATTGTAACTAGAACAACGTCAACGAAAACAACGACAAGTCACAGATGACGCATTATTTTTTATTACCATGCGAACAACTACAAAATAATTATCGTCATTCATTACAGAAAAAAAACAACAACAACAACCAAAACTAGAGAAAAATCCTACTGCTGCGGTTTGTTTAAGTTGTGGTTTTTGTATTTAGCTACTTGTGTACGACAACAACAGTTGTAGCAAAGCAGTTATTGCTGTTTTTGTTGTTGTTGCCTGACATTCCGTAGCATTTAGATTACTTAAATATAGATTCAATTCAATTCAATTTATTTAACCCTTTAACCAGACCCTTTTGTTTTTGCAACTCAATTTATGGTTGCTTAGCATTATTTTTTTAAGCAAGTCCTTAAATCTTTAAACTTTCTAATGGACAACCATTTCGCTAGTAGTATAACAAACATATGACGCGCTCGTATAAGGTGCCTTAAGGTACTATTACAGTGTGTAGCTATAAAAAACACATTTTTTATTAATTTTTTTTACCTAGTATTATTAATTTTAATGATTCAAATTTTTTACATTATGAAGAATTATTCATGAGGAAATAAAAACAAAATTTTGTTTTTGTCTTTATAGTTGTTGTTAATTTTCTACAGGGCGTTGGAAGTAAGCTTGTTTAAAAAATTGTTGCAATTCTCTCAATAATTTTTTCCTATGCAATAGTTCTATTGTTAGCAGTGCTGATCTCGAAGTATTTTCAAATGTTCTAGTTGAACCTAGTTTTCAATTTTCTAATGTTACTGAATATGAAGTTTACAAACACCTTATAAACGTAAAATCGAATGCGATTGGTGAAGATGGGATTTCGATTAAATTTATCAGACTAGTTTTACCCTATGTTATTGGGCCGCTAACACACATAATTAATCATTGTTTTACAACGTCATGTTTTCCGAAGCTCTGGAAAACTGCAAAAGTAATGCCTGTTGCGAAAAAACCCTCTGCGTGTGAACCAAATGATTTTAGGCCTATCAGCATATTATCATGTCTATCAAAGGTATGTGAAGCTAAAATGGCTGAACAGATTTTAAATTTCCTAAACTTGAATAATCTCTTATCTTCATTGCAATCCGGCTTTCGATTAGGACATAGTTGCTCAACAGCCACGTTAAAAGTCCTAGATGACATTAGGAAGCCATACGATGAAGGACACACTACTCTCCTCTGTATGCTAGATTTCTCGAAAGCGTTTGATTCCGTAAATCATATATTACTATGCCAAAAACTAAAGTGCTGGTATGGTTTTTGCAATGACGCTGTAGAGCTAATACAATGCTATTTGTCCAACAGAAAGCAAAGAGTATGTGCTGGCGAAAGGTGCTCTCTATTTAAGCCTGTCATCAGTGGAGCACCCCAAGGGTCAGTTCTTGGCCCTCTACTTTTTTCAATTTTCATAAATAATATTTTCTTATCTTGTAAAAATGCATCTATGCAGATGATGTCCAGCTAAACCTTTCGCGCAGAACTGGTCTCTTGGAAGATTTATGTTGTAGAATAAATGAGGATCTTAATGATATCAACTGCTGGGCCATACAAAATTGTCTTAGACTTAATCCTTTCAAATCCTATGTGCTGCCTATTAGTAGATATAAAATTAGGCTTGCCATACGTCAGGATTTAGTCCGGATTGTCCGGACTTTTCAACCCTGTCCGGACTTTGTCCGGACTTGCGATTTTGTCCGGACTTGCGCCAAACAAATTAAAAAAAAATTAATTATAACTTTCGTTGGAAAAAAAGCTCTCGTGTGAACACAAAAACTAAATTGTTCATTTAGAATGTTTCTGAAACACCCTATTTAAGAAACTAATGAACTGTCAAATTATCCGTTGTTATCTTGTCGCTTGGTGTTTGCAAGAAGTTTTCATTTGCTTTTGTCCTTTTTGTTTTGTAAATTGCTGTGAATTGGAGGTTTGGTTAAGTTTGTATTTTGTATTGGAATAAATATATTTTATCTTGTTCTACTCCGATATTAGATTTTCAGTAAGTTTGGGGATAATAATGCCCAGGAGGAAGTGTCATTTTACTGCCAAACTGAAGGAAGAGTTCCAATTCATTAGAAATGATACAAATACAAGCGACAAAGCTATTTGTACAATTTGCAAAGGTATTTTTAGCATTGAGCATAAAGGGCGAGCTGATATTATTCATCATATAAAATCGGACAAACACACATGTGCTCAACAGGCACAACAAACTGTTTCTGTTTCGAATTTCTTCAAGAAACTGGAGCCGACTTCGGAAGATCTTCTTTGTGTGGCCAAAGAAATTGTTTTTGCTTATCACTGCGTAAAACATGATCTTAGTTTCAATTCTTCAGTTTGCACCTCGAAACTAATACAAAAACTCTATGATACGAAGTTTAAAGCAGGTAAAACGAAATTGGAGGCTTTGGCTGTAGGTGTGATTGGGCCCTTCGTTTTTTCCGAAGTTTTAGAAGAACTTAAGACGGCGCATTTTATATCGATTACAATCGACAGCTCCAATAGGAATGATATTAAATTAATACCAATCCTAGTTCGATATTATAATCCCACTTACGGAGTCAGGGTTAAACTTCTTTATTTTGATGAAGTACCTGGAGAAACATCTGAGATTGTTAAAGACCATGTCTTAAAGGCCCTGAAAAAACATGAAGTCGAAACAAAAGTCGTTGCTTTATCAGCCGATAATACAAATACAAATTTCGGTGGTGCAGCTAGACGCGGCCAAACTAATGTATACAGAAAGCTGGAAATGGAACTGGGCCGGCCAATTGTTGGTGTAGGTTGCTCAGCACACATTTTGCACAATACTGTGCAGACAGCAGCTGATAGTTTACCTCTTGATATTGAGCTTATTACAGTAAAAATATATAAACATTTTTATATATATACAGTGAGGAATACTGCTTTGAAAGAAATTTGCGAAATCGCTGAAATTGAATACAAAAAACTACTGTCTCACGGCAACACGCGTTTTTTAAGTTTGCAACCGGCAGTTAATCGCATATTGGAAATGTACAATGCGCTTAAAATTTACTTCGAAAGTCTCGACAATTGCCCTCAAATAATTAAAACGTATTTTACTGACCCTATGAACGAGATATACACCCTTTTCTTACATGGAAATCTCTCTGTTTTTCAAAATGCAATTCTTAATATTGAATCAGATACGATAAGCGCAACTGAAACAGCTAGTATTTACAATAACTTAATCAAGAAACTTGAGAACCGCAGGTTAGAAGCGTTTATCCCGTTTGCTGCAAAACAACGTTGGCTTCAATTCATGCGTGAACATTCCAGCGCAAATGAGGTAGTTTTCAAAGAAAACATCTTGCGTTTTTATGATGTTGCCTTGAAGTATCTAGCTAAATGGCAAGACAATTTTAAAGAAGTTTTGCAATTCCAGTGGGTGACTATTGAAAAAAGTATTATTTGGGAAGATATTGAAAAAAGTATTTTATTTATTAAACACCACTCGCATATAACAGCATATGAAATAGATGCAGATGAAATTTTTGATGAGATCAGTTTAGTAAACCAAATAATAAATATTGAAAAGCTCACTGAAAATTGGGTAAGAGTGTCATGCGAAAATAAATGGATGAGAATTACTAAAATTGCACGAGAAACAAATATCAGCATAAAAAAGTTAATAATGGTTGTTGAGTTTGTATTGTGCATCCCAGGAACTTCTGTCATCGTGGAAAGAACATTTTCACTTATGAAACATCTATGGACGTCGGATCGTGGTAGATTGAGAATATCTGTTGTTGCAGCTCTTTTAAATATAAAAATTAATAGTTGCGAAGACTGTTCTGCCTTCTTCGATAAAATAAAATCAGATGCGCAGTTCTTAAAGAAGGCAATTTCATCAGAAAAATACGAGTAATTTTCCTCGTATTTTTCTGACCAAAAGAAAGGAAAAGCTTTAGAATAGATGTGGGCGGCAACTTAGTAGCCCCACATTTGACACCTACTTAGTGCAAAAATAATTTTAGTTTTTTGTTTGTTTTTTAAATTATTTATTTATTGTTTGAATTGTTTCTTTTTTACAATAATTTCATTAATATATTCTTTTGAAATTGTTATTTATTATTGAATAAATCAATAATTATTGAAATATATATATCAATATTTGAAATATATAAATTTTTGTATTCTTTTTAATTTGAAAGCAGATTTCGTATTCACGGTTATAAGAAGAGAAATACCCGTTGCTTCTGAAACGAGTGCAACAAAATAAAAAATTTAAAAAAATTAAAAATTAAAAAAAAAATGTGTGAGAAAAAAACACTCACTACAACGCCCCCCCCCCCCCTCCCCAAAAAAAACATAAACAAAAAAATGTCCGGACTTATTTTCCAAAAATTATGGCAAGCCTATATAAAATAATAGTTGATGACCTACCGGACTTACTTATAGGAGACCACAAACTGAAACTTGTCAGTAGCATTAAAAGTCTTGGTTATCACATAAACTCGTCCTTACCATGTACGGATCATATTAATAACGTAGTGCGCAAAATTTATTTTACCCTACGCAATCTCAAAATGTCAGCTAAATTTACTCCTGTAGACGTTCGACTTAAACTTGTCTTGCAATTAATAATGCCCATTATAACATATTTTGAGGTTATTTACAGTAAACTTGACTCGCGTTCAGAACATAAGTTGCAAGTTGCGTTTAATCATGCCACGCGATATGTCTAAAATATTCAAAGATTTGACCATATAACTCAGTTCAAAAAAAGGATCCAAGGCAAGAAATTGTATTTTCCTACATGGACTTATTTACTCCAAAACTCCTTGGTACCTCTTTGAAAAACTCAATTTTTGTCAGTCAGTAAGAATGAACATTTTTTTAATACCAACATGGTATTATTTAAACTCTACTAGGTTATTTTTCATTAATGCCATTAGATTATGAAATAGTTTACCAAACACTATTAAATCTTTGGAAAGAAAAGGTGACTTTAAGCAAGCCATATTTAACTACTTCACTTAAAAGTTGTGTGTGGGAACTGATAGAAATCATTTTTCTCTTCTGTATCTATGTTCTATGTCTCTATGCTCTTTTTCTCCCTTTTCCAGCTGTTTATTCCATAAATTCTTTAAACTCTAGTTATTAAATTAGAAAAATAATAATTTTTTTACAAATTTTTTAAATTTTTTAATTTTGCCGCAGGGCATTCCCTTATGGAGTGTCCGGTATGACGATCCCGCGGATCCTGAGTCATTGCTCTTGTTTTTAACTCTATTAATGTACTTATATATCGGTCCAAATCATTCTAAGTTTGTAAAATCCTGTGAAAAATGTAATCGTTATGATTAAGTTATAAAAATAAATCTTAATAATAATAATAATAATAATAAATCCTCTATCAAAACTAAATTACAATATTAATATACAATATAATATTATAATTAAGCTTTTATCTTTGTATTTCAAAAGAACATGTTCTTAAAATACTAATATTGGATATCAAATAAATAAATCGAAAAAAATCGAATTAGCTTCTCGTGTCCAGCAATTACAAAGCGTCTGAAAGTAAAAAGCCAAAGTGCATTCTTGAGTTAAGGGTAGTAGTTGAGCACTCAACCTAGGCTAAAAAAAAAAAAAAAAAAAAAATGGCATGCGTTAAAAAAAATGTACAAAAAACCCTCTTTTTGCCGAAACTTTCAGCCATACAAAAAAAAATAAAGTTTTTTGGCTTTCTATAGGTCTAGTGCTTAACAGTGTCTATAGTTTCGAGAAAAACGCGATTAAAGATTTAAAGGTTCTTGAATATCACGCGACATACGAATATAATATATGTTATAACTTTTTTCTATTTGATATTTTTTTCTAAAATTTGGATACGTATTTTTAAGACCTTAAAGAACCATATTCTAACGAAAAAGAAATTAATTAAAGTTTTTTCCTAAATGACCTCTATGTTTATTATGTTGACTTTATATGATTTAAATACAAATTCTAAATGTTTGATAGTTTAAATCATACTTGATTTTAAATACAAATTCTAGTTGTTTGACAGTTTAAAATCGTTTATCGAGCTTAAGGTCAAAGTTAGAAACAATTAATTGTTCTAACGAATTTTTCTAAAGAAACAACAACAACAACAAAGTTTTTTCAATATGAAAGGAAAAAAACCACTAGCAAATTGATTTTATTGTACAATTTCTGCGTGCTAAACGCGTCATCAGAAATCTTTGTGATTGCCCGTGCAAGCGCGTAGACGCACTGCACCATCGGGGCGATGAGATTTTGAAGCTTCAATTTCTCATTTTTTCCCTTAATTTCATAATGCCACATTTGTTGTTGTATTTCTGTTTTACTTTAGTTTCTATGCCTATATTATATGTAGTCCAACAGCCTGCTGGAATTCTGCACTAACAAAGCATGTTTACTGATGAAGTATGATTTAAACTATCAAACATTTAGAATTTGTATTTAAATCATATAAAGTCAACATAAAGAAATTAATTTTTAATTTTTTACACACTCTTATGCCTTTTATGCACTCTTTCACTATCAGTGGCCAGTTGTCAATCAAATTAAAAATAACAACATGTTGACATTTTTTCTAACTTTGCCAATCTCGGAAAATTAAAAACAAATAAACTATTAAATGGAGCTATGCAGAAAATGTTCTAGAGTTTTATTAAGGTGGCATTTCACGTGATAAACTTTTGTGTCGCCATAAAAATGACATAGTGAAAACCAAGCATAATAGTACCTTAAGCTTAGTATGCTGTAGTAACGAAAATTTTTGGGCATATAACTCTACACGCGAAATTTTGGTGTAGAGTTAAGATTTTTGTGTGGAGAAAAAGCACTTGCTGTTCTGGTTGACAGATTAATATTTTTATTGCTGCAATTTTATATCCTATAAAAGGCAAGACTACACATTAATAAACTATATAAATGTATCAATAAATTTGTTTAATAACAAATTCAATACTTAAACAAACTTACTGCTTATTTTTTATTGTTGAATGGCAAATTTCCGCGCCAATTAAATGTACGGGCATATAATCGACAGCGAAATTTTGAAATTTCAACTCTCCACTCACGAATAGAAATTTGGCAATATAGCAATAATTTTCGCTTCTACAACGTACCAGCTGGCGAAAAAAAATTTCGCTGCCTGCTCGTTGTCAAAAATCTCAATGCATTTCTTATGGAAAATTTTTTTTCGTTCCTACAGCATACTAAGCTTTAAACAACTTCAAAGGTTTCGCACGGCAACTTGTTCATACCGCAATAGGTAAAAGAAAGATAACATGGGAGTGATAACATTCCTGCCCTATAAATCACCTAGCCATTATAGTATTGTACCGGTTCAACTACAGAAAATCCTTCTGCATAAAAATTTCGAACTTCTCGAATTTTCTGCAGCTACCTACAGTTAAACTTTAGCTAGTAGTAAAGGTTTAAGGAAGTAAAGTTTAGAGGAAGTTGGATAGATGTAAAGGTGGTTTTCATATCCTAGGCATTTGTATGTTATGCCTAAAGTGACCATTTATTTCTCCTCTTAAAGCGCGACAAATTACCTTTGTTTTAAGGAATAATAATTTAAATTATTACTTTTAATTACAGAAGATATATGACGATTTTAAATAATACCCAATAAACACAAAAACAAAATCCCGAAAACGGATTCGGAACGAGTACGCTGTAGCGGATCAGAAAAACGTTCGCTTTATTATACAAAAAAATGTTTGATATAAAAACATATTATGAATTAAAACAGTAGAAGAAAAAAGTTGCAACCAAAAGTTTATAATAAGTTTATTATTTAACACTTCTATTTTTTAATTTTTTATATTTTTTTAATTTTTTTTTATTTTTATTAACATTTTTTTTTTATGTAACGAAAGTTTTGGTTGAAAGTTTTTCCTCTATTGTTTTGATTCATGTTTGTTTTTATTACAAAATATCCGCGCTAAATTTTTTCAAGATCTTCATATTGAAATGTATTAGGCTTGGTTTTCACTATGTTATTTTCAGTGGTCAGTTGTTGTCAATCAAATTGAAAATGACAACATGTTGACATTTTTTCTACATTTGGAAATCTTGGAAAATGAAAAACAAATAAATTATTAAATGGAGCTATGCAGAAAATGTTCTAGAGTTGTATTAAGGTAATATTTCAGTTGATAAAATTTTGTGTCGTCATAAAAATGACATAGTGAAAACCAAGCATTAGTAAAAATGAGGCCGCTACGAATACATATCGAAACCGACTTTTATACTATTTATACAAATACTTCGACACGTGACTGAAGTTTTCTCCTTAAGATAGATTTTCTCGAAATTTTAAATATATAATAATAGTTTAATATAATAGACAGAGGATGTGAATGAAGGCACCTCTTATATAACTGCAAGGATTATATACATTTATACATATTTTAAAATATATTACTTATGTATATTACATAAATAAATTGTAAGGTAAATTAATTTCATTCACTATTAATATCACCTTTTTTGCTTAAGATTTAATATCACATGTTTCTACAGCTTCTGCCACATTAAGAACATCCTACACAAAAGTTTCAGTTGGTAACTCCCTCCTTTCGTTCTGTAATATCGCAACGAACCAATAATTTGGTCTAAGTGGGCTGGTTTAAATACCTGCAGCTACCTTATCCTAATCTAATATCACCTTAAAAAAATATCAATATTGCTAGATATAAATACTAATAAAACTTAGTGTTTTAATAGATATAAAATTAAACTGCACACAATGTTGTTTGATATTTGTATACGTACCCTGTAAACCATATGAGTCTTTTAAGACTCTTTTATCACTCATTTGTAGGAGCCTGAGCCCTCATAATGAGCTCTTATAAGTTTCATAAAAGAGCAGTTTTTCCTTTTAAAGTGGTCCCTCTTTAAGAGCTCAAATAAGAGTATATAATGATACTTTTTTGACTCTCAAAAGTCATTTATTCAGACTCTTATAAGACTCTTTTATGAGTCTTATTTTGGCATTTTAAAACTCATAATAGACTCTGAAAAGTTTTAAAAATGTGCTAGTTCTCCTTTGTAACTCTTAAGAGGCATCAATATGAACACTCTTAAAACACTCTTAAAACACTCTTTTATTATTCCTATTTGTGCCCCTTCTTTATCTTTATAAAATAATCATTAAAGTGCCAAAAGTTAGCTTGTTTTCCATTGAATTTGCTCACTATTTATGTGCATTAATAAGAATCGTAAAATAAACAGCAGTTTTTTTAAAACAGATAACTTTTCACGTTCTGGAAAAAAGCTGAAGTTTTAAATTGTTATGTAAAATTTTATTTATGAAAACAGTGTCAGAAAAAGCGGATTACTCCTTGAAATTTACCGCTATTCCTTTGCTGAAATATGAAGTTGTACGCAGTTTTAAAAACACCTCGTTTAAACACGATTACGAAACCGAATAAAATTTCAAGTGAATGAACAGTATTTAAAAGAATGCTTTTTTTCTTTAAATTCCTACTCTGAAAGTGCTCCCAATTGGAAAATTTTTAGGAGCTCGTTTTTTGTAAGAAACACAAAAGAAACCTATAATCAAGAGGCTTTGCAAAACAAACTCTTAAATTCGAGTTTTTTCAGAGCCCTTAACTGAAGTACTCCAAAAACAATCCGAAATATGTTCTTTTCAGGAGTGTACGTTATGAAAATACAAAAGATAATCTTTAAAAACTCATAAATAGGAGGGAACTTATAAAATCCTCTTCAATAAGGCTCTTTTCAGAGTCCGAATTATGAGCGCTCCGAACTTGGTTTAAGGGGTATAGTTTTTTAGTATTTGTATTTGTATGTATCTGTACTGACGCGGGAAAGGAGCTGAATTTTTACTCGTGACTTGTTGCCCCACTTTGCGATCATTCCAATCTTTTCATATTGGCCGCTCTTTATGCTCACTTACAACATCTTCAATATTTACGTATGTGTTGTAATTCGAAGCATTGATTTCGTCGGCTCATCGCGCAGCGGCAGAAAAAAATATGCATAGCATTGCTGTTGTTTGTTTTTATTGCTGCTGCGTGTATTTGGTTTGAATTTTCTAGTTGGTTTGAGTATTTTGCTAACACTCGATTTTACTCCCTATATGATTTTCATACTACGGGCTATGTAATAAATCGATTCTAACCCTGCAAGCATTTGGAAGACGATTGGAATAGAAGTTGATTTTGCGAAGCACTTGCGATTCGTCAAGAGTTCTTTGGAAGATGAATCAATTTTCGTTCGCCCAAGCGATGATTGCGCGATTCAAGAAAACTCATAAAAATCTACCTTCGCTCATTCCGGCGATCGTTGGAAGATGGATCGCTTTTCGATCGCCCAAGCGATGAATGCGCGATTCAAGAAAAATGTTCAAAATCTTCATTCGTTCATTCCGGCGATCGTTCATTCCGGCGATCGTTGGAAGATGGATCGCTTTTCGATCGCTCAAGCCATGAATGCGCGATTCAAGAAAAATCTTCAAAATCTTCATTCGTTCATTCCGGCGAACGTTGTGATGGCTTTTTTAAAAATGAAGAAGGCTTTTTTAAAAATTTACAATCGATTATTGGAATATTAAGCAGGCTATTCTTTATACTTCTTCACTAAAAGTAATCAACAAAAAAATTTAAAAAAATTATTTTTTGTGTTGAATTGCCGTATGGAAACGGAAAATATTCATATCAGCACGGCGGTCGATTTTTTTGCTGACCCATTTGGCAAAGAATATCTGCTATAAAACAACCTGTTCAACAAAGACGCTTCACAACAAATCACTAAGGAACCCTATAAACGATTCGTTTGCCTCTCTTGTCGGCGAATCGCTTAAGACCTTTTTTGCCGAACATTGGCGTCGGAAGCGGGGGGAAAGGGGGGCAGTTGCCCCCGCACTTTTTTAGCTAGATAAACAATTTAAAAGGAAAAGTTATTCAAAATATCAGTTTTTTTACAACGATAATATTTTTGTATTATATATTTTCCTCTTCTTTCTCTCTTCTTCATGTTTCATGTGAAGAAATTTTGGTGAACTTTTTTTGCACCACCATTTGTACTGCCCCCCCATTTGTACTGCCCCCCCAGATGAAATTCGCTTGCGACGCGCTTGTTGCCGAACCGTGTGCTATTCTGCTCGCGAATTGCGAAGGACTTCTCTTGGCAATTCGTTTAATAAACTTCCCAGCGAATCGCTTAAGACCCCTCTCGGTGATTCGTTAGCAAATCGCTTCCCAGCGAATCGCTTACGAGTCCATTAGGCGATTCGTTCGCGAAGAAGATTTCCTGAGTTATGCGCATCTGATTTCATCGTAGTTCATCTTAAATTGTTTGTCAGGGTTTTGACTGCAACATTCACTAGAATTATTAAGTTTGGTTACAATTTGATCTCCCTAATTTCACGCCGTCATTTTCAACCATTAAGAATTGTAAGCCCCGTTGGTAAGAATTGTAGTGAAGGTTGAAGGCTTAAATATGTTAAAATATTAATGGAATTTCTTTATCCTTTTATATATTATCTTAAAAAAATAATAAAAAGTAGACAGAATATTAATGAAATTAATGAATTCATTTTATATGAAGATCATGATATGAATGATGGACACAGTTAATATCATTTCTGATCTCAATTTCTCTGACTTTGTGTCGAGTGACTCTACGAACTATTCTGATAACAGTCAATATTTGTCTCTGTTATTTTCTTTCGTTCTTAAGATTAATGTAGAACTAATTCAAACCTATGTATTAAAATAAAATTTTTTTTAATTAATAAACTTAATTTAATTTTGTGTGGGAGGCGGGAAAAGAACGTGGCCAATCTGAATAAAATAATTATATGATAATTAAGTGAAACCAGTTAAAAAAACAAGTTAATTTCCTTTCTTAGGCTACCCGCAGAGTAAACGCCGAAGCAAGCAGGCAGGCAGGCAGGCCCTGTGAAGAAACGAGATAAAAAAATAACTTTTTTCTCGCTTGTTCACATAGTTTTCCTGCGCCTGTCTGTCTGCCCGTCTGCTTCGGCGCTTACTCTGCGGGCAGCCTTACACTTTCTACAACTGGAGACATTGCACTCTTATTCTTCGTTTTATATGGGAGGTTAGCAAAGGGCGTGGCAGATCTTGATGAAAATTGTATATGATAATTATTTAAATGCAGTTCATAAAAAATTAGTTAACTTTTTTTTCTAATACTTTTTACAAATCGAGATGTAGCACTTTTATTCCTCATTTTGTAAGGGAGGTGGGTGAAGGGCATGGCAAATATTTATGAAATTTACAAATGGTCATTTTGTGTATATACCAATAAATAAAAAATTAGTTAATTTGATTTTTCAACTTTATACAACTCAAGATATTGTTTTTGTATTGTTAATTTTGTATGGGAAGTGGACAAAGGGAGTGGCTAATCTTGATGAAAATTGGTGTGACGTTGTATAGTTATGAAATAATGACACATGCTAAATTTCATGTACCTACGATGATTCCTTCTATTTTTTCCCTCATCCCATAGACCTCGTTGCACTGTGTGACGCTTCAATTGTAATAGCATACTCTTAGGGCGCGTTTATAGTAGCGACTTGTTGCTTTACCTTACCGAACCGAGAGGTATAAGGCTGAAAAACGCTGCTCATACAATCATATGAAATTAGCTCCAACTGCATATAGTGCCAGCCGAACAAGCAGCTTAAAACAACTTGTGCGCTGATATTCAGAGTACCGATTGTTGCTTTCTCGCTCGCTCGCACGTTTTGCATGTGCTAAGTTTAATTTCTTCGTTTTTTCGTGTTATCAAATGCAAGTGGTATCAAATGAAAAAAATCAAAATTAGCGATTTGTGGGAAAATCAATCATTTGACATCAATCTGTTTGATGTGTATGCAAAACATAAAAATAATTAGATGGTGGTCAATGAAGCCATCAACGAGTCTGTGTAATGCATGCAAACAAATATTTTCTAACACATATAAACGATTAATGTCCAATGATTGGTCGTATAACAACCCTGTAGAAAAATCAACTAATTTAAAAGTAATTTAAAAAGTCGTTTTTTGCCAACCACAACTAGTTGAAATTCTGACTTTTTCCATAGAACGAACTAACATATTTTGTATGGTGATGTCCGCTAAATAAGTTAATTGACTTTCGTCTGCATATGTTTTCAACTACTTGTTATATTAGTTGAATTTTAATAATTTTGTTAACTACTTTAAAATAAATCAATTGAAAACCGCATATATTTTACACTACTTGTTAAATTGGTTAAATTTAAATTATTTTTTTAATTATTTTAAAATAAATCAATTGAAAACTTGTTTTTAAGTAGTTTCTCAATTACTTCATATATAATGCAATTAAAACTATTCAAAATTGAAATGGATGCCGCATTAATATAATTCAAAGTTGTTCATAAACTAGTTTATTTTAAATTAGTTTTTTAATTAGTTGTTTTTAGAAACAAGTTAGTTTGTTTCTATAGGGAAGGCCACTGAAATCAGCACAACACAACTGCAAAAAATTCAAAACAAGCTGTAACAGAAAGTGACTTAAAGCAACTTACAGTGGCTTAAAGTGTGTTTCAGCATAGTTTTTCGTCCGCTGGTTTGAGGAAAGCAAGAATCACACATGAAATCACATGACTTGTTTCATGCTTCGATTGCAAAAATAAATAAAAAAACGTAATATATGCAAACAAACTCAAAATAGTCAAAAACCAGACAAGTCAGCGACTTAAAGTGACTTAAAGCAACTTGCAGTGGCTTAAAGTGCGTTTCAGCATAGTATTTTTGCATTTTCGTCTCTTCACTTGTTGTCCGCTGTTTGGAGGAAAGCGAAAAGCACACACGAAATCACGTCACTTTTTTCGTGCTTCTATTGCAAAAATAAACGAAAAAGAAACGTAATATATTAGGGTGTCCCAAAAAAATATTTTTTATTTTATTTTGACAAATGTCAGTGGCTTTTATACTTCCACTTGACCTTAGAAACAGCTTCTGTGAAGCGCATCTCAATTTGAAAGGGTTTAGAGGTAGCGAATTCATTTTCTAATTTTCCCATACGATTTATATGGGAAAAAAACAGTTTGGCTGGTGAATTGAATTTAGAGCCATTATCTTTTAAGCAAAATTGTTAAAAAAAACGTGTTTCCTCAAATTTTGTCTGTTATGACATATCCAAATTTCATTTCCATCGTATTATTATTTGGTGGCTGCCCAAAACCATTAAAAAATAACAATATAAGTACAAAAAAACTATTTGTTTTTATCTTTTAATCCAGAAATATATAACAACCCTATGAATTTTTTCGTCATTGTGCATTCCAATTATCATTATCTAAAATTTAAGATCAATAACAATAATGAAAATTGAGTACTCTAAGAGATATTGATTATTAATGAAATAATTCTAAGTAAAAGTATTCATTTATATAGGTAACTCTATGAAGTGAGCCTCAGACAGACCACCAAATAATAATCAGATGAAAATGAAATTTAGATATGTCATAACAGACAAAATTTGAGGGAATACTTTTTTTAACCATTTCGCTTAAAAGATAATGGCTCTAAATCCAATTTACCGGCAAAACTGATATTTTCCCATATAAATCGTATGGGAAAATTAGAAAATGAATTCGCGACCTCTAAACCTTTATCAATTGAGATGCGCTTCACAGAGGGTGTTTCTAAGTTAGAAAGGAAGTGGAAAAGCAGCGGATTCAAACACGATTTTTTTTTGGGACACCCTAGTAATATATGCACACAACAAAAAGTAATCAAAAACCATCTGCAATAAGTCAGCGGCGGTAAGCACGCACTATACGCACTACCAGCTGCTTTTAGCTTGACGCGCTTTCAGCTCGGCTCGGCAAAGCAACAAATCGCCACTATAAACGCGCCATTAGAAATAAAACATGCCTTTAAGACCCACAACCAATTAATTGTTTGGCAAACGCACTTCAACTATAAGACAAATAAAATAATTTGGCAACCAGCTGTATATGAAAATTGTTGATTTTTGAAAAACATCTATCTGAAAGGAAATTAATTGCTTTTATAGAGTGGATTTTTTCCCAAGCTACTTTTCAGCAAACTAAATCTAAACTATCAAAATAATCTTACCACATTTTTGTTTTCTTATCAAATGAAAGTTTCTATTGTATTTAGAAAGAATTATCATTCACAGTAACGAGAATATTTCGGCGAAATTCGATTATGATCATAAATTAAAAATGTTTGGAATTTCCAATAAAAATTTGTTAGACAATTACTTTTATCAAAAAGAAGATTGCCACATTTTTTCTTTAAAAAATAAATATAAATAAATTGGCCATTTCAGCCCCCTAGAAAGGACTTTTATCGAGCTTCTATTGATCAATTGTGTTGTGCGTGTTATTAAATGTTTAAACACAAATGATCGAGAACTGGACCTACAAGTTTAATGCCGACTCCAAACGGGCTCTGTTCTCAAGAAGCTTTTCATGACAGTTTTTACTCTCTGAGGTTTGCCATTATCTGTAGAGAGGTGCCGACCGAACAGAAAAACATTTTGTCTGAGCCGGAATTGAACCCGGGCTACCGCGGGGCCAAGCACTCTACCCACTAGGTTACGGCCGCCACATTTTTTCTTTAATAGTTCCTTATTTCTAAGGTACCTCTTTTAATAAAAAAAAACTAAGAATGTTAATACTACACCTAGTGATAAAAGCAAGTTGGAATGTAAGCGGAGATATTCCAAACAAATAGAAACTTCCTGAGAAATCTAAGATACTATTAATAACATTATGTTGCTACCGCTTCTTGTAGACCTTTAGAAGTGCTTTATGATAATTGGGATAAAACCATCGATAGGAACCTCAGATAAAATTTAAAAAGATACTTTCAAGTACAAAGCTGAAGCAGACCTTTAAAGTTGGTCCAGCTATAAAGAAATCTTAATCGATAGCAAATCTGAACCAAATAAACGATAGCCGAAATGAACCGATTTCTTAGAGTTTTCATATGCAATTATAACTTTAACCTAACTAATTTCAGTGACCTTTTTCTTACCCACAGCACGTTATTATACTTGAATTGAAATTCTTGGCAAATAATTGTGTAAAAATATTGCCACAAATTTATAGCTATGAAATATGCGCAGGAATGTAAGACACAATTATATGCAGCAGCAGCAGCAGCAGCAGCTGTAAGAGAGGCAATAAAACTGTGTTTGTAGAAATTGATATATTGCTGAATTCAGCTGCATTTTGACCAAAATTTATGGTCAACTATTTTTTTGAACAAGTCACATAAAGCTTAAGCGCGTTGTCGCATAGTAAATAAATGCTTGGGCTGTTGTTTTGGTTTTTTATTAACATTTTTCTAAGGCTGGCAATAACATGACAGCAGTAGCAGTACCAACAACAACAACAACGACAAGATATAGCAACAGCAGTTGCTTGTTTGAAATTTTTCGTAATTTTGCATGATTTTCGTTTATGTCTTTTAGACATATTTTATAATTGTTGCTGCTGCTGCTGCTGCTGCTGCTGTCAATGCTGTTGCTGTTCTATTTTGTGTATAGTTTCTGTTTCTCTTATATTTGGTGTGCTTTTTTTGTTGTTGTTGTTGGTGCTGTTGTCAATTGCTTGCTTTGCATGCCCATCACAATTTTCCCTCCAATAGCAATAACAGCTACAACAAATGTTACTTGCTGCTTGCTTGGTCTGCGCAAAAAGGTGTGTCCGCTATGTTTTTCCCAGTCAAGTTCGTTGCTGTTAAGTCACTGGTGTTGTTGTTGCTGCTGCTAGAATCTCTTAGCGGCGGCACGCAAAGCATTCCGGCGAATTAGGCTTGGATAACTTGTTGAGTTATGAAGTTATTTTATATGTTGCGCTCAGAGCTGGTTTTTTATTGTTTTTTTTATCTATTTTTTAAAGTTGTGCTAATGGTTTGAAATGGAGTTATAGAATTTTTACGAATCTTTTCCGCATTTCAAGTGGATCTTCTATATATTCAATGATTTTTCCAATTTTAGTAAATAGTAAAAATATTAGAGGGCGAACAGCGGTCGAACATTGGCCGCATGGCCATAAAAGGCTCGAACATGACCTAAAAATAATCTAAGAATCCTAGCGGCTGAAATTTGGGTCGAACAACGGCCGTACAAGGCCTAAATTAAGTTGAAATGCCGCTGTACGCCCGTTGTGCGCCACCAAATTTTTCAAAGCTCTTATTCAACAGGAAACGTATGCGCAGCAATAAAAGCAAGCCTTATTCGATAGCTAATATTGATAGTATCGCCATTTATGTGCGGTCAACCATTATTTTTATTATTACTATGTGTTTGTTGTAATTTTTTAAAGTTGTGCTAATGATTTAAAATGGAGTTACAGAATTTTTACGATTTTTTTCGCATTTCAAGTGGATCTTATATATATTCAATGATTTTTCCAATGTTAGTAAATAGTAAAAATATAAGCGGGCGAACAGAGGTCGAACATGGGCCGCATGGCCGTAAAAGGCTCGAAAATAACTTAAAAATAATCCAAAAGCCTAGCGGCTGAAAGTTGGGTCGAACAACGGCCGTAAAAGGCCTAAATTAAGCTGTACTGCTGCTGTGCACTCGTTGTGTGCCACCAAATTTTTCAAAGCTCTTATTCAACAGGAAACGTATGTGCAGCAATAAAAGCAAGCCTTATTCGGTGATGCTAATATTGATAGTATCGCCACTTATGTGTGGTCAACCATTATTTTTATTATTACTATGTGTTTGTTGTAATTTTTTAAAGTTGTGCTAATGATTTAAAATGGAGTGATAGAATTTTTACGAATATTTTCCGCATTTCAAGTGGATCTTCTGTATATTCAATGATTTTTCCAATTTTAGTAAATAGTAAAAATCTTAGCGGGCGAACAGCGGTCGAACATGGGCCGCATGGCCGTAAAAGGCTCGAAAATGACCTAAAAATAATCCAAAAGCCTAGCGGCTGAAAGTTGGGTCGAACAACGGCCGCACAAGGCCTAAATTAAGCTGTACTGCTGCTGTACACCCATTGTGTGCCACCAAATTTTTCAAAGCTCTTATTCAACAGGAAACGTATGCGCAGCAATAAAAGCAAGCCTTATTCGGTGATGCTGATATTGATAGTATCGCCACTTATGTGTGGTCAACTAGTATTTTTATTATTACTATTAGTTTGTTGTAATTTTTTAAAGTTGTGCTAATGATTTAAAATAGTTACAGAATTTTAACGAATCTTTTCCCCATTTCAAGTGGATCTTCTATATATTCAATGATTTTTCCAATTTTAGTAAATAGTAAAAATATTAGCGGGCGAAAAGCGGTCGAACAGCGGTCGAACATGGCCCGCATGGGCCACTTGTGTGTGGCGATAATTTGTAATATTTTGCATTAGCTTGTGCCATGTTAAACATTCATTCAGCCCTATGCTGGCAACTTGACAATAGTCAACCAGTATTTTTATTATATCTATGTGTTTGTTGTAATTTTTTTATTCCAAAACAAAATTTTTTAAGCTCAAAAATAATAAATTTTGATAAAAATTTCCAACTGCTTTTCAGTTAGCAACAATTTCATTAAAAATTTTGGTTTTTTGAGCTTCAAATTTGGTTTTGAAATAAAAAATTTACAACGAACACATAGAAATATTAAAAATATGGTTGACTATTGTCAAGTTGCCAGAATAGGTCTGATGAAATATTTAACTTATTTCAGCATGAAGATACCATTTTCATTGCTAAGCTGCTCATTTTAATTGTGGAATTATCACTGTTCGGCCGATGTAGGGTATTCGACCGATGTAGGGCTGCTGTACAATCGTTGCACAGCCAAGATCAATTTTTTACGGCTGCAGTACGACCCTTGTTCGGCCGTTGTTTGACCAAAAAATCCTTTAAACGACCATTGTAAGCCCCTCGTAGGGCCAAGAAAAATATTTAAAATCAGGCCTTATTCGGCCACTGTTTGGCTTTAGCTAAAACGGTTTTAATTTTACTCGGGTTTCTATTGATCTTTTCTAAACAATAATTGAAAATAGTGAGAATCTTTGAAATCTATTTAAAAATTTGATATTGATGAAAGATGATAGTCAACTTTTTGTTGGTATCTGGCATAAAATTCTAACCGCGACTGTTTCTTTTCTATTTACCCCGTTGTCAATGAATATCCTCTTGAGGATATTTTGACTAGTTATAAACTAATTTTTCAACTTAATCTTAGTGAAATCACCTTAGACATAAATATTAAATATCTCTTAAGACTTTGAGTTTTCCAAAAGAGAATTCGAATTATTTTAAGAACTATTCACATACAGTTGCGAACAAAATAATAGCAGTACTCTTATATTCAGATAAGTTTGGATAAATAATACTAGTCTACAAATTTTGTATCCGGTAAGCCCATTATCATTCCTATATCTACTTTTAACCCTGGTTTCAAATCTGTACTCAGTTTTCTCCTATATTGTAACATTTTCAATACACAGGGTGCTTTACGTTTTTGGCACGTGTGTAGTTTTATTGATCTAGAATCTCAACTACTCACCATAAAATAAAAAAGTATTATTTTGTATTTTAGAAAAAATATCAGCTTTTCAATCAATATATCAACCACTATCATGTCATGTGCGGTAGTGGAGCAAAAATTTTGAGAGTATGTAACGAAATATCAACAAATTTTGTATCTTGTGTTTTAGCGGAGCTGTAATCAACCAAAGTTAGAATTTGGAAAAAACTGTTTATTAAGTATATTTTTACATGAAAAAAAGACATTTTAAGTTGGGACGATTACAGCTCCGCTAATATATCTTGTTGATATTTCGTTGGATAATTTCAGCATTTTTGCTCCGCTACCGCACATGACACGATTGTGGTAGATATATTGATTGAAAAACTGATATTTTTTCTAAAATACAAAAGAATACAGGGTGCGTACGGTTTTTGAGGACACTCTTACATGTGACTGCCATTTTATCCATAGTAACATGATCTTTTATTTCTTTTCACATAAACAATGGAGGACAATATCCTAACGCAAGAAATGAAAAGGCAAGCAGTGATCGTCGCTTTACACGCAGAGCACAGCGATCTTGAAACCAGCCGATTTTTTAAAGTCGCCAGATCGTTTGTTTATAAAGTTCGTCAGGAGTTGGAAGCATCTGGTGGCGATGTGGAAAGTACCGCTAAACGCAAAAAGCATAAAGAACGTTCGGACAGTGTTAAAATCCCACAATTTGTTCAACAAGTTCAAGACGTTATTGAGCAGGACCCTGCAAAGCCCATAAGGGCCGTCGCGTGGGACCTCAATGTTTCTGAGGGCTAAATCCGAAAAATTGTCCACGAAAACCTCCGGTACTAATCTTATGTGATGCGCAGGGGTCAGTTTATGTCGGCAAAAACTCAGGATCAGCGATTAGTTCGTGCAAAACGACTTTTAAACAAATTAAAACATCCTGACAGTCCGGATATGCTCTGGTTTTTTCCGACGAGAAGATTTTTGATCAGGATCAGAAAACAAGCCGACGAAATGACAGGTGGTTATGTTCAGATCCTTCAGATGTTCCTCATATTATGCACACAAAATTTCCTGCAACCGTCAGGTTTTGGGTGTAGTAAGCAATGAAGGGCACGTCATGCCACCCCATTTCTTATGCATTGCTTCGAGTGAATGCTGCCGCCTACATTGAGGTTTTAGAAACAGTTGTGAAACCCTGGATAAATAGCGTGCACTCTGAGAAGCCATATGCATTCCAACAGGACTCTGCGCTATCACACAAAGCCATGACGACTCAAGATTGGATATCCCAGAATTTGCATGACTACTTTACTCCACACTTGTGGCCACCTAGCTCACCGGACCGTAATATTCTTGATTATTACGTATGGGGCATGCTTCCCTTCGAGCTAGTCCCGAAATGAATAAGGAACACCTAATTCGAGCATGCAGACGTTTCCGATCGAGAATTGGAGTTGTAATTGCCGCGGACGGGGGTTTTATTGAATAATTGTTTAGTATAAGAGTCGATTAACTTGCTGCAAAATTTCAGTGAATTACAATTACTTTTGTTAAAAATTTAGTTTTTATAGCAATATATCCTCAAATACCGTACACACCCTGTCCTTTTTATTTATGGTGAGTATTTCAGATCATAGATCAATAAAACTAAACACGTGCCAAAAACGTAAAACACCCTGTGTATTGAAAATGTTACAATATAGGAGAAAACTGAGTACAGATGTGAAACCAGGATTAAAAGTACATATAGGAATGATAATGGGCTTACCGGATACGAAATTTGTAGACTAGTATTATTTATCCATACATATCTGAATATAAGAAGACTGCTATTAATTTGCTCGCAGCTGTATACCTTCAAAAATATTGTTGATTGACCCATAGACAAGGCAGCTAATTGAGCAATTACCATGCTGTAAAATTATCTTGATTAGTCAATCGGGTTTGGTAGAAAAATGTCCCTTCTAGCTTCTATTAAAAAAATCACAGTGAATATTTAAGCATAAAGTTTAATTTGTGTCAAATCACTGAATTATGGCAATCTTTAAAACTCACAATTTTATAAAATTACTATACTTGCACAAGCTGAGTAAAGCTTAACTCAACTGCAACTGACAGATCTGTCAGTTCTGTGTAGTTAAAGTATAAAATTTGATACGCATGACTTGACTCTTGACCGCTTCTGGCGTGAAGGTTTACACAAATTGAATATATTGTTTTTTTAAGGCTTAGATTTTTTTTAAGCTTTAAATCTTTTTGGAGTTTTGAGACAATTTTGCTTAACTGCGCTTACCTGAGCATTAAACAAATTTTATGACATTTTTTTTACATTTACCATAAGAATAAATGTTAAATAAAAATAATGTTTACCCCTGAACGAGTTTAAGATTGACTGCTTTTGCTGTTTTTCTTCATTCTAAAACTTGTTTTTTTTTTATGCGCGTGTAATTAAATTAAGATTAAATACCGCTTAAGTGCTCAATTTGTAATAAGTTGTGATCGTTCAAGTGTCGTTTATGGCCTGCGGTTGTGTACGTGTGAGTGTTTGATTGCGATTGTGTTTTGTGTTGTTGGTGTTGTTGCCTTTGCTAAGGAATTTTGTGGAATGCTTTTGTCTTTATAAAACACATATGTAGATATATTAAAAAAAACAGAGCAAACAAAGTTTTATTAACACGTACGTTTCTGTTATGTGATCCGATGCAGTGTTTGAGTGTTATAAAATTTCTGTTTGTACTTGTTTTTTCCTTTTTATTATATTGAAGTTATATTTTTTTTTAAAATTTTTTAAACTTGTATTTAAATTATCTGATTGTTACCATATAATTATTTTGTTGATTTGGTTTTTAGTGCTTTATAATCGTTTGTTGGCAATTAATTGCAAATGTTCTGCATTAACGATTCGATATAATGATTAATTTCCATGCCAGTTGTCGGTTGTTGTCATTCATTGGCCTTTGTTGGCTCAAGCTGTTTTGCTGGTTATGGCTTTAAAATAACTTTTAAGATACATGGCATCGACCGGGTGCTTACAGCAAATTTTATAATTTTTAAACATTATTGGCTAAGCTATAAAGCTCTTTATAATCATAATCGAAAAATTTCTAGCTTTGTGTTTCGTTTTCACTAGAGTCTTAGTGACCGATTTTGTGGTCAAAATTCTGAAAAGGGGTTGTGGGGATCGGTAATCATAAATTTATAGGCTTATTACTGTTCACAGCAATAAACTGCTGTGTCTTCTTACGAGTAGACACAACAGTCAAGAAGACACAACAGTTTCGAGCTATTATGGTTCACAACAATACGTTGTTGTCACGTTTGATTGTGGAACGTATGTAGAATTCGTTGCTTGACTGGTCCAGGGTTGTTTCTGAGAAAAGAAAAACGCATTCTTTAAAAAGTATTTTTTAAATAGCAAAAAGTAATATCTTGATAAGAATTTTTTGCGATATGAAAAGGAAATATTGTGAGCCCATATTTAAACCCGTTAATTTCAACTGGCGTTAAAAAATAGGATTAAATCTAGTATAATGAAATAGCTGGATTTTAAAATGTTTTTAAGTACAAGGAAGCAATTTTTTTACTAATATAATGGTGTTGAAAAAAAATTCCGCTTTCCTCTCTTTTTGGCCGAGAACTGCACAAGCCTACTTGAAGTCTATTTCAAGTACTTGCTTGAAATACAAGTTCAAGCTAGCTTGAGCTTGATAATTTTGCAAGTATGCTAGCTTACAAGCGAACGTCACGAAGTTTCAAATAAAGGACACATGAAAATACATATTATTAGGTGGCAACCCTATTATTTCAAAATTTTATAATTTTGAAATTCTGACAACGGATTAGGATTCAGCGACTCATTTTTGGTGTACCATTTTCTTTTTTGCCAGCCCCGCATTCATAAAAATACAAAAAATTAAGGTGGCAACCCTATCCACCATCTTGAATTTTAAAATTCTGACTTTAGATTTGAAATCAGCGACCCCTTAACGCTGATAAATGACGTTTAAATCTCTTGAAAAGATATATTATTAAGTGACAACCCTATTATTTCAAAATGTAATAATTTTGAAATCCTGACAATGGATTCGGATTCAGCGACCCATTTTTGGTATACCAATTTTTTGCCAGCCCCGAATTCATAAAAATACAAAAAATTAAGGTGGCAACTCTATCCTTCATCTTGAATTTTAACATTCCGACTTTAGATTCGAAATCAGCGACCCCTTAACACTGAAAAATGACGTTTAAAACTCTTGAAAAGACATATTATTAGGTGGCAACCCTATTATTTCAAAATGTTATAATTTTGAAATTCTGACAACGGATTCGGATTCAGCGACCCATTTTTGGTGTACCATTTTTTTTTGCCAGCTCCGAATTCATAAAAATACAAACAATTAAAGTGGCAACCCTATCCACCATCTTGAATTTTAAAATTCTGACTTTAGATTCAAAATCAGCGACCTCTTAACACTGATAAATGATGTTTAAAACTCTTAAAATACATTTTATTAGGTGGCAATACTGTGGTAAAAATTTAGGTGTCAACCCTAACCTCCATCTTAAATTTTAAAACTGTGACATTATATTCGAAATCAAATCCGTTGCCAGAATTTCAAAATTACAAGAATTCGCAAAAATAAAAAAAATCTAGGTAGCAACTCTATCCGCCATCTTAAATTTTAAAGTTTGACATCATCTTCGAAAAAAGTTACTCCTAAAACTTCCAACCACGAAGTCCACAGAATCCTTTAAAGTCCTATTACGCTATTTTCATAATTAATAAAGAAAAACGCAGTTTTAAATAAAATTTTCATTTTTAATATATTTCGTTTCTTCAACACAACACCAAATTAGCTGTCTTCAAAATTTGGCAGATAACAAGACAATAAAGCACAACTGCTGTATTGCATAGTAAGTGTATTGAAGACACAGCATTGTTGACAGACAACAGTGGAATGTGTTCAGTTGCTTTGTTGTCTATCGTAATAGCAATTTACACATTGAAGACAGCAATTACTGTTGTGTTGTGAACCGTAATAGGGCTATTATTAATGTCAAAATATTACAATCCTATCGTTTCATTAAAGTTTAATTGGTAATGAGTTCTTATTAAAAAAAGTACGTGACATACAGTGATGTGCAAAGAAATAGGAACACCTGTATTTTTGTATATAAAGCTGCATGAATTATGTACAAGGTGCCTCAGATATAGCATTAATTCCATCGAATGCTGATTCTCCTTGATTAGGCGAGTACAAAACTTTATGGATGAGGATCACTCCTCCCCCTCTTGGGAGCTAGTAAGTGATAACTTGAAAATATGTGTCTAAACGTCTTACTCTATATTTTATTTATCTCTAAACCGATCTCCAAAGTCAACAGCATCTTGAACATGAGACTACATGACCTTCAAACCAATGATACAAAAACCTTTTTTTGATAGTATCACACTAAAATCTAGCTGTTTTACGTGTGGTAATTAAAAATGAAAAAGTAGTTGTGTTTGCATTGTAAACTCAAGTACTATGTCAAAATCAAAAACCAAGTCAATAGAAATTTTTATTATTGAAGAAAAATTACATCATAAAAATATTCAAAAAAATTTATTTAATACTAGTTGATATACCCGGTGTTACTCGAGAGTCATTTATATAAACATTTAAATATACACTTCTCGATTAAATGCTTTTTAAATTCTGTAATAATGAAAAGCATGTTGAATTTTATTTTTAAGCTACCGTTAGAAAGGTAATTGAACGAACTTTAATCCAAAAAAGTTTTGAAAAATTTTTGTTGTTGGTGGTTCCATCTCTTGCGGAGAGCTAATTGAATTCAAAGAAGGGGTACGAAAAACATATTAAAAATAAAAAAAAAATATTTTTATATTTGCTTAATCTTAAATCTAGCAAAATTACCTTTTCTACAAAATAAAAATTATGGTGGAACTCAATGCGTCCTTGAGATATGGACATTTTAACATCTAAACAAAGGTTTATATTAAAAAATATATTGATATTGAAATATATATTTAATGGTATATATTAAAAACAGCGGAGATATTGGCATTATAAGTAAAAACTTTGATTTTCATATAATTTTTTTCTCATTCTTCGCTATCAATGCTTTATGAAAAATTCGATGTGCTAAAAATGATTGTACTAAAATATAGATTAGCTGCGTCTTTTTCTTGGGAGATCCGGATCATATCATCGCATTTGCAAGCAAAGCAAATACAACAAATGATCCAGCAATTGAGCTGGACATTTAAATTGATACAATTCTATGTTTTTAAGTGTTGAGAGCGCAACTGTAAAAGTAGACAACACTTAGCCGTTATTGAATAGACTACGACTGAATAAACTGGCAGTACTGTATTATTTCACATTCTAAAAGTTTGGTAGCACTAGCATTTTCGCAAAAAATTTCGTAAAACTTATCTGCTAGCTGCATAAGAACATCAGATATTATTCTGTAAGCACAAAATAGCGCCAACTGTCTGTAAACCCAAACGTGTGGGGTTAAATTTGAAGAAACTTTTGGTAGACTTCATTCGGCTATTCACCGCAAGGTGTATAGTTTGTACCCACAGTACTTACAAATGCGGCGCCATCTATCTGTGAATTTAAAGCACAGATCAAAACCAATGAAATAGTTGTGCTAACCAGATGCGCATATGTTTTATTATATCGCCATATAGCTAAAACTGATTGCATGAAACTTTTACAGCATTCTTATTCACAGTCATCTTTTCGATGAAATAGTGATATATATACAACATTTAAAGTACCATTGATTAAGAACTGAGTGACAACGGTGACACAATAGTGAGAAAAAATAGAGCCATCACAACAAAACAAATTTAACAGGAGGGAGGGCGGGGGGTGAGGAGGTAAAAAACTATGTAGATTACTATAAGGAAAATTTTATACAATCCAAAATTATCGTAATTACTCTAGACATAGAACTGCATTCTTAGATATAAATGGGAACGTTCCAATTATATAGAGAATTTTTAAACAAAACTTAGTTTTATTAATGGTCTTGTATGAAAAAATAGATTTTTAGCCATAACTAATGATTGGAAAGAGATATTGGTGTAATTTTTTCACATAAATAATTTTTGAGGCTTGACTTTTTTGTAGAAAATATAAAAACAACATTTTGGAAAAAATAAATTTCGCGAAAAAAATCAAAGGGGGTACCCTTGTTGTTTTGATGACTAACATAATAAAATAATTGTTGCGCTTAGCTGGAAGAATTTTTGCAAATAAATGCTATGTCATATGAAAGGTAGTCAGATTTGCTATTTTTAATTGATTTCATTTTTACAACAACAACAATTTTTGAGTCCTTTTTTGAGTAAAAAGTCAATATTTTGGACCTTTTTTGGCATACTCATAACACATATAAACACTGACTTAACGGTACAGTTCAACCTATTTTTGTGAAGTGATTTTATTGATCTTTTGAACAAAAAACATTTGAATGAAATATATTAATGGACAGCGGAGAAATTTGCATCGAAAGACCAAACTTTGATTTTCATGTCGTTTTTTTTCTCATTCTTAGGCAACGATGTTTTATGGAAAAGTCGTTGTACTGAAAATTTCTCTAATTTTGAAGATATGTCAGCGTTTTTGATGTCAAAATAACAAACAAATTTTAAAATTAAATACACTAAAATCTCCGATGGTAAAAAGTTTTATAATAACTTAATTACTGTTAGTTGAAAAATTTCAGAGGGGGCGTGGCAAAAACTAAGTATGGAACATTTTAAGTTGGGATGTACTTAGTATGTATACCTAGTATGAGAAAAATCCGTTGAGCCGTTTAGATATGTATAAAGGCCAAACAAACAAACAAACAAACAAATAGAAAATGAGTTTTGTTACTATAGATAGTCAATTGTATGAAAAAAAGATTCTTAGCCATAACTTTTGATTGGAAAGAGATATTGTGGTAATTTTTTTACATAAATTATTTTTGAGACTTGACTTTTTTGTAAAAAATATAAAAACAACATTTTGGAAAAAATAAATTTCGCGAAAAAAATCAATGGAAGAATTTTTGCAAATAAATGCTATGTCATATGAAAGGTAGTCAGATTTGCTATTTTTAATTGATTTCATTTTTACAACAACAACAATTTTTGAGTTATTTTTTGAGTAAAAAGTCAATATTTTGGACCTTTTTTGGCATACTCATAAAACATATATATACTGACTTAACGGTACAGTTCAACCTATTTTTGTGAAGTGATTTTATTGATCTTTTGAACAAAAAAATTCGAATGAAATATATTAATGGACAGCGGAGATACTTGCATCGAAAGACCAAACTTTGATTTTCATGTCGTTTTTTTCTCATTCTTAGGCAACGATGTTTTATGAAAAAGTCGTTGTACTGAAAATTTCTACAATTTTAAATATATGTGAGTGTTTTTGATGTCAAAATAACAAAAAATTTTTAAAATTAAATTAAAATTAAAATTAACAAAAAACTCCTCTAGTAAAAAGTATTATAGTTACAAAATTCCCGTTAGTTGAAAAATTTCGAAGGAGGCGTGGCAAAAACTAAGTATGTAACATTTTAAGTTAGAATGCACTTAATTGGTGTAACTAGTTTGAGCGAAATCCGTTGAGCCGTTTCTAGATTTGTATAAAGGCCAAACAAACAAACAAACAGAAAATTAGTTTTATTACTATAGATACGAGATATTTATTATCAGAGAATTCAACAATTTTTTTTAGAATTTAGTTGCTCATAACCAGGGCTAGGATTTCGATGACATGTCATCTTTTTTCTGTTGCTTCTGAGACATTTCCTGCTTAGTTAAAACGTCCATTTATATTTCCTAAATTCCAAATATGAAAAGTTTTTAGGACATTTTTTTGTAATTTTTCATCGATTTTAGTTTTCATGTCATTTTTACTAGATTTAGGGCATTTTTTAGTCATTTTTAGAGATTTTTAAGTTAATTTATTTTCATTTTTTGACTTTTTAATTTTTAGAGCATTTTTCGGTTTTTTAGGTCATTTTAGTGTAGTTTTCAAATATTTTTTTGTTTTTTTTTATACTAAAAAACGTCAAAATGCAAATTTTAAAACATATTCCCTTAACACTAGAGTCCCTCCAATCAAAAACATTACCTCTCGACAAAGGAGTAGCTTTGTTGATAGACTTCGATGAAAAAAAAAGCTCTGCTCGTGGTGAAACTGACGAAAGGGTATACAGAAAAATGACACAAGTATTAGATAAATATGCTCAGGATATGCTAGTATAAAATAAATTTTAATTTAGTAATGTTTTATTTTGAAGGCTAAATTTTTTGTTAATTTTTTATGCAATTGTTTGCATTTTTTAGGTAATTTTCTGCAGTTTTTAGGTCATTTGTGTCATTTTTGTCATTTTTTAGGTCATTTTTTGCAGTTTTTTAGGTCATCAAAATTCGAGCCCTGCTCATAACTTTCTTAAATGTGACTTTAGGCAAAATGTTTTATAAACAACTTAATGTCAATTTAATTAGCTCCTCAATAAGTCATAAACTTTGCAAATCGTATAAAAGATACATTAAATATGGAGTAAAATGTAATGCATTATTTTACTCAAATTATTATTTTACACCCTTAGGAGTTACGGGGTTATTTGGTATTTGGTTATTTGGTAACTCATGAAAAACTTATTTTAAGAGCTTATTTCAAAGGCAATGAATTGACCTTTCTAACGGTTTATCAACATACCCACCCGACTTATCTATTACCGAGCTGTGTTCGTGTGAAGATGAAATAAATCCATTGAAACTACAAAATTTCAAGTTTGAGAGCAATTTTCTCAGAATTTCGTGTAATAAAGCAAAATTTTTGTTAGCATTAAATTTACGATTTATTTAATTTTCTTTTTAATGACATCAAAATCATAAGCATATCTTTCACTACTTTTTAAAAAATGTTTATGGCAAAAGTTTTAATTGTGCACTTATAAGACATATATTGTTGGAAAGGTGGCTTTAATAGCTATCTAATAGTATATAAAACATATCGTTCATAGTTTTGATAAAAGGATTTGTTCATAAGAAGTTAGTGTCATGATTTTAAATCATACAAAGAGGTAAATTCATTCTATGTTCTAGTTTGCAAATATAACGAATTTAATTTCCTCCCAAAAGATAGATTCATACTTTGCGAAAAGTACGAATTTAACTTTTTGCGAATTAGAAGTATTGGTTTGAGTCTTCGCTAAGTAAGCGTCGGATTGACGAATTTATCTTCACGCACTTAATATTTCTTATGACTCTTCTAAAATTCATATAATTGAGCCTCAGTGTTGATAACACTGGCTTACATCAAAAATGCGTTTTGAATGCCACTACTAATTTTTTATGTAAAATCGGTTAATAGTTCTGAAAATTAGGTTATTTTTTAAAAAGGTTGTTCCACTTAATTAACGGTAGCTGCTTTGATGACAAATGTGCCCCAGCCTATTTAACTTTAACTTTAACTTATGTTTTGTTTTATGTGTAGGTATTCATACCTTAGCTTCGAGTAGGTACTTCTAGTGTTTTACGTAGATACTTTGTCAACTCATCTAGTGTCAATGTGTAAATTAAATGCCGGTTTATGGCATGTCAATAAAATACTTAAAACTACTCATTTCAAAGCAAATACTCACTCATACATTCTGACATACATACAGATAAACATGCAAGAATCTGTAGAAGCAAACAAAACCCAGAAAGACCTCAATAATTTAATTGTAGACGTTAATTAAACTTGAACTTGACATAAACTACAAGTGAGCAATGTTTACGTGACTGTTCTCTGAAATGTAAATGTTTTTTTTAGTTTTTATTCTTTGAGATTCCACCAAAAGTGACACTTAACGAGATATAATCACAACAGAGCTCAAAGCTCACATCAGTTGTATTTTTTTTTTGTAACAAGAGTTATTTAATAATATAATGAGGTAAAAATTAGAGAACTATAAAATACAGAAAAAAACTATTTTAGATGCATTGTGACGATAGCTGATGAAGCGAGGTAAGAAGAATTTGTTTTTTTTCCAAAACAATATGCGTAACCTTCAAAGATTTTGAAGGTATGCAGGTTTGTTGACATTTTATAATGGAAATCAATGGCCGCATTCAGCGCAGACAACAGTTGGCAACTGTTGTGTAAAAATTCGCTGAATGGTACAAAATTGGTAGCGCTAACTAAAACTGATAAAGTAGCGAACGCCTTTTAATCGAGCGAAAAAATTCTATGCTACATGAACACAACTGGTTGCTTAACTGTCAGACACTGTTACTGACGCTGCTTTTATTAATAAACGCAGAAAGAACGCAGCAAATTTAAGTGAGAAACCTTTGCAATTGAATTAAATTTACATAAAAATTAAATTGAATCTAACTTCTGACGTGTAGAGTAGCAACACATTCAGAGAAAAACATTGTGAACTAAGGTAGCGCTACCATTACAGTTCACAACAGTTGTCTACGCTGAATGCGGCCAATGATTTTATTGACATTACTGGCTGGTTTCATGGGAGATTTTTAGAGTTATGGGATAGATTCATGAGCTGTCAGAAAGCACATTTTATTTTTTTAATGATCAAAGAACCAAGGCATGCGCCTTATACAAACAAGGTTTGGTCGTTGACCTGAAAGGAAAGGGATAGATTATTTAGAAGAATTGATTGGAACCACTCGTGAATTATTGATTAGGCGATGCAACCGTGAAAGACAATTTGAATTGCTTTTAACCGAGGCTTGTATTATGCCTTAACCTCAGCAAGCATTTCCAGTCCTTAGTTGTGTTCTTCCCCTTTAATTCCACACTTTCCACAATTTAGCTGTGGATTTTTAGTTTTCCATAATTCTTAAATGTAGGAAAGAACAATGAAAGTGAAAAGAGCCATGCCTGATTCAAACCGGATTCAAACCAGGGACCTCTGGGTTGATAGTCTAGCTCACTCTCCACTAGACTATAAAGGCTGATATATTTACAAAGATATTTGTACTTTAAAGAATTCCTAAATCCTTCAAACTTCCCACTTCAAACCAAAACTTTTCTATGGAGATTATAGTTCCATTTGAGGGACTTAACGGATTTGAACATATTTATCTTGCTGCTAGGCTTCAGAAAATGGTTTCAAAAGATCCATTCTCCAAAGTGGGGCTGATCCGAAAAATGGATGGAACCATGGCAGAGAACCTAGAGGAGTCGATGGAAGTTCTGATGGAGGTGCATTTTCCTGGAAATTTTAAGACTAATGACCCGTGGACAGCCTTGAAGAAAGGAGTGCACAGGGTTGCCAGATTGGAAGCCGAAAGGATGATCACTATGGACGGGGTGAGGAGTGCTATACACTCATTTGCTCCGTACAAAACATCAGGGATGAACGGTATATTTCCGGCTATGAGGCAATGGGAGGAAGATCTCATTGCACCAAGGCTGTGGGGTATATTCGTTTTTTGCCTAGCGAATGGGTACGTTGCGAGAGTCTGGAGAGAGGCGAAAGTTGTCTTTCTTCCGAAGCCCGGAAAAAAGAATTATCTAACATCTTTCCTCTTGAAAACGATGGAAAGAGTGATAGCTGACTGTCTTGAAAGCACAAACCCGCCAGGGGACCTTAGGGGAATCTGCCTGTCCCAAGCCAGGAATAGAAGGGTGAGCGTTTGCTATTAGGTGGGCTTTTTGTTATCTCATAATGAGTTCATTCTTGAGGCACGGCTCTTGAATGTTAATCTGATAACTGTAAAATAAAAAGATTTACCTTGAGCCTTGGTTGTTGGCGCCAAATTCTTGGAGAAAGCATGATTGTGATATTAAGTTATCATAACACGGTCATTGTAATATGCTTTCGATGGACGATCAATCCAACATAACTTGAAGAGCGGGGACAGTCATCCATCAATGATGAGGAGACCTGATCTATCGTTGTTCTGCAGACCTCATCTTAGAATAAAGGTTTCATGTAAGAAACATTTAATCTTTCGAGCGTAGTGTAGGCCAATTGGTATACAACGGCTCATACATCCTAGTTTTCCGAAAGAGACTTTTTATTAATTCTTAATTAGGTCAACGAAGTTGCATAAGGAGGATTGTGGTTTACCCGGTATTTTACTGGGAAACCAATGGTTATTTTGTAACCTAGTCATGTACAATTCTAGTGGCTGAAGGTGTCAAAGTCAAATATAAATGTTCTAAGAACTTTTGGTCTGTAAGACGGGATGTTGAAGAGCCTTGTCAGGTGGAGCCTTGAGCCCAGGTATTGACTGTCGTTGGGCATGGCCCTCGGGGTTTTAAATTCGCTCTGGCTGTGGTTAGGCCAGGAAGGTCGGTGTGAGTTACACTTAAGTTGAACTCGGGTTGGTGATTCCCTTAAATTACTAAGAAAATGATGGTAGATTGAATCTCGCTAATTTCAAACAGTAAATGTTAGGAAGATAAGCAACTACCGGATCAATAAACTGTTACCTTTGGAATTTGAGAACAGGCGACGGGGAAACCTAAATAGTCTGAGTTGTGTCCACTGAGATTGAGGAACCTGATTACATAAATGACAGGCCTAATACGCCGCCTTAGTCTTTCGTGTCAGAGAGTGATGACCTCTGATATGATGATGATGATTATTGCGGCGGAAGGATATAAGGGTTATATTATTGGTATTGATACTGAGATAACCCAAGGTTATTAAAATAACCTAGTCATTTTCAAATTCTAGTAGCTGAAAGTGCCACGGTCATGAATTGTGTCATTCTGACAACAAAATAGATGGGGTTCTGTTGTGTGTTGCTGGGGGAACCTTTCTAAGTGGATCTTTTGAATTCCTAAGGGGCGTTGGCCGACGCTTTATATTTGTCCCAAGTTTTGGAGCACCGTTGAACTAAGCCTTCGCGGCAGGGGTCAACGTTAAAAAACATAGTGGATTTCTGTCTTGAGAGTACTTCGCTGATGCAAAATCCTCTGAGTAGATGCCAACATGCTTATAGATGCATATAGAGCAGGTCTACGGAGAGCGCTCTTCACGAGTTGGTAAGAGTGACTGAAAAGGAGTTATTTTCAGGAGGCCACATTTCGATGGCCACATTTATGGATACCGAAGGTACTTTCGACAAAATATGCTTTGGAAAGCTGCGGCAAGCCCTGATAGAGCGCAATGTAAGCCCAATGATAGCAAATTGGGTAGACAATATGCTCAAGCACAGGGCTGTCAACATGCAGAATGGTAGAGTCAAGACTAGAGGTAGAATAAGTAGAGGACGTCCCCAGGGTGGGGTGTTATCGCCAACCCTGTGGAACATAACTGTAGACTCACTACTGGTTAGACTGGATGAATCTGGCATACACACGATAGGGTATGCAGATGACATTGCGTTGGTGGTCTGCGGTAAGTTCATTGACACCATTTCTGATATCATGAAGGGAGCACTGCGAGTGGTGGAGGAGTGGTGTTGAGAACAAGGCCTTACCATAAATGCAGGCAAATCAGACAACATTCTCTTTACTAGAAAGAGGGTAGGCCTGAGGAGAGAACCACTCAGACTTTTTGGAGCTGAAATCAACATGTCCACGAAGGTTAAATATCTAGTGGTAACCCACGATAGCAAACTGAACTGGAACGAGAATGTAGAAGATAGGATTCAAAGAGCCAAGAGTGTTCTGTTTCAGTGCAGACGCGTTTGTGGTCTCAAATGGGGGCTAAACCCAGAGGCTATGAAATGGGTCTGCACTATGATGGTTAGACCTGTCATCACGTATGCTTCGGTGATTGGGTGGACAAAAGTCAGCCAGAAAACCATTAAAAAGAGACTGGACAGATTCCAACGGCTGGCATGTGTTGGAATAACAGGTGCAATACGCACCACTCCAACAAGCGCAATGGAGGTTCTGTTAGGTATGCTGCCGTTGGATTTAGAAATAAAGAAAACAGCGGCGCTGTCTGTTAACGATACCAGCAAACTACTTGCAGTTTTTCCACTTTACCAAATAAAATCAAATTAGTTTTGTTCAGATATTTTATGTGTCAAATATTTCCATTTTAGATTCTTACTCTGAAAAAAAACTGTATAACGTTCAGTTGAACTGCTCCCTATTTTTAATGCAATCTGCAAGAGGTTATGGGCCCAGGACAATGAATATTCTGAGAGCATCTTTTGTTAAACTTAATGGTGAAAATTACCATTTGTGGAAATACAAGCTGGAGCTTATTTTTAAACGAGAGAGAGCATGGAAGGTCATTGTAGAGTCTAAACCTGAGGCACCAGACGCAGCTTGGACGAAACTTAATGATGAGGCAACAGTGATTATAGGTTTATCTGTGGAGGATAGCCAGCTTTTTCTCAGCAAGAAATCGGGATCGGCGTGTGAAGCCTGGGAAATTTTAAAGGCTCACCATGAGAAGGACACGTTGGGAAGCAGCATGCGTATCATGCGGAGAATATGTAGCATGCCAACAGTGGATCGTAACATCTCGGAGCATATAATGGAGATGAAGGTATTGTTTGAGAAACTTGAGGCATTAGGGGAACAGTTTTCGGAACGTTGGTTGGTAGCAATGCTACTGAGTAGTCTTTCGTCATCGTTTGACACGTTGGTGACTGCATTTGAAGCACGGAAAATTGAGGATTTGACGCTAAGAGTTGTTGGAACCAATTTGATCGAAGAGTATCAGCGGCATGCAGTAAGACCAGAATCCAATTCGGCTAAGAAGTCATCCGAAAGAACCGATAGAGGTAAGAAATGTCATTTTTGCAAGGCTACGGGGCACATCAAAAAGGATTGCTGGAAGCTAAAGAAATTAAAAGGTAGTAATCAAGCAAATGAAGCGCAGAATCAAGAAGAAGACCAGAATGGTAATCAGTGTTTCTCGGTGGTTAACGAATGCGGCTCATGGGTAGTTGATTCCGGCGCAACATGTCACATAAGTGCACGGAAATCAGACATTTTAACTATTGATTTATCAATTCAAGAAAAAGTCACTGTAGCAAATGGAGAAATAGTCATTTCTACCGGTAAAGGGACTTGCCGTATAGCCATGATGAATTCTTTGGGAAAAACAGTGAATCTTGACATTCCAGATGTTTTTACATTCCACGTTGTGCATTATTTATGAAGAATGGAAAGGAAATCGGCGTCGTGGACGCATCAAATGGATTATTCCATCTTCGGCAACAGTCAGTACAAAAGGCGATAGTATCAGAATGTAAGTTGCAGAATTGCCAGCATTTTTGGCATAAATCATTCGGACATCGAGATATTGCCGCTGTTAAGGCAATGCAAGATGGAAAAATGGTAAGCGATTTTCATATTACTGATTGTGGGGTAAGAAAATCCTGTGAAGTATGTGTTAAATGTAAGATGACGAGTACACCGTTTAACAAACATTCACAAACAAAGTCCGATCGTGTACTTGATTTAATGCACACAGACGTCTGTGGACCTTTGCAGACAGTTACACCAGGGAGAAAACGGTATTTTCTGACCTATATAGATGACTTTAGTCGTTATACTATAGTTTATCTGCTTCATGACAAATCTGAGGTATTTGACAAGTTAAAAGATTTTCTTGAGCTCGTTAAGACAAAGTTTTCTAGATACCCTTGCATCATCCGGTCTGACAATGGCGGTGAATATACTTCACACAAAGTTCGGAGCTATCTTGAAAGCAGAGGAATTAAACATCAGTATACAGTACCATATTCACCGCAACAAAACGGAGTAGCGGAGAGAAAGAATAGGTACTTAGTTGAGATGACTCGATGTTTACTAACTGACGCAAAATGACCAAATGAGTTTTGGGGTGAAGCGCTAATGACAGCAAATTATTTACAAAATCGCTTAGTATCCAGTTCTATACTATGTACTCCTTTTGAACGATGGGAGAGTAAAAAGTCCGACATAAGGCATTTTCGCATTTTTGGCGCAAAGGTTTATTCGTTAGTATCAAAGGAAAAACGTCGTAAGCTAGATTCAAAAGCTGAAATTTTAACTTTTGTTGGTTACGATGACAATACTAAGGGCTATCGCTTACTTGATGTAAAGACAAAGAACATAACAATTAGTAGAGATGTAAAATTTATTTATAACGATGGAATGAAGGACACTATTGAGCCACGCGCTGATACCGACTTGAGTCTACCTGTCGAAGTACTATGCCGAAAAAGGACTGAAAGCGGACGAAACGGCATCGTAAATTGCAATATATAGCCTTCTCTAGAACTTGATTCAGAAGATGATACTTCGTTTTGCAGCTTAGATGACGCCACGGAAGAGCTTTCTAACATTGGAAGCTCTGTAAGTATAAGTCCGGAAATCGTTGTTAAACCATTGCGTAGGTCAAATAGAAGCACGAAAGGTAAAGTGCCAGATCGTTTGGGATGGACGGTAAACTCATTATCAATGGAGCCAAAGACGTACAATGACGCAATTAAGTCTGTACAGAAGAATGAGTGGACTATTGCGATGAAGGAAGAGATTGCTGCGTTGAATAATAATCACACATGGGATCTAGTCGTTCCCCCAGGCAACGTCAACATCGTTAGCTCTAAATAGATATATAAAATCAAACGAAATATCGACAGGAAAGTACAACGTTACAAAGCTCGATTAGTTGCTCGTGGATTTAGTCAGACATACGGTTGCGACTATGATGAAGTGTTTGCGCCAGTTGTTCGGCAGATCACACTAAGAACTTTGTTGTCAGTAGCAGGTGTCAAAGGTATGAATGTAGTTCATATGGATGTAAAATCAACATTAGACGAAACCATTTACATGAAGCAACCGCTTGGTTTTGAGGAAGGGAATTCTAATCTTGTTTGTAAGCTCAACAAAAGCTTGTACGGTTTAAAGCAAACCGCTCATGTTTTGATTTGCGGGAGATTTGTTCAAGGAACATCCGACCCATGTCTCTATACAAAATGTACCATCGAGGAAGGGCTTACTTGTGTTTTAATCTACGTTGATGACATTTTGGTTGCAAGTAAAGATAAAACGAAAATTAGGATGTTAAGAAGTTACTCAAGAACAATTTTGATATAAATAACCTCGGTGAAATTCATCACTATCTAGGTTTAGAAGTTTTTAGAGATCAAAATTCTAATTTTAATATTCGTCAAAAGCAATATATTGATAGTTTAGTTAAACAATTTGGACTAGAAAATGCAAAGGGTTCGAAATATCCTCTGGATCCAGGATATAGATAGAAAAACAGATATATGGATAGAAAAACCTAATCAGAAAATCTAATTAATAATAATTATCAAAAACTTATCGGATCACTTTTATATTTAGGCGTTTGTTCTAGACCCGATATATCTGCGAATGTTTCAATTTTAGCAAGAAAAGTCAGCTGCCCGAACAGAAAAGATTGGATAGAAATCAAGCGGGTTCTACGATACCTTAAGGGCACCTCGAAAGTGATGAGAAAAATGAAAAAATACTTTTTAAAAGGCTACGCTGATGCTAATTGGGCATCAATTGAGGACAGATTGAAGCGAAAGTCGAACTCTGGCTATATTTTTCAGATTAATGGCGGTACAATAAGCTGAAGTTGTAAGAAGCAGACATGTGTCTCGTTGTCATCTACAGAAGCTGAGTTTATAGCATTATCTGAAGCATGTAAAGAAGCTATTTGGATTCGTCAGTTGCTGAATGATATGCAAATAAGCCAGACATCAGCAACAGTTATTTTTGAGGACAACCAGTGCTGCTTACGGTTAATCAAGGAACAAAAATTAAGTAACAGAAGAAAGCACATCGACACAAGAATGCACTTTGTGAAGGATCACGTGGATCATAAGAGCATTAATTGTATTTATTGTCCAACTTAAGAAATGATTGCAGATATGCTCACCAAACCACTCACAGCCTCCAAACAGGAAAAATTCAGAAACAAAGCTGGGATACAATCCGTTTGAGGAAGGGTGTTAACGATACCAGCAAACAACTTGCAGTTTTTCCACTTTACCAAATAAAATCAAATTAGTTTTGTTCAAATATTTTATGTGTCAAATATTTTCATTTAAGATTCTTACTCTTAACGAAAACTGTATAACGTTAAGTTGAACTGCTCCCCATTTTTAATTCAATCTGCAAGACTGTCAGCGCTCAGGATGTTGCGAAATGCTACGTTGCATGGGGCAACGGCCCTGCATGGTCATATGCGCATCCTTGATATTGCACAGAGAGATGTCAGGGAGGCGTATATTCCTATGGACGGAAGACAGAGAGTAAGAATAACAGAAAAATGTTATAAAACTCTTATAACAGATGGAGCCGTTTGTGAAGAAATCGCTGGTAACGATATCAGTATATTCACAGACGGCTCTCTGATGAATGGCAGAGCCGGGGCAGGCGCTTACTCAGAAGAGTTAAGCCTATCTTGTGTACTGAGTTTTGGGAGGTTTGTGTCTGTATACCTGGCGGAGATGCTTAGCGTAGTGCATGCGCTGGACCACCTGATAGATGGCCGGATCAATGGCAAGAAAATTGTCATTGCTCTCGAAAATCAGTCTGTGTTTAGGTGTATGGACAACGGACAGACACCAAAGGGCGCACCTATTGAGTTTTGTAAGAACTCAACCTGGAAGTGGTGTCTGTCCGTTGGCCATAGAATGTCTTACAAAACTCAATAGGTGCGCCCAGACAAATGAGCTCACACTTATGTGGATGCGAGGATACTCTGGCATAGAACAGAATGAAAATGTTGATTCTTTAGCAAGAGAAGGATCAGCGGAAGAATTCTGTGGACCAGAACCACGTATTGCCATGGGCGACAACATGGTGGCAGGCCTTTTTTAACAATGGGCGGACTCGGAACACCGTACAAGGTGGGAAGAAGCTGCTAATTGCAGGCAATCATCGGTGAAGCCGTATTCGTATTGAGGCAGCAAAAGTTATCCGACACAATCGAAGGACCTAAAGCTGGCTTACTGAACTGGTCACTGGATACGGTCCCTTCAGGCACCATCACGGGAAGATGACTCTGACCGAGGACGATTCGTGTAGGTTATGCCTAGAGGAGCCGGAAACAGCAGCACACATTTTGTGCCAGTGTTCGGCGCTAAGATTGACCACTCTGGGACGTCCATTTGTTGGCGAAGCCGAGATTGGTCAACTGACCTACAAGGATATGCTTGAGGTGACAAAGGTTGCTTATACAAGGAGCATGCTCACGTATGAGTGCTCCGAGCAGTAGCCTCCTTTGTCCAATAGGGGACGAAAAGGCCTCCGCTGTGGTCTGCTTTGACAAATCCCCGACTTATTATGTATTATATATATACTACGGCTTTAAAGGGTGGAGTGTCCTCGAAATTTACAACATAAAAGCATACCAAATTTCGAAAGAAATACCCCAATCAGCCAAACAATCTTGCAATAAGTGTGTAGTAAGCTTACAAGCGTAAGCATCGTGTTTGGAAAAAGCTTGTAAAAATTGTTGTTCCTTACTGTAATATTTTTGTAAGCGTTTACTATTAAATTGATTATAAGCACGGCTAGGATTTCGATGACATGTCATCTTTTTTCTGCTGCTTCTAATACATTTCCTAGTTAATTAGAACATCCATTTATGTTTAGTAAATTCCAAACATGAAAAGTTTTTAGGAAATTTTTTCGTGAATTTTCATCGTTTTTTATCAGTTTTAGTTTTCAGGTCATTTTTACGAGATTTAAGGCATTTTTTGGTAATTTTAGCTATTTTTAAGTTATTTTACTGTCATTTTTTGACAGTTTTGACTTTCAGAGCATTTTTCGGGTTTTTAGGTCATTTTAGTGTAATTTTCGTTTTTTTCGTACTAAAAAATGTAAAAGTGCACATTTTTAAACATATTCCTTCAACAATAGAGTCCCTTTAATCAAACACATTACCTCTCGAAAAAGGAGTAGCTTTGTTTATAGACCTCGGATGAAAAAAAATGTATGCGCGTGGTGAGACTAACGAAAGCGTATGTAGAAAGATGAAACATGTGCTAGATAAAAACTCGGGATATGCTAGTTTTTACTATCTCTATTTTTATGCTCTACTGCTGAAATATTAGGGGGCAAAGTTTTAGTTACAAGGAGGGAAAAGAAGGTTTTTTGTTTCTTCTTCGTTCTTTCAGTTTTAATAACTGAAAAATATACCTTGTAATATACTGTACAGCCATGTATAAAAATTATATAAAATAAATTTTAAGTTTAGTAATGTTTTATTTTTAAAGCTTTATGTTTTGTTTGTTTTAAATGTAATTGTTTGCGTTTTTTAGGTAATTTTGTCAGTTTTTAGACAATTTTCTGGCCACAGTAATTTTTTTAGGCCATTTTTTGAAATTTTTTAGATCATCAAAATCCGAGCCCTGATTATCAGTGTTGTAAATAAGCTTCCTACAATACATACATTGCAATTGAAAAAAAGTGTTATTGACAAAAATTATTAAATAATTGAAAATTTATTTTTTTCGAACTGTTTAACAATATTATTAAAAGATTTATTAAATAATTGGAAGCAATGATGCCATGACGATCATTTTAAAGCATAAATCGTCCTTGTTTGATATATATTTTGGATTTTGTGGCGAATTTATGACGAAAAAAAATTTCACAAAAAAGGACATATGAAATTTACATGCAATATAATTTTTAAAATTCTTCCAAGGATGCAGTTTTGTAGGCAGAGGCTTAACGAACATTTTGGTGCAAAAATCGTCCTTTTATGATGTATGGTTTTGGAAAAACTAGAAAATCACCAAAATGGCGTAGTAGAAAACTAAGATTCTTGAAAAAATAATATTTTTTCTAAGAATGCAGTATTGGTGGTTTTTAAGGTAATTTTGTCAGTTTTTAGATAATTTCCTGCAGTGATTTTTTAGGTAATTTTTTTAAATTGGTTAGGTCATCAAAATCCGATCCCTGGTTATAAATGTTGTAAATAAGCTTCCTACAATACCTACATTGCAATTGAAAAAAAGTGTTGTAAAAGTGTTATTGAAAAAAATTATTAAATAATTGGAAATACATTTTTTCGAACTGTTTTTAAAAAATTATAGCAATTACATTAATTATTGAAAGATTTATTAAATAATTGGAAGCAATGATGCAATGACAATAATTTTAATGCATGAATCGTCCTTGTCTGAATTGTATGTTGGATTTTATGGCGAATTTATGACGAAAAAACGAAAAAAAAATTCTCAAAAAGGAACATATGAAATAAACGTGTAATATAATTTTGAAAATTTTTCCAAGGTTGCAGTCTTGTAGGCAGTGACTTTACAAACATTTTGGTGCATAATTCGTTTTTTTTTATGATGTATGGTTTGGGAGTTATGGCTAAAAAAAAAAAAAAAAAATTAAATCACCAAAAATGATGTAATATAAAACTAAGATTCTAGAAAAAAAATAATTTTTTCTAAGAATGCAGTATTGAGGGTATATGTATTTGAAATATTTTGGTGCATAAATCGTCCTTATAGGATGTATGGTTTGGGAGTTATGACGAAAAAACCAGATGCTTTTTTTGCAAAATACAAATGTACTACTTTAAATAACACTTTACCTATTGAAGCAGTGTTGAAAAATTAGTTAAAATGTAGCAGAGCAAAAGTAGACTTTGGTAACAATCATATTTATACACAACTTTACAAACTAGCCTTGCAACCTTCATATACGTAACAGTGTTGGTGTTAAGCCTTTATTTAAGAAATTGGAAAGAAGTGCTATTGTGCTCTGATTCCAAACTTTTTTATTCGAATTATATGCCATTTTTTAAAATTTCAATTAAAACTTACAAAATCAGTCAAAGAGAGAGCTGACAAGTTTTTAATTTAATCACTGAACACCAGCCACTGACATCAATATGGTTAGTTATAGCACTACGTTTTTTATTGAAATTTTAATTTTCAGTGGTGGCTGTAGCCTAATGGTAGAGTGCGTGGCCCGTAGTCTAAATAACTGCGGTTCAAGCCCCAGCTCAGACAGAATGTTTTTTCAATTGAATTGATATTTCTGTTTGGCCCCCATCTCTCTGCATACAATGGAAAACCTCAGAGAGTAAAAAGAACGTAAGGCTGCCCGCAGAGTAAGCGCCGAAGCAGGCAGGCTGGCAGACAGGAGCAAGAAAACTATGTGAACAAGCGAGAAAAAAGTTATTTCTATCTCGTTTCTTCGCAGGGCCTGCTTGCCTGCCTGCTTGCCTGCCTGCTTGCCTGCCTGCCTACTCTGCGGGCAGCCTAAGCCGTTGGAGTCGGCACAAAACTCGTAGATCCAGCACTCGATCAGTTGTTTCAAACATTTAATAACACGCACAACACCACTGATCAATAGAAGCGTGGTAAAAGTCCTTCCAGGTGCTGACAAGGGCAATAATTTTTTTTTACTTTTCAATGCTTGGGTAATTAGTTCCTTTTTAATGTGATAAATAATGTGAAACTACTACCTCTGAAAGCATTTTTCAAGCATGTTTAAAAAACGATTAAAAATAACTTTTTACTGAATTTACGATTTTAAACTGAAAGATAGGTTCTACTATAGGTCAGGCTAAAGTGGCTGCTTCGATTGTGACACTCTTAGGCCAATTAAGCCCATTGTGATAACAGGGGTTGATTTCCATTCCCTATTCAAAACAGCTTTTTTTAATTTAATGATTAAAGAACCAAAGCATGCGCCTTGTACAAACAAGGTTTGGTCTTTGATCTGAGAGGAAAGGGATAGATTTATTTAGAGGAATTGATTGGAACCATAAGTGAATTATTGATTAGGCGAAACAACTGTGAAAGACAATTTGAATTACTTAACCTCGGCAAGCATTCCCAGCCCTTAGTTGTTCCAGTCCTGTAATCCCACATTTTACACAATTTAGTTGTGGATTTTTAGTTTTCCATAATTCTTAAGTGTAGGAAAGAACAAAGAAAGTGAAAAGAACCATGCCGAACCCGGATTCGAACCAAGGACCTTTGGGTTGATAGTCTAGCGCACTCTCCACTAGACTACTAAGGCCGAAAAGCTGTTCACAAAGCTTAGGATTCGGTTTAATTCCGATAAATCCGAGAGTTCTTCAAGGTCCTTGAAAAACCAGTTGTTTAGGTGAAGAAAACGTTTTTACTCCTGAAAAAAGTTTTTTTTGTAGATAGGTCATATTGAATATAAGATCTCGACATATGTACATACTTTGCAAATATTTTTTAACAAACCAAAAAGCATGACAAATTAGAATAATGAAAAGTAATGCTGTATCAAAAGTAAATGTCAGCAAAATAGCTTCCTATTTTGTGTGAATTATTATTTTATTTTATTTTTTTAACATAAATTGCAAAAACAAAACTAGTAAGAAAAAAGGCACAAAGCGTCTCACCTTTCACAGTGTTGAGTTTAGCACTCGTCAACATATTTTCAAACGCACATTTTTCGATAAACATTATCCATTACAAAAAAAAAAAAAAGAAGTGTAGTGTGAGTATGTGTTTGTGCGACTTGAGTATCTGCAACTGTTTGAAAATGTGTTTTGTTTCGTATTTTTCTTCTTTTCGTCTTGTGTTTGTTTATATTAATTTGGATTATTACACAATGTATCCAAAAGAATGTCGAGTAATCGTTTTATATCCACAGTTGACGTTGTTGTTGTTTTTTTTTCTCTATTTTATGTTAGTGCAATTTTAGTTGAAATATTTGTTGTTACTCGTTATGGAATTGTCGCAAATGTATCTGCAAGTAGTTGGTGTTTTTTTTTTCTTTTTATTTTTATTCACTGCATGCGCTTCAGTTAAAGATACGCAGATACTTTCACAGATTGTCTCACATGTAATGAAATGTTGAGATTTTCTTATGTAAAATCAGCACATGTAAATGACTTCGTCGACTAAGTTAAAGTATCTCGCAGTTAATGCAAACGTGTGAGTAACTTAAAAATGTCGAAATTCCACTTCCGAAATATGCCGATCGTGAGACCGATACGATTTTATAACAAACTTAAACGGTTTAAGCAACGCGTTCACTTTGACGACGATAACGAAGTCGATGTCGATGGCGATGGCGATTACGTTGATGATGATGATGACGTTCGACTACGTACATTACACGCTGAAGAACGCTGTTGGAAGACGTGCGACTGCAACGTTAAACATTTTCTACGACAACGACAACGACGCTGACGACAACGTCAACGACAGTGACGAGACGACAACAATTTGTGACGTTAAAAATTATTTTGTTGACCTCTTCTTCGTTGCGCCGGACCTGATCGCGTGTGCATTCCAATGAGTTCAGCAGCGGCTTGAACACAAAAAAAAAAAACAACAATAAAAAAGTACGTACAACAACCACCACGTTCACCACCACCAACACAATATAATCAAAGTTGGGGAGCACTGAGCAGAAAAAACTAAATACTTTTTGTTATTGTTTTTTTTTTTTTGCTTTTATACAATTTTTATTTTATGTTCGTTTTATTACGTTCGACCGTATGTATTTTGTTGTTGCACGAAAGAATGTTGTGTATTTTGCTTGTTGTTGTTGTTGTTTTGCTGGTTGCTGCTGTTGTTGCTGCTGCCGCTGTGTATTGAGTTTAGCAGCGAGTGCGAGAGCGTGAAGTTCGCGTTCAAAGCTATAAAAGTATCTGTAAGATACAAACACGCATAGCTACTATGTAAGTAGAGTCAGTCATGGGATTCGACCAGTTGCGCTATTGTACTGTATATACATATGTCTGGTGAGAGCGCAGCACGACGTGGATTCTTAAAAATTATTTCAAAATTTTTTCACGATATTTGTCAAAAATTTTCATCAGCAGCAAGTTTTAGGATTAAAAAAGAAGAAAAAAACGCTTAAATTTGTATGCATCAGCATTACTTGTTTTAAAGTGCTTCCAAAACGATATTCAAAACGAACGCAAACACTCACTTTTCGTGACACTCGGCTCTGGTTGTGGTCTGATTCTTATGCTCGATTGAGTTAAATGTAAAAGCATGTTTTTTTTTAAGTTGTTTTTGTGATTTATTTTTTAACTTGTCACTTTTTATGCTGCATTTCTATACCTCAAAAACTAATACTTTTTTCAATATTTTCCGTTTAGTTATATTAATCGAATTCTTAACCGGCTTTTACTTTGGCCACATTCGCACTTCAACGAACGTGTTCTATATTGTTGTGCAAAAAAAAAAATCTTCAACTGATCTATCTATTTATCTTTCTATCTGCTGGTTGAATTATTTTAACTTGTTACTATTTTTGTCCGCTTCGCTCAGCACCGTAAACCAAACTAACTCGTATCTTCAAGTTTTTTGTCCACCTCCTCCAAGCAGCGGCAGCGATTTCTTTCGTCGTCGTCGTCGTCGTTTTCACAGATAGACATACCAATTTGTTGTTGTTGTTGTTGTTGTTGTTGTTGCTTGGCGCGTGTGTTCGTGCCTTAAAGAGCGCACGTACCTGCACAGAGCACCTAAGTTTTGAAGAGTGTATCTGTGTTTGGATGGATGTGTGTGTGCGTGTGTGTGTGTTTTGTTGTACGTTTGTATGTTGCTGCAAATCACACATTAATTCAGTGATTTAAGATCGGAATGCGCTGTACGAGTGATAAAATTATTGCCGGTGTGTGCGTACCTTTCGACTGACTGACATTCATGATCGTAGCAAGTGTTGGCTTGGTATGGGTGAGAGCTATGGAGGAAAAACAAAAAAAAAACAACTGTAGTGATCGTCCGTGAAATGCAGCAGTAGCTAGAGCATTGCCAGTGAGGAATTTTTAGTGGAGTGTAATAATTATAATTATAATTTATTATTAATACGCGCTCTCGTATTGAAATATCGTACATTTGCTGTGCGCGAGCAAGTTTAGGCAAACCTATTTTTTTAGTAATATCATTTATCGATTATTAAAGAAGTTTGATTGCGTTTACTGTTGAAATTTAGAATACTGTTTGTACGGTAAATGCGAAAAGAAGTCACCAAAAATTTTTGTTTAAAGGGGGGAAAGAGCAAAATGGACACGAAATATCTCAGTTTCTGGAAGAGATAGCCAAAAGCGGATTGCAGGTTTCAAAAATTTGGTATACAAAACCATTAACTCAAAATTATCAAAATAGCGTATGGAGCACATGAGTCTCCGAAAGACGATATGTAAAGGATGTTTTTTATAGAGTGGTACAAGTTCAAATGATAATAAAATATAGTAATATATTTTTAAAATCAATCAAACGGGCTTTATTGGATAGAAAATGTTATGACATTAATGTTTAAATATGATTTCGGAGAACTTTTCGTAGCATTTGCGGCCGTATCTCGCCGATAACTCTTCGAATGTTAATTTACAGGTGTTCAATTGTTTGTGGTTTATCGACGTAGACAAGTGACTTTATATAACGCCAAAGAAAATAATCCAATGGGGTTAAATCACACGATCTTGGGGGCCAATTAATTGGGCCATTTCGTGAAATTATTTTTTCGTCAAAAGTTTCCTTGAGTAAATCAATTGTAGCGCCCGCTGTGTGGCATGTGGCTCCGTCCTGTTGGAACCACATATCAGCAAGATTAATGCCAGCTAATTGAGGTACCAAAACACTTCGAATCATGTTCCTATACCGTTCACCATTGACACCAGCATTCTGACCATCATCGTTTTTGAAGACATATGGGCCTATGACTCCGCCAGCCCATAAAGCGCACCAAACAGTAATTTTCTGTGGATGTAATGGTGTTTCGACAAAAGCTTGTGGATTCTCCTCACTCCAAATACGACAATTCTGTTTATTTACGTACCCATTCAACCAAAAATGGGCTTCATCGGAAAATAAAATTTTCCATGGAAATTCAAAATCAATATCAATTTGTGCTTCAGCCCATTCGCCGAATTGGCGGCGCATACGATGGTCGTTTGGCTTTAATTCCTGCACAAGTTGAATCTTGAAAGGTTTTAAGCCAAGATCTTTTCGTAAAATCTTCCACAAAGTGGAAGGACACAACCCCAGTTGCTAAGAACGGCGACGAATTGATTGATTAGGATCATCTTCAATGCTTTCCTGTACAGCGGCTACAGATTCTTCAGTGCGCACTGTTCGGCGTCTCACGGGATAGACATTATCAGTAACAGTAAATGTGGTCCGAAAACGATCTATTGTTCTTCGAATTAGCAGCTCTGAAGGACGATTATGTACGCCATAAAATGGACGAAGTGCACGATAAGTTTGACGAATAGAACCGTTATTTTGATTAAAAATTGTCACAATTTGCACGCGTTGCTCTGGTGTAAGTCGATCCACAATGAAATGTCAAAGCAAACTAAACAAAAAACAACTATCAGCTGTTAAATGGGTGGTCAAATAAAGCAGTGATGCCAACTCAAAGTTGTATCACTTTATAAAAAAACAACCTTTATGTAAGGGTGTCCTAAAAGAAATTTTTTTTTTTAAATGTCCTAATCTTTGTTTAACCTCCAGATTCAGTATGAGGTCTGGCTAGACCTTTCGAGTTTTGGAATGTATGCAAATTTTTTTCAGACAGTGGAGAGCGGAATAGTTGCACGACTTTGTCAGGCTTGACGAGAAGAACACAATGAAGCAACAAAAAATCCAAAAGAATTGTTTTAGTATTGATAAATTTTTCTTTTTATGTTATTTCGTAAATACAATATTAGGTCTAGCCAGACCTCATAAAAATGTATGGAATTTGTATGGCCCTGTGTGCGTAAACCAAATATGAATTTTTAAGGTGTGTTTGGCCATCCATGATACGGGACTCAAACTTATTTGTACAACATAGAATGAGCCGTTCTCGAGATATTGCAAGAATAGTGGATCCCCTTTCGCCAATACGATTTCTCATATAAAATCGCTATAATTCACTGCGATTTATTTAATTACTGCGATTTATATAAGTATAAATATAATTATATAAATCGCAGTGAATTAAAGCGATTTTATATGAGAAATCGCAGATTCGGCATTCGGCATTCGATCACAATTTACAAGTTACGTTTGACTGATAATATGTTATGGGTGTTGGACAAGGGGGCGTGGCACCTCCCACACAACCCATATTTGCAATATCGAATAGCTTTGGAGTTATAGGTCGCACAGCCTCGGAGTTCGGTATTCGACCGTAATTTACACGTGCTGTTTCACTGATAACATTTGATGGGCGTTACCATGACCTATGAAAGCCGAATTTGCGATATTGAATAGCTTTAGAGTTATTGGCCGTTCAGGCTCGGAATTCAGTATTCTAACTTAATTTACACATGCAGTTTCACTGATAACAGTGTATGGTGTTGGACAAGGAGGTCGTGACAGCATCGCGCCAGGTTTCAACTAGTTATATATATACATATATATACTAGCTTAAACCCGTCACGTTGCTGCCGCGGCCCCGTTGCCAGACGTGAATAAAATATTATCAATGAAACTGTATATGTAAATTGTGGTCGGAGACTTAATTCCATGGCTGTGCGACCTATAAATCAAATGCTGTTGAATTTCTAAAATATAGGTTGTATGGGAGGTGGCACACGCCCTTGTCCAACGCCATACAAAGTTATCAGTAAAACTGCATGTGTAACTTGAGTTCGAATACTGATTTCCGATAT